>JAHRHZ010000020.1:2396106-2430755 GCA_024137785.1 Ginglymostoma cirratum
CGGAGTTGCGTCTGCGTCGGCTGTGGGCGGAGTTGCGTCTGCGTCGGGTGTTGTGTCTGCTTCGGCGGTGGGCGGAGCGGCGTCGGCGGTGGCAACAGCGATGACGGTGTTGGTTTCGGTGATGGAGGCGGTTGTTTCTGCAGCGGAGGCGTTCGCTGTCCCGGAAGTGGGGTTCCCGGCGGTGGCGGATGTGACGTCATCAGTGGGTTCTCCGACGGTAGCCTCGTGGCCAATGGCGGCGGGTACATTGTGGGGGAGGTCCCGGGTCCGGCTGGGGATTTGGGGAGTGGGGGAAGCCCGTTTTAGGTGGGGGGCATCAGTAAGTTTACTGTACTTACGGTTTTTGGTGTCCAATAAAGCTGAGTAGAATTGTGAATTCAGGCTGTGGATCCTACGGAGAATAAAAAACAGGAGAGGTCCTTTGCCGGTCTGGGAGAGGGAGGCTCTGAGCTGGGGTAGGCTTGATTGTAGTGCCTGGAGGTGCCTGCGCATTGCTGAAAGTGTGTGTTTCAGGAGTCGTAGGGAGAAGCGCTTCTGGAGGGTCTCGATGTTCTCCATGTAGATATTGTCCCGGTTGGGGCCAAATTGGGAAGGCTTGAATGTGGATTGTAGTCCATTGGGGATGATCTGGTTCCGTAGGCAGGTACTAAGAAAGGTGACGTGGCTGTGGTACCTGGTTTGCTTCAGGACGTGGTCGAGCAGTTTCAAGGCCGAAGAGGTGATGAGAGAGTTGCAGTGGGAGAGAGATTCCCTGAGGTTTGTCCGGAGGGAGGAGGGTAACTGCGATAGGGTTAGGGTTAGGGTTAGGGTTAGGGTTAGGGTTAGGGTCCCCCAACCGCATCCCAAAACCAGCCCAGCTCATCTCCACCTCCCTAACCTGTTTTTCCTCTCACCTCAAGCCACACCCCCATCTCCTATCTACTAACATCATCCCGCCCCCTTGACCTGTCCGTCCTCCCTGGACTGACCTATCTCCTCCCTACCCCCCTACCTACACTCACCTTTACTGGCTCCATCCCCGCCTCTTCGACCTGTCTGCCTCCTCTCCACCTATCCTCTCCTCTATCCATCCTCTATCCGCCTCCCCCTCTCTCCCTATTTATTTCAGAACCCTCTTCCCCTCCCCCGTTTCTGATGAAGGGTTTAGGCCCGAAACGTCAAGTTTTCCTGCTCCTATGTTGCTGCTTGACCTGCTGTGCTCATCCAGCCCCATGCTTGTTATCTTAAAAGTAGGGTTGCCTGCTTTTCCAATTTACGCAAACACGTAACTGTCATCTCATTGACTAACTAAAAACAACTGGGAAACATCCTTCCATGAATATGGCATGCAGAAGACTCTGCAATAGGATTATAAATACAGTCCCAAAGCCTTTAAATTTCAGAGTAAAGAGCTGTGCTCAACTGTCACATTCCCAGGCAATATGCAAGAGACAGCCAATGTCAGCGATGAAAATAAAACAGCTCAAGTCAGCTCCAAACTGCACACGGGTAAACGCCAGAGTCTAATTTCTCCTTCTCCAAGAGACTCCTGACCTCCAGTATCCTCCTCCAGGTTGAGGTCAAGACCAAAAGTGTGGTGTGCCAAGATCAATGGCTGAACACACTAAGCAGGTGAGGAAAATCTCATTAATTGAAGAAAACACAGAAGTAACACGCTCTTCTGAAAAAAAACTCAAAGCCAGACTGCCCCATCATCTGTCCACCACTAATCCAACAAGCACACTTTGAAAGCAGGCAAGGGTTACAACATTTACAACTTTAGAAAATGTTTTACCCAATTGGTCATTGATGGTCCTCATCCACAAGACTGGTTAAACAATCAAATTCTCATGTTTGTAAAGTTACAAAAGATTGCGGAAAACATAAATTTGTGAAAGACAAATATACAATATGGAATATTTTTAACCTCCAAGGAGCTTCTTTTAATTACCAGAACATTTTGTGGCATGACTTTTGCTGTACAGTTGTAAAACGATCTCCCACTCCGATACTTGATGCCACATTCATTACATTTTTATTTTACATGCTTGTGAGCAAAAAGCTGAGACACCAGAAAAAATACTACCTGTAGGGGGCAATGTTGCATGCTGATCAGCTTGAGCACAACAAAATGGTTGCTTACAGTTTAACATCAAAGTAAAATGTTGTTAAATCCTAATCAACCTGAAACCTCATGCCAAGCTTAAATGAAAATCTACTGAAACCTGGGGCTTGCAAGTCAAGTTGGAACTTGCAGCCTGATCACATCTCAAAGAAATACTCCCAGACACTGTCAAATCATTGTCCAAAGAAAGTTTCACGTTTGTAATTATTTTGCCCCACAGGTTCCACAAATGACAGGATGAATGACATGTTAAATTTCTTCAGAAACCTCAAATGAATCAAGCAACACAGGCTCAGATAAAGGCTCACTACTTGCCTGTAAAAAGTGCCGTGCAAGACCATTTGAATTCAGGGCAGGCAGACTGGCTTTAATAACATCCAAAAAAAGCCATCAGTGCTTTGGTACTGAGTTTAAGAATCTGACTAGATTAAATACAAGGGAATGAAACAGGAGAACTCATGACATTCTGACTCGGAGGCACTTGTGCCACAAACCAAATACTTTTCCACTTTCCTGCCTTTTCCGTATAACCTTTCATTCCCTTCCCGATTAAAAATTTCTCTCAACCTTTAATGTACATAAGGACCCAACCTCAACAGTCCTCTGCGGCAACAAATACCACAGATTCAAAATGCTCAAAACAATTCTGCATCTGTCTTTAATGTGCAACCCCTAATTCTGAGATTATTCCCTCTGGTCATGGACTTCCCACAAGCAGAAACAACCTCTCCACATTTATCCTGTCAACTCCCTGTAGAATCTGCTATGTTTCAATAAGACCATCATTCATTCTAAATTCCAATGAGTTTAGGCCCAATCTACTCAACTTCTCCTCCTACGACACTCCCTCCATACCTGAAAATTCACCAGGCTGGTCCCTCTGGACTGCCTTCAATGCCAATACATCTTCCTTTAGGTAAGGAGACAAACTGTTCACAGTATACCCAACAGCTGTCTGACTGGTGCCATTGTATAGTTTTTGAGTTGTATAGTTTTAGCAAAAACTCCATATTTTTACACTCCATTCCTTTTGAAACAAAGATTGACATTCCATTTGCCTTCCCTATTCCATGCTAAATTTGGATGCAAGAATTTGATGATTCATGAGCAAGGACTCCCTAATCCCTCCGCTCTGCAGCTGTCTGGAGTCTCTCTCTATTTAAAGAGAATTCATGTCCTCTATTCCTCTTGCCATAGTGCACAACCCCACATTCCCTTCTATCTACCAAGGATTTTGCCCACTCATTTAATCTGCCATTTCCCTGAATACACTAAAAAACTCAAAAGCACTGCAGATGTTCAAATCAGAAACAAAAACAAATTGCTGGAAAACCTCAGCAGGTCTGGCAGCATCTGAGGAGAGAAATCAGAGTTAACGTTTCAGGTCCAATGACTCTCCTTCAGGACTTCTGAAAGACCTGGAAAAGAGTTCCAAGCTTCCAATTGGGAGTCCCCAGTTCTTGAATCGTCAACCAGCGGAAACAGTTTCTCTTTATTTACTGAGTCTCTTCCCGTTAAGATTTTCAACACTAAATCAGGTCACCCTGAACCTTCTAAATTCTAGGAGAACACAGGTAATTTCTTCAATCTCTCTTCATAACTTAAAGCCTGGAGACCAAGTATCATTCTTGTAAAACTATGTTGTCCTCCCTGTAAGGCCAATATATCATTCTTAAGGTGTGTCGCCCAGATCTGCTCATAGACATTTTAGAAGAATCCTCAAATAAAGCCGTATGGCTAAAACTTAAAAACCAAAAACAAGCAATCACATTGCTGCAGTGTACTATAAGCCCCAACCATTCCTAGAGAAATAAAAGAGCAGACAGGTAGGCAAATCTCAGAATGGAAAAGTATCAGCTAGTAACAGTAGGGGATTCAAATTTCCTTAACATTACTTCAAGTAGTCACTGCGTGAAAGGTTTAGAGGGTGCAGGATTCTTAACACACATCCAGCAGTTTCTGCAGCCAGTAAACAAATGGTCCTACAAGAGGGACTGTTCCAGCCTTAATTTTAGGCCTTAATTTTAGGCCAGATACGGAGTTGAATTATCAGTGAGACAGCATTTTGCAGATAGCAATCATAACTCTGTTGGATTCAGACGGTTATGGAAAAGGACAATGATGGTCTTGAACTCTTCAGTTCTAAACTGTGGGGGAGGCCGATTTCATTAAGATCAGGTATGACTTGGGCAGAGTGGAATGGGAGTAAACCTGTCTCACAGCAGTGGGGCACATGCAAGGAAATAGCAAGAATACAGAGCTAACATTTTCCCATAAAAATAAAAGTGGGATCACACAATCCTGTGAATCCTATATATCAAATGATATACAGCACTGGATGTACAGAAAAAGGGCTGCACATGGCAGATAGCATGGGCTCAAAGAGAAGGCCTAGAGGAGTACACAATGTGCAAGTGAAACTTAAAAAGGAATTAGGAGAACAAAAAAGACCACAGCCCTAACTTGTGCACATAGGATTCTAAATGGGTAGCATCATCTCCATCCAGAAGATGGCTAACATCTCTATCTCAGGCTTGCTGCAGTATTCCAGCAAAACTCAAAAGTTGGAAGAACAACACCTCATTGTTTGCTTGGGAAATTCTGCAGCCTTCCTGACTCAATATGGAGTTCAATAATTTTAGGGCCTGAACTCTCCCATGTCTTAGACCCAACACCACACACCAGGCCTTGTTATCACAGCCTGCCATTATACAGTACCTATGGTGAGCCACCAACAGTTCCCATTAACAGCTAATCATTCTCATGGACAGATCGTTATCAGTCAGTCCAACTTTGTCAGAGCCTTTGTCAGTCCAACTGTCCTCTCTCTTTGGGCTCTATCTCCACCTATTATTTACTCCTTAGCCCCTTCCCCCACCCCTATCTTCTGCATATAAGCCGACATTTTCCTAGCTACCATCAGTTCCAAGGAAGGGTCACCAGACCCAAAATGTTAATTCTGATTTCTCTTCACAGATGCTGCCAGACCTGCTGAGCTTTTCCAACAACTTCTATTTTTGTTTCTGATTAACAGCACCCACAGATCTTTTAATTTTTATTTCAGATTCTAAGTGAATACTTTGTGCCAGCATTCACGAGTTAAAGGGAAGATGTGGGTATAGAAAAATCAGGGAGGTGGACAAAGACACATTCAAACAAATTAGACTCCAAAGAGGTTCTTAACAGTCTGGCAGATTCAAAGGCTGGATGAAAGGTACCTCAGGTGACTGAGACAAGGGAGGAAATAGCAGGGGACACTGACAATAACTTTCAATCCTCTCTGGACACAGGAAAGGCATCAGAGGACTAGAACCCAGCCAACATGATACTGTTATTCAAGACAGGATCAAGGGATAAGTAAAGAAATTACAGGCAAGTCTGTCCAACCTCAGCAGGGGTACACGACTGGAAACAATTGAGACACAATTAATTTGCAGCTAGAGGCTAGGATTGATCAATAAGTGTGGACCAACTTCATTGAACTTTTTGAACAGGTTGCCAGGTGGACAGATGACATGCTTTTGAAGCCATCTACTTGGACTTCTGCAAGGCTTCTGATAAGGTCTCCCATCGGAGCCCATGGAATCCAAAGAAATTTGGCTAATTGTATCCAGAATTGGCCGAGGGCATGACGCAGGCGGTAATGGTTCAGGGTCTTTTTTTTCATGGCAGGAAGCCAGTGTCCAATGGGACTCTGCAGGGATCAGTGTTGGGGGCCTTGCTGTTTGTGGTGTTTATAAACAATTTAGACTCTGACATTGGAGGGCTGATTATTAAGTTCGCAGATAGTATGAAAATTGGCAGGGTGTTAAACGAGGAAGAGAATGGCCTTAAATATAGAAGGCTGATCAGTGGCAAATGGAATTCAATCCAGCTAAAGTTTGAGATGATGCACTTGGATGGGACGAACAAAAGGCAAGAGACTGTGTCATGAACAGCAAGACCATAAGCAGCAAAAAGATCAGAGGAACCTTGGTTTGCTTATCCACCAATCCTCTAAGCTATCAGGACAGGGATTAAAAAGAGGCATTTGGGATGGTCGCCTTCATTTGTCGAAGTACAAAGTTTAAAAGTCAGTTCGGAATGCTGGAACAGCATTGGCTTGGCTGCAGCAGGAACACTGCAGGCAATTCTGGAATCAACATTCCAGGAGGGTGCAGAGGAGATTTACCAGGATGTTGCCTGGACTGGAGATTTTAATTATAAAGAGAGATTGGTAGACTGGGGGACGAAGGCAGGGAACATGATGAATTACGTCTCAAATTATGAAGGGCAAAGACAGTGTAGACAGGAAGAAACTTCACCCCTTCAGTGGAGAGATCAATGTTCAGAAGGCACAGATTTACGCTAAGGGGCAGGAGGATCAGAGGGAACGAGAGGACATTTATTATCACCCAGAGAGTGGTTGTTTTCGACTGGAGCAGGTTCCATAGGCCAAAGGGCCTTTTACTACGCTGTACACCTTCATGACTCTAAAGAATCCTTGTAAATTTGTCAGGCATGATTTCCATTTCATGGAGCCATGCTGATTCAGATTAATCATCTGATGTATTTCCAACAGTTCTATTACATCCTTTACCATAGCCTCTTGCATTTTCTGAACAACCTAAATAGATTAAAGGTGAAATCATGGTAGCAGTGATGACTAAGCATATGTCTCCGATATTATCTAAATTACTCAACGATAAAATTGATCCAAGTTTTAAGATGTGAGAGTCATATTTTTCAGTGCAGTACAATGCACATGTGGAACCATTGCCTCATTCTCACTCAAGGCTGATGCATTCAAAAAGGTTCACCTCTCAGCAAACCTCCAAAATTCTTCAATTTCTAAATACAAAGTAAAAATTAGTTGAGATGAAAAGGAAATTTGAGGCCAGGAAAACCACAAATTGTTAAATATAAACCTCCAGAATTGTGACTATACTTATCAGGGCAATCATCCAAACGAGAATTCTGATGAACCTGGCACCCAAAAAGATAACCACTCCCATGTTACCTGTCCATTTCCGGCTCTCATATTTTAATTCTCATCACTTTGTTCTGCATTCTTACCTCAAAACGCATTGATCAAGCCCCCAAATTATTGATGATCTAATATTTTTCTGTATAAAATGGTCTGCTTGACTCAGCTAACTCCACAAAGCATGGGAAGCAAGAAAATAGGCAGTCTAGTTAATTAGCAACTGTCAGCTCATGAATTAAACTCCCAAAGTGGCAAATTGTTTAAAAAAAAAAGGAAATCAATAAATCTTGCCCTGTGAGAGATGGCACCCACAAAGGACTAAGAAAATTCCAGTATTCCTACAATCTCAAATCACACACAAACGGATTTCGGAGAAGGCAACCTAGCAGTCCAGTCAGTCTGGCTGAAACATGACACCATCTTGCTCATGTCTTCAATCCAACTACAACAGCAAATTCTTTACTGCAGATGTTAACCAAATTTCAGAACCTTTGAAAATGCTACTTAAATTTTTGTTTTAAATTCATTGATGAAATCTGGGTGTCGCTGGAAAGGCTAGCATTTATTGCTCAGTGGACTGTTAAGAATCAACCACGTTGCTGTGGGTCAGGAACATCAGACAGATACCAACATTAGATTTCCTTCCCTAAAGGACATGAGCAAACCAGGTTATTTTTTAAACAGTAATTGACTATGGTTACCTAATGATCACCATTAGGCTAGCTTTTAATTCCAGACTTTTACTGAATTCAAATCTCACCATTTGCCATGGTGAGATCTGAACTCACGGCCCAGAACATTAACCATGTGCTCTAGATTGCTAGTCCAATGACATTACTACATGCTATTGCCCTTTTTCTCCCCCCAGTCAACAATGATCGTTATTAGACTCTTAATTCCTTTTTTTATTAAATTCAAAATCCAGGATTCAAACCCTATCTCCAGTCCTCTGCTGAGGAAGGGTCACTGGGTCGGAAATGTTAAGTCTGCTTTCTCCCCGCAGATACTGACAGACCTGCTCAGCTTCTCCAGCAATTTCTGTCTTTGTTTCTGACTTCCAATATCTGCAGTTCTTTGGGATTTTTTCGCCGAGATCATTACATGGCTCTCAATTAACCCTCTTGTGCTAATAGGGCTAGGCCAGCATAGCTCCCAGCACACAAAACCTTGGTCATGGTATACAGGCTAACATATCCTGTTATGCAATAGACCAGAATACTGGAAGAGTATTATAAAAAGTTTATAAGAAGTGGTCATCCATTTAAGATATAGTTGACAAAAATTTGTTTTCTCTCAATGTCATTAGCATAAGTAATACATTTGCCTGGACAGCAGCGGAGGTAGATTCTTAGGTATTTTTAAGGCTGAGTTGCATAGAACATAGAACAGTAAAGCACAGTCGAGGCCCTTTGGCCCATGATGTCACACCAACCTATTATCCAACTCTAAGATCCTGCCTACCCTACATTTTATTATCATCCATGTGCCTATCCAAGAGTCACTTGAATGCATCTGACTCCACTACCACCGCTGGCAGCACATTCCACACGCCCACCAGACTCTGAAAAGAACCTACCTCTGACATCTCCGCTCGACATTCCTCCAATCACCTTAAAATTATGTCCCCTCATAATAGTCGTTTCCGCCCTGGGAAAAAGTCTCTGGCTATCCACTCTATCTATGCCTCTCATCATCTTGTACACCTCTATCAAGTCACCTCTCATCCTTCTTCGCTCCAATGAGAAAAGCCCCAGCTCCCTCAACCTTTCCGCATCAGACCTGTCCTCCAGTCGAGGCAGCATCCTGGTAAATCTCCTCTGCACCTTCTCTAAAGCTGCCACATCCTTTCTATAATGAGGTGACCAGAACTGAACACACCATTCCAAGTGTGGTCTAACAAGGGTTTTATAGAGCTGCAGCATAACTTCGTGACTCTTAAACTCAATTCCCTGCCAATGAAAGCCAACACACCACACGCCTTCTTTACAACCCTATCAACTTGGGTAGCAACTTTGAGGTATCTGTGGACGTGGACCCTAAGGTACCTCTGCTCCTCCGCACTGCCAAGAATCCTGCCATTAACCCTGTATTCTGCATGTAAATTCAACCTTCCAAAATGAATCGCTTCACACGTTTCTGGTTTGAATTCCATCTGACACTTCCTTGTCCGGCTCTGCAACCTATCAATGTCCCATTGCAACGTACAACAGCCCTACACGCTGTCCACAACTCCACCAACCTTCGTGTCATCGGCAAACTTACTAACCCACCCTTACAACTCCTCATCCAAGTCAAGAATAAGGGTCACAAAAAGCAGAGGTCCCAGAACAGATCCCTGTGGAACACCACTGATCACAGAGTTCCAGGCTGAATACATTCCATCTATGACCACCCTCTGTCTTCTACTGGACAGCCTATTCTGTATCCAGACAACCAAATTTCCCTGAATCCCATGCCTCCTTACTTTCTGAATGAGCCTACCATGGGGAACATGATCAAATACCCTACTAAAATCCAATTACACCACATCCACTGGTTCTTGACAAAGAAATCAAAATGTTAACGAGTCAGAGAGAATGCAGAATTCAGGCCTCTACCAGATCAACCATGATTTTATCAAGTGGCACAACTGATTGAAGGGGCCAAATTGCTTACCCCTAATCCTAATTCACATGCTTATATGAAGAGTTATTGACTGAAGTAGCGAGCATGTCAACACTCAATAGGTTGGATGGATAGTTAAACGAAAGGCACATTTGATCAAGGTTACCATGCGTGTAAAGAATAAACAAAATAACTCACTTTCAGATCACAGACATGGGCTAAGGATAGGAGAACTAGGCCATTCAGCCCATCCAGTTTGCTCTGCCATTCAGAGATCATGGCTGATCTGATAGTCCTCAATTTCATATGCTTGCCCAACTGATCAAAAACCAGTCCGCCTCAACCTTTAACATACTACTTTTACCTGCCAGAGTCAGCTGAAAATATGGGGCAGTTGGTTGATCTCTCAATGAGAAGCATCTATCTGACACTAATTGAACATGGAGATCAAATCATGTGCATTTTCTAAAACTGATGGCCCTTCCCAAAGCTTGACTCTCAGTTGTATGACTTAACCAACAGAATTTACAAACAGCAAAATACAGCAGACTTGGTGTTAACCAGCACCTGTGGGACCAAGGGTGCGTCGGGTGATCAAAAATTCCACTTGATCTAGAGGTTCAAACATCAACATAAAAACACAATGCAAGGGTTATACACATTTTATTTACAGCACAAATCTCAAATAATAATGAAACTTTGCCTTAAATAAACTTATTGGCAGACAGCCCTCAACTAACTACTCAAACATGACAGATCGAGATAATACAGTAAACTCCCAGTACTTGGGGTATATAATTTTTGCCAGTGTATCAAGAGTGGCGGTTAAAACAAAGCTTGAAGTCTAAAGGCAAACTAAAGTTGCTTCGCATTGTAATTTATTACCGAAATGAATGAATTTAGTGCACTGTTTAGAATCTGGCTTATACCACACTTCACGATTATGGTGATTTCATGCTTATGACCGATTTCAACATTTGCAATGTTGAATTGAGTTCAGTGTGACTGAATGAAGCAAAAGTAGTAAATGACAGACACCAACACAAGTCGTCTGGAACAAGTGCGAGAAAGCAAGGTGCTAAAACCAGCAAATGAATATATTTATTTGATCATGTAGCATTTATGGAGAAAAAAAGCAAAATTAACCTTTCAAGGTGGTGATCTTTCAACAGAACATTCTGACTAAAGGTCATCGAACCAAATCCGTAACTTTACTTTGCAGACTACAGGTATTGCTAGAACCAATGAATACTTGAAACATTTTCTGGCTTCCATCTGGTATTGTGTTATTGGAAATGAAGGTGATTTAGATTCTATGTAAAGAACCTCAAAGAAAAAGGTTTTACTATGATCTTTTTTTCCCAGTCACACTTACAATTCAAGAATTTGCAGGATCAAAGAATTCTAATTATTGAAATCTCAAATCAGACATTTATCCACCGATTACATTCTAAGAGTTGGCAGCAGCTACACATTAATTCAAAGATATTTTCTCACATGGCTCGTTTCTTACCTTGCCTACTAATTTCTTCCTGCAAGAGTTCTTCCATGGCTTCTTCTTCAGCTATATCTAATGGAGTTTCTCCTTCACTGTTGACTGCAGCTACATTTGCTCCATGACTAATTAAATACCTGCAAAATCATGTTTAAAAGAGACAGTGTATGACATTTCCAATAAATACTCAAGGTGTATGCTAATACCACCAATAAGGCTTGAACTTAATTCTGATTTTGTTTTTAAAAACAAATTGCAAGACAAAATAATTACCTTCAATTCAAGGCTAAATACTAGGGATGCAACAGTTTCATTACTCTATGAATTTATTCCTAAAAGATGTTTTGTCATTTGGCCACAATGGAGACTGAACTCAAACTCAAACTACTGTTCAATCCTTATTGTTCAATTTCCTAGACAGACGAGGGTTGGGAGAGGCCACGGAGGGAACTGGAAGTACATGTACATTGACCTTTGCAGTTGATTTGATAAATTGAGCATGTGAATGGCAAGACATTTGAGAACAATGGTTTCATAAATCGTGAAATCGAGATCAGGCAAATTCGGATTCCCCAAAACTTTAATTCCAGCAAAATTGTTCGTCATTCTCTCTCACAGAACAGGAAATTCAATGGAAAAGTGCCTGTTTCAAGCCAAAATTATGGAGTTACCACAGTGAACCATCTAAATTCAAGCTTGTCATATAACATTATTGACCAGAGTGGAGTTCGGTCACAGTGGAACGTGAACATCACAGGCAAGCTTTAAAACAACAAATGATGTTCAAATCCTCCAAGTCTTGCCAGATAAGCAATCTAAAAGCACTTGATTCAAGACAAAGTGAAGTTAATACTGCAAGTGGAAAACTCTTGTGTAGCAAAAAATGCACAACACGAATGAGTGGGAAAGTGCATTGAGCTTGTCAACCATTCTAAAGCGGAAGGCCATCTTGGAACAGGTTGACAAACAAGCATTGTCTCCAGCAAGGAAGAGGATGAGAATTGCTGTTTCTTGATGAGGATGTTCTGCTTATGGCTCAAAGCAGAGAATGCTCCCATCACAGGTCCAATCCTGCAGGAAAAGGGAGTCTACAGGGTGAAGAGCTGGATGAACACAGCAGGCCAAGCAGCAGAGGAGCAGGAAGGCTGACGTGTCGGGCCTAGACTCTTCTGCAGCATCTGCAGTTCCTGCTATCCTCGGAAAAGGGAGTCTGTTCAAATCAGCACAGTGATAGCACCCCTCAACACGAAGGGTATTCATACTGTGAAGACCAGACTTCACCTCCACAAGGAATGAACAATCATCATTTTAACCATACTGTCATGCGCAGGTGCATCTTCAGTGAACTTCAGTAAGTATCTTTCTGAAGATGAGGTCAAGTATGTTTTTCCCTCATACGTTCCCCATCACAGATGTTGGCCAGCAACCATCCTTTAGGTGAGCTTCTCATGCAGTATTGGCACTGCTGAGCCACACTGATGGCCATCTCAGTCCACCGTACAGACTAAATTCAGGGTCTTTGGCATGCGTGATTCCTCCAAGTGGTGATCAATACAAAGTAGTACTGATTCATAGGCTGAGGAGAGTGGCGACAATCAAAATATTTCCTTATTCATGTTTGACATGATGTCACGAGACCTCGTGGGTTATGAAGTTACTGTTGACAACTCCCAGGACAACTCAACCTACCAAGTGACTGCATACCACTATGCCACCACCTCATGTGTCTGACCTCTGGGTAAGAGATGACACACCTAGGGATGCTGATGGTGTTGTTGAGGAATATGGGTATAAGGTACAATGGTCTAAGGACAACAATATCAAGCTGTTGCTCAACAAGTTAGGTAGCTCTCCCAAGTTTGGCACAAGACTCCACATTCTAACAAGGAGGACTTGGTAGGATCAACAGGGCTGAGTTTGCTCTAATTATTTCCATTGCTCAGGTCAACACTAGGTGGCCCAACCTGTTTTACTCCTTTGACACTTCTTTCTAAAGTTTGATGCTAGTGAATGGTTTGCTGGCCACTCAAGACAGCAGTTAGAGTCAACCAAATTGCTGAGTTTACAATAGGCCAGACCAGTTAAAAACAGTAGACTTCTTTCCCTAAAGGAAGTCAGTGAACCTGATTCATTTTTTTAACAGTAAACTTTTATCATTCGACTTTTAATTCTGGATTTCTTTAAAATCTAATTTTCACAATCCACTGTTGTTGATTCATGATTTGGGTCTCTTGATTATTAGTCAAGCAACAACACATCACTGCCTCCCCATTCCTCGATAGCACAACGACCAAGGAACAATGTGTTCCATCACTCCTACTGAATATTCCTCCTGCCCAAGTTCCATGCCCCAAACTTTCAAGTTCTTACAATGCAACAATGGCTGCACGCAAAAAACTATTTCATTGGCTGTAAAGCACATTGGAATACCTGTTGCACTTGAAAACATTTGCACGACTTCATATAAGACATGATTGCCATCAACTGGAATTAAAAATACAAGCAATTTATGTCCACCATACAACTTGGTTGGACTGGTCTCCTATATTTACTACTCAGTCCAAATGTAAGTACATGTTGTACGATTGAACATCTCAAATATGCATGAACATTGTAGCTAAGCCACTTGATCTCTAACCCCGATTCTAAAATCTAAACAACTTAAGGCGGTGGTGACAGAGTGGTTATGTTGCTGGACCAATGATTCAGTAGAGTGGAACTTAAATTTAAAGTTCAATTAATAAATTATTAAATTTGGAAATCACAGCTAGTCTCAGTAATGGATAGCATGAAACTATCGTACCAATTGTGAAAAGTCCTTATTGTCCTTCAGGGAAGGTAATCTGCTCTTCTTACTAGCAGTGTTTCTAACAGTCTGGAATGATCTAAAACTCACCAGAAACTCGGCAATGTGGTCAACTCTTAACTACTCACTGAAGCAGCTTTGCAAATTGCTTAGTTCAAGGTCAATTAGAGATTGGCAGCAGATCCTACTCTTGCCAGCAATGCCCACATCCCATAGGCATGGCTTGGGGTTGATGAGGTTTAAGCTAATAAATCCCTTCTTCAAATATTGTAACAAATCAGTTAGTCTTAAATAAGCATGTAGGCAAAAATCTGAAACAAACAGAGATAGGACAAGTAAGATATAGGAGTAGAATCAGGTGATTTGGGCCCATGCCAGCTCCTCCACCAACCATTGCTAATATGTTTCTCAACCCCATTCTCCTACTTTCTCCCTGTATCTTTGATCCCCTGAACAAAAACCTCTCAGTCTTAAATCAGTCAGAAATCAGATGACAAGAGATTACAGTCCAACAAGTTTATCTGAAAACTAAAGCTTTCGGAGCGTCAGTCCTCTTTCAGGTCTTAGTGAACAGCTGGAAGGAGGACTGGGGCTCCGAAAGCTTTAGTTTTCAAATAAGCCTGTTGGACTATAATCTGATGTCATGTGATTTCTGACTTGTTCCACCCGCACCCCCAGTCCAACACTTGACACCTCCACATCAGTCTTAAATACACTCAGTGTCTTGGCCTCCACAGATTCACTATCCTCCGTCTTAAGAAACTCCTCCTTAATTCGGTTCTAATAGCTCAACCTTTTGCTCTCAGGCTGTGCCCTCAAGTCCTAATCTCTCTAATAGTGGAAGCATCATACCCACTTTCACTCTATCAAGGCATCTCAGCATTCTGCAAGTTTCAGTCAGATCCTTCCCTCATCAACACAGACCCCAGAGTCCTCAATTGCCCCTCACATGACAAGCCCTTAATCCCCAGGATCGTTCTTGTTATTCTCCTCTGGACCATCTCTAACGCCAACTCATCCTTCCTTAGATGAAGGGCCCAAATGTGTTCATAATATTCCAAATGCAGACTGACCACAGCCTTATACAACCTCAGCAATACATCTCTGTGCTTATATTCTAGACCTTGAAACAAATGCTAACATTGTATTTGCCTTCCTAACTGCCAACTGGCCAGTACGTTAACCCGAAGCGAATCATGAACTAAAACTACCAAGTCCCTTTGTACTTCAGATTTCTGAAGCATTTCCCTGTACAGAAAAGAGCCTACACCTCCCATTCTTCCTACCAAAGTGCAAAACCTCATACTTGCCACACTGTATTCCATCTGCCACTTCGGCCACTCTCCTGGCTCGTTCCAAGTCCTTCTGCAGCCTCCCTGCTTCCTCAATACTACCTATTCCGCCATGTATCTTTATGCCATCTGCAAACTTAGCCCTCAGTTCTTTGATTCAGATTGCTCATGTATAGTGTGAAAAGTTGCGCTCCCAACACTGACACCTACAGAACTTGTTAACCTCCTCAAAAGAATTTTAACAGATGCGTCAGCATGACATCCACTTGACAAAGCTGTGCTTACTGAGGCCCATTTTACCATGCATTTCAAAGTACTCCGCAAAATCATCCTTAATAATGGATTCCAAAATCTTACCAACAACTGTTGTCAGGCTACCAAGCTGTAGTTTGATGTCTTCTGCCTCCCTCCCTTCTTAAACAGAAATGGTTCTGTTCTAACAAGTTGCGAGGAAGGTTCACTGGACCCAAAACATTAACTCTTGATTTTTCTTCAGGAGATGCTGCCAGACCTGCTGGGCTTTTCCAACAACTTGTCTTTGTTCCTGTTATGACATGGGTTGCTTTTAGCAGTCACCATTCCCAAGTATTCCTAGGCCCATTATCACATTATATGGGCTGCATTCAGCACAGCTAAATCATTTTCTAATTCCTAGCTGTTACTTATTCATCTTTTCTTCTGTGCTGACCTGCTACCCATAATATCCTTGTTTACCTAGACCTTCCATATCTCTCTTTGGGCTTTGTCTCCACATCTCTGCCTGCCCACCAATCCAACCCACTTTGGCTTCAGCATAAATACTAGCTAATAACCCTTCTGATGAACAGTCACTGGATTTGAAACGTTAACTGTGCTTTCTTCCCACAGCTTCTGCCGGACTAGCGGAGTTTCACAGAAATTTATGTTTTTGCAGCAGATTAAGAGCAACTTGGGTATTTAATGGGAAATCACAAAATTAGTTTTGTAGTTCTCAACTGTAAAGGGATGATTCCAGAATGAGACAGAGCCCTTGAAAATCAGTTACATACTTGTTCAAATGCAAGATATGGCTTCCAAACCTTTGGTGCCTGAAGTAGCATAGAAACGTGCCAAGGAAAGCAAAACAGAAAACAATAAACAAGCCTGTTTAAAGAACCGTGAAGTTGCTCACTTACTCTGCTATGTCGGCATATCCACAGGAAGCAGCAGCATGCAATGGTATCCAACCTTCATTGTCTGGCTGATTAATATTTGCAGAATGTTCCACTAGGAATTTCACCATATCCAGGTTATCATCTATACATGCCTATAAAAGATATGAAAAATATTTTCATTCAATATTTGCTACAAATAGCAGAGTCAAAAAACTCAAACACACCTTTTCACTACAGCATCTCAGAAGTACATAGTGGTTATGCTTAGTGACAGGAGACAGAGGGTGTGGGTAAAAGGCTGCTTATGTAGCTAGAGCCCAGTGTACAGTGGCGTACAACAGGGATCAGTGCTGCGTCCCTTATTGTTTGCAATTTTGTAAATGATGTACAGGAGAATGTGGGATGGATGATAGCAAAGCTTGATGACACAAAGATTGGCCAGGTGGTTAATACTAATGAGGAAGTTCTTAGGTTATAGGAGCATATAAATGGATTGGTCAGACGGGCAGATCATTGACAGACAGAATTTAATCCTGATAAATGAGAGGTAATGCTTTTTCGAAGAGGGAAAATGACAAGGGGACACTCTATGAATGGCAAAGTGTGGGGAGGCTCAGAGCATTAGTGTTATCTTGGGGTGCTTGTCCACAGATCCTCGAAAGTGCCAGTATTGGTTGGCAGAATAGTTGGGACAGCATTCAGGACACTTGCCTTTATCAATTGTGACATGGATTATGGGAACAGGGGCGTCATGTAGAGATTTGGTTGCACAACTGCTAGACTTGTACAATTTCGATTTGAGGAAAACTTTTCACCCAGAGAATGGCAGGGGTCTAGAATGAACTTGAACGGTCTAGAGTGAACCACCCTGGGAGGGTGGTTTGGACAGGAGAGCTGACCCTTTGAAAAGAACATGAATGACTACTTGAAGTACCATAACCATTGTGTCACTGGGCTTCCTGTTGTCAGTCGAGTCCTTTAAAAAAGGAAACTGAACCATGAAGCTCCCCAGCTCTTCAAGTCACAGTTAAAAACCCTCATTAAAATGCATGGAAAAAAAACAGACTTCCAGACTCTTGGGCACTACACACCCCCAAAGCTGACAAATGAAATTCTACAAATGACCAATGTGTTTCATTACTTCAGACAAACTATAAAATAGAAATTCAACCTATAGCACTAGTTATAAAAGAACACAGGGAGATCTTTCTTACCGTCACAGAACAATAGAAGCTGTTTTCCACTGCTTTCAGACAATATAACGAAGCTGTGAAGTGACGTAACCAGGTCAAAAACATGTGTAGGTGCCGGTGTTGGACCAGGGTGGACAAAGTCAGAAGCCACACGACACCAGCTTGAAAGTCCAACAGGTTTAGTTGAAATCACAAGCTTTCGGAGCACTGCTACTTCATCAAGTGAAGTGACTTCACCTCCAAAGCGCAGTTAAAAATCACACCATTACCACCACCTCCAACAAGTTAGCATTCGTTGAGCGGATTCACAACAAAACACTTTCAGTCAACTCCACAAAATAAATTTCTGATCATGAAAGAAACCAATGCCCTAGATTTTAGGCTGAAGAACATACCCCAGGACAAGCCTTGCACTCGTCAATGAGGACATGTACGTTATGGAAATATCCACTAAGGTTTAAACGGACAGAAATTTTGCAGTTTTGACCATCTGTTATCACAAAGAAATGTTCACAATTTTCCTCAATATTTGGTAGATCTGGCCTCATGGACTGACCTATTGAAGGAGCAGGTTCTGTACACGTACTGAATTTCAACATTGCTATGCGCTCCTGCTTATTTTTAACTAAAGTCTACACTGTCATATTTGTAAATATATGAAACTTGCACTCCTTTTCTAAAATAACATTTAGCACCCACTCTCAGAAAACATGCTGCTGCAACAATGGCAGTTCATCAAGTAATTTTTGACTTGATACATCATGTACATTTAACTTGGGAAAAGACAGGATAGTCAAAACAATATTAAGATAGGACCATTAAAATTTCGAACAGAAACAAACAATCAGCACATCATCTCAATGCTCATTGATCTCCACATCAGAGGTGTACAGCATGGAAACAGACCCTTCAGTGCAACTTATCCATGCCAACCAGATATTCTAAATTAATCTAGTCCAATTTGCCCCAAATCCCCCTCAACCTTTCAAAGAGCAAAGAACAAAGAAAACTTACAGCCCAGGAACAGGCCCTTCGGCCCTCCAAGCCTGTGCCGATCCAAATCCACTGTCTAAACCTATCGCCCAATTCCTAAGGATCTGTATCCCTCTGCTCCCCACCTACTCATGCGTCTGTCCAGACGCACCTTAAATGAATCTACCGTGCCTGCCTCTACTACCTCTGCTGGCAACACGTTCCAGGCACCTACCACCCTCTGTGTAAAGTACTTTCCGCGTGTATCCCCCTTAAACTTTTCTCCTCTCACCTTGAACGCGTGACCCCTCGTTATTGAATCCCTCACCCTGGGAAAAAGCTTATCTCTATCAACCCTGTCTATACCCTTCATGATTTTGAAGACCTCAATCAGGTCCCCCCTCAATCTCCTTTTTTCTAATGAAAACAATCCTAACCTACTCAACCTCTCTTCATAGCTAGCACCTTCCATACCAGGCAACATCCTCGTAAACCTTCTCTGTACCCTCTCCAAAGCTTCCACATCGTTTTGGTAATGTGGTGACCAGAACTGTACACAGTATTCTAAATGCGGCCGAACCAAAGTCTTGTACAATTTTAACATGACCTGCCAGCTCTTATACTCAATACCCCGTCCGATGAAGGCAAGCATACCATATGCCTTCTTGACCACTCTATCCACCTGTGCAGCCACCTTCAGGGTACAATGGACCTGAACTCCCAGATCTCTCTGCTCATCAACTTTTCCCAAGGCTCTTCCGTTTCCAGTATAGTTCGCTCTAGAATTAGACCTCCCAAAATGCATCACCTCACACTTGCCCGGATTGAACTCCATCTGCCACTTCTCCGCCCAACTCTCCAGTCTATCTATATTCTTTGACAATCCCCTATGCTTTCTGCTACTCCCACAATCTTCGTGTCATCTGCACGTGTCATCTTCCTATTCACATACCCATCCAGATGCCTTTTAAATGTTGTTGTACCAGTCTCCACCACTTGCTCTAGCAGCTCATTCCATGTGCACCACCCTCGACATGAAAAAGTTGCTCCTTAGGTTCCTTTTAAATCTTCTACCTCCCATTTTAAACCTATGTCCTCTAGTTTTAGATTCTACTACCCTGGGGTAAAGACCTTGTCTATTTACCTTATCCATGCCCCTCATGATTTGATACATCTCTGGGCAGGTCACACCTCAGCCTTCAATGCTCCAGGGGAAATACCCCCAGTCTATTCAGTCTCTCCCTACAGTTCAAGCTCTCCAACCCTGGCAACATCCTTGTAAATTTTTTTTTATGAACCCCGTCGAGTTTCACAACATCCTTCCCATAGCAGGGAGTCCAGAATTGCACAAAGCCTTCCAAAAGTGGCCTAATCAATGTCCTGTACAGTCACAACTGACCTCCCAGTTCCTGTACTCAATGCACTGACCAATCAAGGCAAGCATACCAAACACCACCTTCACAATCCTAACTACCTGCAACTCTCCTTCCAAGGAACTATGAACCTGCTTTCCGAGGTCTCTTTGTTCAGCAACACTCCCTAGGACCTTACCATTCAGTGGATAAGTCTTGCCCTGATTTGCCTTTCCAAAATACAGCACTACATTGCAACAGAAACAAGCTAATATTGATTACTAAACCACTTGAACATGTAACTTTTCAAAGACATTACCCATAAATACAACAATGACCAGAAAAATTCTGGTAGACTCCTCATTCTCTTGACCCTACGTCTACAGTTGTGTAACACCGTCGAACTTCCACCATATATCTGGGCCAAATAGAAGTGAACAGCCTTTAAAAATTCCAAAATCAAATTCTTGCAGTCAGCTGAACCCTTGCTGACAGCATCTTAACTAGCAAGGCCCTATTCCACGATCACTCCTGCATTTGCTGAACTGTACTGGCTTTCAATCAAGCAACATCTTGGTTTTAAAATTCTGAACTTACTTTCAAGTCCCCTTGTAGACTTGACTCAATGACACCAAGGGAACAGCAAGGCAGTTCCAAATCAGTACAATATGGCTTGGAGGGAATTTGTAGTTGGTGGTGTTCCCAGGTATTGAAAGAGTTGAAGGAGAGCAAGTTGCTGCAGTGTATTTAGATGATGGCACGCCATCATGCCATGAACAGAATAAGGCTTGTTTCCATTTCACGTAGGAAATGAATGCTTTTAATATGCAAAATTAGCTTTCTCGCAATCTGCCAGCATCTCAATTTTTTGTGTTAAGCAATTGTTCTCTCAAGTACCTCAAAAGCTTCACTTAGAATGGAATCTTAAAGCAGTTTAATTCTGTGAACATAAATTTAGGCTTTCTAAAAGGCTGTGCTTTGGATACCAGCCTTACACCAATGGGATTTGATGCAGTTTCAGGCCAAACCAGTGGCAAGTCTGATGACTACTGCCTGGAGACATCCCAAGTTTCAGTAGCTTTTGAGCCTTCACTGCTGCAGTCTCAATCCAGTTCCTAATTGACACTGGCACTAGACTCAATCTTTCACAGAAGCCACTGAGTGAGCAGCATGGGAAAACTAAGCAAAAGTTGCCAGCTATAAGAGGTGGCTCAGGCACATTTTTGGCATGGGCTATAATGAGCTTTATTCTACAGGTTATCAAGTTATATCTTAAATGGGAGCATTTTTTGCTGTTTATGATGACCTGAAAGTTGCACCCTTCTTGTTAGAATGTAAATACCTCTGTCTGACTTCAACAAAACAAAGAGCAAGGCAACAGAGCTCTGAAATAGCAGCCACACTTGAATAGCAGAGACTCTATGAACCAAATGGCCTCATTCTGCTCCTGCATCTGACAGTCTAAATTAAAGAATTGCAAATTACTCTATTCCACAACAAAATAAAATCAGTCACTATTACATTCACAATTATTCAAAGAAGCTAAATATGCAAAAAAATTCAGAACTCTGGAGTGGAAAACTCAATGAAACTAGCTTATTTTAAAGAATACAAAAGGATATACTGCCTTTGGAAAAGCAGCAGGCTGATGAGAATGATACAAGGACCAAAATGTTAAATCAGGCGGTCAGATGGAAAAGCCTTAGTTTACACTTTTGCATTTAAAAAACTTAAATGATGATCTGTTAGTGTTTAAAGTGAGAGATTCAATACAGAAAAAAAATCTTCTGGTGATGGAATTCATAAAATGGCACAATCTTAAAATTAGACTCAAACTGCATAGGTATGGAATAAGAAAATACTCTTCATAAATTCAAAGCAAAATAAATTGACTTGAAACAAGAACTCCTCTCCAGAGGTGCTATCTGATCTGCTGTGCATATCCAGCATTTTCAGGTTGCATCACTACTTTTTAAAATTCTTTCACAGGAAATGACCATTGCTGGCAAAGTCAGAATTTATTGCCCACCATGTTGTGGTGAGTTGCCTTCTTGAACTACTGCAGTTTTTGTGGTACCCAGTGTGTTTTTCAGAAGGAATTTGAGGATTTTGACCTGGGGACAACGAAGGATTGGCGACATAGTTCTAGTCAGGATGGTGTGCAACTTGAAGGGGCAACTTGCTGGTGGTAGCATTCCCATGCAGCTGTTGCCCTGGTCCTTCAAGGTGGTAGAGATTTTGAAAATGACCAAAGACACAGCAAATTGCTACACTGCACCTAGTATTTGGTACACACTGCTGCCACTATGTTATAGTGGGAGTGGTGAATGGGATGTAAATGATGCAGGCTGCTTTGTCCTAGGCTGTGAATTCCCAGTGTGTTTATGTACTGCACCCATCCAGAAAGGGGAAACCTCATTAATAGGCTCCTGATATGTGTCTTGTAGATAGTTGATAGGCTTTGAGACGACAGGAGCAGAGTTACTCACCACAAAAATTGCAGCCTCTGACCTGTTCCTCTCAGCAAAATGTTTCTACAGCTGGTCCACTGCAGTTTCTCATTAATGCACCCACAGCCCTCAGCCAAGGAGACTGACCATGACTGATGCAGCAATGCTAATTGGTTGGATTCTCTCCTGCTGGGCATAGACATTGCTTAGCAGTTGTGGGTGGTGAATCATACTTTCCACTTATCAATCCAACCATTCACTGGGCAAAGTTAACAAAAATATACAAATAATTTACCACACATGTATGAGCAGCCATGATTGAGAAAAGTACAACAGACAGCACAAAAAAGCATTAGGGCTAAGCAATCAAACTCTGGCTGCATATAGGTGGAAACACAATTGGCAATTCATTACTCCTCTGGTTTGACAATTCATAAGCATAAAACAAACAGCAATTATGGTTCAATTTTATTTCTTTCTGGTCCCAGGAGCGGACTGCAGCACCTCAATCAAGGGCAAATCACTATTGTTATTTTGTACACATTATAACATGGTCGAATTCAAAACAATACCTTTACAATCAATTTCATAATTCAACATGACTCAATTTTATGTCTTTTCACTTAGAATTGGCTGAATATTTTCTGCCCATCTATTATACAGGCTTGAGATTTAGTGTCAATTTTACAGCCTGAGAAGAATTTACAAAATGTACTTTCTCAGTTTCAGGTTCAATATAACCCAGTGCAAGTTGCAATGAAGTTTAAATAGGGATCCTTCAATGGAATTATATTTTTATAATGCATTTCACAAGTACCAGATATTCCAAAGCACTTTTAAACAAAGTACTTTTGAAGTGCAGTCATCATTGTAATCGCTTGCCTCCAAATTCTATGCAATGTAACAGCTGATTATTCCTTTTGTGCATTGTGCAGTCTGTGTATTTCACATCTGTCTCAACACCAAGCACTGGAGATTAAAATGATCCTTTTACTCCAGCAACTGACAAGGGGAACTTGCAAAGTTTGGTTCATGGGTTTTAAGCTGCTGGCCCGGCAACACTGCACAAGTGTTCATCCACAGACGGAAAAAGTCTAATCCCTGCAGCGTCAAAAGGAGATTAATTAGGCACGTTCCAAGTAGCAGTCGCCAAAGTGTAAAACATCAAGTTATCTTCAATCTTTGTTACAAGGAATTCAACCAGAAAAAAAAACAAATGAATCAAAAAACATTTTGGGCTGAAATTAGCTGATTCCAGTCAGGACTTGGAATCTCTAAATTAAAGAGCGAGAAAATAAGATTTCAGGGTCCCCACACCTGATTATCCATATTTTCATTCCCTTCATAATCAATTTCAAAACTCTCCACAACTACACCTGACAAATGTGGATATTTTTGTGCTCCACACAGAAGTACACATACTCCTACACATTTAACTGTACTTATCTAATGTCCTAGATGGTGAATTCCCAGTTATGTTATGTTATGTTATGTTATCTATCTAGACTTTCCAAAGGCCTTTGATAAGGTGCCGCACGGGAGGCTGCTGAGTAAGGTGAGGGCCCATGGTGTTCGAGGTGAGCTCCTGGCATGGATTCAGGATTGGGTGTCTGACAGAAGGCAGAGAGTTGGGATAAAAGACTCTTTTTCGGAATGGCGGTGACAAGTGGTGTCCCGCAGGGTTCAGTGTTGGGCCACAGCTGCTCACTTTATACATTAATGATCTGGATGAAGGGACTGGGGGCATTCTGGTGAAGTTTGCCAATGATACGAAGTTAGGTGGACAGGCAGGTAGTACGGAGGCGGCGGGGAGGCTGCAGAATGATTTAGACAGTTTAGGAGAGTGGTCCAGAAAATGGCTGATGAAATTCAACGTGAGCAAATGCGAGGTCTTGCACCTTGGAAAAAAATACAGGCACGGACTATTTTCTGAACGGTGAGAAAATTCATAAAGCCGAAGTACAAAGGGATCTGAGTGCGCTAGTACAGGATTCTCTAAAGGTTAACTTGCAGGTTGAGTCCGTGATTAAGAAAGCAAATGGAATGTTGTCATTTATCTCAAGAGGGTTGGAATATAAAAGCAGCGATGTGCTTCTGAGACTTTATAAAGCTCTAGTTAGGCCCCATTCAGAATACTGTGTCCAATTTTGGGCCCCACGCCTCAGGAAGGACATACTGGCACTGGACCGTGTCCAGCGGAGATTCACACGGATGATCCCTGGAATGGTAGGCCTAACATATGATGAACGGCTGAGGATCCTGGGATTGTATTCATTAGAGTTTAGAAGGTTGAGGGGAGATCTAACAGAAACTTACAAGACAATGCATGGCTTAGAAAGGGTGGACGCTGGGAAGCTGTTTCCGTTAGGTGGGGATACTAGGACCCGTGGGCACAGCCTTAGAATTAGAGGGGGTCAATTTAGAATGGAAATGAGAAGACATTTCTTGAGCCAGAAAGTGGTGGGCCTGTGGAATTCATTGCCATGGGGCGCAGTGGAGGCCGGGATGTTAAATGTCTTCAAGGTAGAGATTGATAAATTCTTGATCTTGCAAGGAATCAAGGGGTATGGGGAGAGTGCAGGTAAGTGGAGTTGAAGTGCCCATCAGCCGTGATTAAATGGCAGAGTGGGCTCGATGGGCCGAATGGCCTTACTTCCACTCCTATGGTCTTATGGTCCTTGGGGTACAAAATTTTTTACCTACAAATATATGCAGAGAAACAGGGCCATATGGACTGATCAATCATTCAATGAGATAATGCCTAAAATCCTACACCTTCCATCCCTATCCCATATTATCTTAACCCTTGACACCAAAAACAAAAAAAAAATCAATGACAACCTTGAAAATATAACCTTCTGAGGTGCAACACTGCAAAGGTAGTGTTTTCAGTGAAATTTCTCCTCATTCAGTTAAATATAGCTGATTCCTTATGCAGCGAGACTGTTATACTCTTGAATACCCAGCCAGGGAAGCAACCTTCCAACGCCTATTCTGCCAAAACGAAAGGTGGAGCTAATTGTGTCTTCTTCAAAGCTCCAACGACTACTGGCTCAGTCGCAGTCTCCTCTCAAAACAGCTCTCAGCTCACTAATCAAGCAAATCACCCTGACCAAAGCAAATTACGTTTTTATGGCACATTTAATGTAACAAAACAGCCCAATATGTTTCAGTGGGGAATTAAGTATCAAGTAGCAACAAATGATCTTGGAGCAAATAAAAAAGTTGAGCAAAGAGGTGCGTTGAAAGGATCATCTTAAGAGCAGGAAAAAACTGGATAATCAGGAAATTAGAGATTCATGTAGCTATGGGAGTGCAGTAATCGCAAGTGATTTCAATCTACCATTAGACTGAGTAAATCTAAAGAGCACCAATGCTTAAGAAAGAATTCTGGGAACGTGTTTGAGATAGTTTTCCACAACAAAGTGTTGAGGAATCAATGAGGGCACAAGCTATTTTCGATCTAGTATAATGCAATGAGAAAGGACAAATGAATAACCTTGTTGCAAAATAACTAATAACAAAATTCCTACTTAAGGATAGTGACCACCATATGAAAGAATTTTACATTGTTTGAGAAGATGTTGATCAATCTGAAAATAAGGTCTTAAAAGATTAAAAAGGACACTTATGAAGCTATGAGGAGGAAACTGGTTGTGGCAGATTGTGAAACAACACACATTAGGTTTCACAGTAGATTAGCAATGGCTGGTATTTCAAATAATTAATGCCTGGCTTACAAAAAGCAAACATTTCTTTCAAACAAAAATGCCTAACAGGAAAAACAAGAATACCACAGTTTAAAAAAATCAAGTTCAAACGAGGTGGCATACAAGGTTTCCAAAAAGGCAGCAAGCTTGAGGATTGGGAGAATTTTATAATTCAGCAAAGAATGATCAGGAAATTGAGGGAAAAGAATAACATAAAACAGCAAATAAAAACGGATGGTAACAGCTTCCACAGGTATATAAAAAGGGTAAACTGGTCCTTTTGAAGGCAGACAGGAGGTTTTACAGCAGAAGAAAGGAATGGTACAGAAGCTAAGTATTATGCCTGTCTTCAGACGAAGACATGAAGTCTCCCTTAAGTAACTGATATAATAGAGCATAGAACAATTCAGCACAGTACAGGCCCTTCAGCCCACAATGTTGTGCCTAACTTTTACCCTAAACCTAAGGTCTATCGAACCTCCACCCCTACCTTCTACTATCATCCATATGCCTATCTAATAGCTGCTTAAATGCCCAAAATGAGGCTGACTCCACTACCCTCTCTGGCAATGCATTCCACACCCCTATCACTCTCTGAGTAAAGAACCTACCTCTGACATCTCCTCTACATCTACCTCCACTCACTTTAAAACTATGCCACCTCCACTCTAGGAAAAAGTCTCTGCCTGCCCACTCCATCTATACCTCTGATCATCTTGTACACCTCTATCAAGTTAATATTTATTGAATAATTGATACAATTGAGAGCACAAAACTGAACAACATTAGTGAGAGTAAAAAGTAGAATTGGCAGGTTTGCCCAGTGGGATACCACAAGAATCAGCGCTTGGGCCCCAGCTATTCACAAACTACAATAACGAGACATGGGGGCCAAATATAATATTGCTAAATTTGCAAATGATGCAAAACTTGAGGGCAATGAATTGTGAATGTGATGTAAAGAGGCTTCAAAAGATTAGTATAGGATGACACATGGAATATAGTGGAGCCAAGTGTTCGGTTATCCGCTTGGGTAGAAGGAATGAAGGTGTAAAGCATTTCTTAAATGCTAAAAGATTGGAAAGCCTTGACATCCAAAAGGCCCAGATGCCCTTGTTCATATGTTAGTGAAAGCTGGCATGCAGGTACAGGAAGCAATTCAGAAAGCAAACACGATGTTAGCCTTTGTCACAAAAGGATTTGAGCACAGAATCAAAGCCGTGTTGCTTCAATTGTACAAGACCAAACCTGCAATTTTGTATGGAATTCTGGTCCCCTTTCCAAGGAAAGCATACTTGCCATCAAAAGTGTACAGCACAGATTCAACAGACTCATTCTTGGAATGTTGGGGCTGTCCTGTGAGCAGAGACACAGGAGATGAGGCCTGTGTTCTCTGGAGCTTAGAAACATGAGGCAATCTCATAGAAACTTATAAATTTCTGAACAGATGGAGTCATACAGCACAGAAACAGACCCGTCGGTCCAACTCATCCATACCAACAAGTTTGCCCAACTAAACTAGTCCCATTTGCCTGCATTTGGTCTGTATCCTTCTAAGCCTTCTGTATTTACATACCGTCCAAATGTCTTTTAAATATTGTAACTGCACCTGCCTCTACCACTTCTTTTGACAGTTCATTCCACATACAAACCACCGCGTGTGGAAAAAGTTGCCCCTGACATCCCGGTCAAATCTTTCTCCTCTCACTTTAATACTCTGTCCTCTAGTTTTGGACTCCCCCATCCCAGGGAAAAGACCTTCACTCTTCACCTTACCTATACCCCTCATGTTTTTATTAACCTCTATAAAGGTCACCCTTCAACCTCCTACTTTCCAGTGAAAAGTCCCACCCCATCCATCCTCTCCCGATAACACAAACCCTCCAGTACCAACAACATCCTATTATGCTCTCCAATGTAATAATACCCTTCCTATAGCTGGGTGACCAGAACTGAGCACATTACTCCAAAGAAAGCCTCACCAACGCTGTGAAACTTCAACATAGCGTCCCAACTCCTATACGGAATGGTATGAGCAAAGGAGGTCAACATGCCAAATGCCTTAACCACCCTGTCTACCTGCAATGCAAATCTCAAACTATATACCTGAATCCCTAGGTCTCTGTTTGACACCACCACCTAGGGCCCTACCACTAACTCTAAGTCCTGCTTTGTTTGTTTTTATCCAAGTTAAACTCCATCTACCACTCCACAGGCCACTGGCCCAATTGATCTAGATCCCTTTGTAATCTTAGATAACCTTCTTCACTATCAACTACACCACAAGTTTTGGTATCACCCACAAACTTACTAATGATGCCTCCTAAATTCTCATTTAAATTGTTTATATCAATGACAAACAGCAGTGGACCCAGCACCGTTCCCTGCCAAACACTGTTGGTCACGGAAAGACAATCTTCCCCCACGGCCTTCTGTCTCCTGTCAAGCCAATTTTGTATCCATTAGCAAGCTCTCCCTGAATCCTATGTGATCTAACGTTATTAATCAGTCTACTATGCAGAACTTTAACAAACGCTTTACTGAAATCCATGTAGACAACATCTACTGCTCTGCCGGCAATCTTTTTGGTTCTGTCCTCAAAAAATTCCCACCAGTTAGTGAGATACAATTTTCCACACACTAAGGCGTGTTAACTATCCCTAATCAGTGCCTGCCTCTCCAAATACATTCAAGTCCAATCTCTTGGAATCCCCTTCAACAACTTACCTACCACTGATGTCAGACTCACCAGTCTATAGTACCCAGGCTTCTCCTTGCAGCCTCTCTTAAATGAAAGTACATGAGCCTCCTTACCTGGTCTGGCCTACATGTGACAGCAGACCCACAGCAATGTGGTTGACGCATAAGTGCCCTCTGGGCAATTAGAGATGGGCAATAAATGCTAACCTAGCCAGTGATGCTCTCATCCCATGAATGAATAAATAAAGCACTCCAGCCTTCCATCACCTCACCCATGGCTATAGGTGATGCAAATATCTCTACTCAGGGCCCCATAGGTTTCAGCTCACAGAAGTCCTAGTAGTAATTAGAATTGAGACCGTTTCTTCTGTAGAAAGGAGATAATTTAGCGATGTTAAAAAACAGCATACTGCAGTGTAAAGAAAAGAGCTTTATTTGAAATATCAACCAGTGTTGGTTAGAACCCTGAAGTGAGTATACAAAGTCTAATCTCAGTTGTTCTGTTGAACCGTTCTTTATCTATTGTGAAGAAGCATGGACCCGAAACATTAACTCTGCTTTCCCTCCACAGGTGCTGCCAGACCTGAATTTTTCCAGCAATTTGTTTCTTTCTAAAACATGCCAGTGGCTTTCTCAACTGGTTGCTGTACCTGCATTTTGCATCATGTTAGTAAATAGATATTTTCTAATCAACCTGTTCAAAAATGCTATTACAATTTGAGATCAGATGGGCCTTGAGCCCAGGCTAAGTGTTTCAGTGGTAAGGAGACTACCACTGCACCACAAGAAACCTCAAGTTCCATGTATTATTAATTTCAACACACACCCAAATCGCTCTAATGCAAATTTTCAAAAACTGACAGGAACAAAGTGAACTTGGTGCTTACCACCATCCACTCTTCCTCAAACTTTCTTCAGTCTTGAAGCCCAGCAATATCCTTTGTTCTTCCAACCTCAAGTGTCCACCTTGTGCTCCATTCTTTGCCTCAAAACTATACTTTTCAACTCTAAACTTCTTCACCAACCCTCACATTGTATTAAATTCAGACAACAAATCTAGCCTGTCAAAATTATGCCTTCAATTATCCCAGCTAAATCTTAACCCTCAGCCTTAACAGGTAGTTAAGGTTGCATTAACACACACGAGGAAGCACATTTTCCCTACAGTTATTTTTAACCACTGAAATTCTCTATTCCTTCTCCAGAGGTTCATCCTTGGCAGTCATGAGGAAAAGGACACCACAACATCAGAACTCACTCCACGCTGAGAGATGACTTGGTAGTGTTCATGACCATTTAAGATGCTGTAAAATACTACAGGTCACCTCCCAACTGTAGCTTTGGAACCTTTCACCAAAGTGGCGATAATTTTCAGGAAAAGACTAGAGGTAAACCAATTGTAAAATTTTCCTTTCTCTCCTTTTACACATTTGGTTTATGTCCAATGCTTTGCACCAAACACTTGTCATATCTCCTTACCTATGTGCATCTTTGATGACAGAAACGAGCAATTCAATTCTGGAAAAGCTTTTCCTGGTTTGAAGCTACAGAAAGAAATCTACATCAGTCCTCTCAGTCTCGCGGCAGAAAGCAGTGTGAAAGAACCTCAAAAAACTTTGCAGGAGAAATTCAGGAAAAAGTAATCTCTGTTTAAAAGCTCAGGAAAACATCAAAACTGAAAATAGGTGGTGGTATTTCAACTTACGAGCTTGCTCCAGCATTTATTTTGATCATGATAGGCCATCCAACTCAAAAGCCTGTTCCCACATTTTCCCCCATATCCTTTGATCCCTTTAACCATGAAGTGCTGTATCCAACTCCTGGAAGTCATACAACGTCTTGGCCTCAACTGCTTTCTGTGAGCAAATTCCACAGGCTCACCACTCTGAAGAAACTTTTCAACTCAGTCCGAAGTGGTTTACTAAAAATTTAAATGCCCACAGTTACAAGGTCTTCAAAAAACAAAAATTGGAGGGCCACCTCAGACAAAGTAATGGAGGGATCCCCATATATCCTCTACCTCACTGAAAGAGAATAGGACATCCTGAAGGATAATGGCATTTTTTTGGGATTGGACTTCAGAAAGGCACATGCACTTTCAAGGTCTTGGAAATCAAGGATTACCTTCAGATTCTCAAAAAGGGGATTTGGAGAAGGAGAACGAAATAATAACATAAATCTTAGGTTAAATGTGAAATTAGTTTAATTTCTCCTTGCATACAAGAGCATTTGTTTTTATTTAAAAATGCTACAGCTGATCATTCAAATCTCTTCAAGTTACTGGACCTTAACATTATCATAACAGAATAAGTGTGTTCCTTTCAACTTCAGTCATCGAGTCCTTTATACAAGCTAAATACTTTGCAATACTACGTTTCAATGATTGCCAAAATATCCTGCTCCCTCACACCTGGAAGGTGTCAGATAGCCATTCTCAAGTAAAAAGCTATTGCATTTATCTAGGCAATTGATCAGCTTCAAAAGCGGTTAGAAAATCTTCAATAATGTAGAAATCATTAAACAAAAGTTGTAGGTAGTTACTCAAACAAAATTGCATCAGGCACTAATTTTGAAAGTTAGTTTGCGAGCTGAGAGATATATTTCAACCAAAAGTCTTGTGCACTTTAACATTATGAAGGCTAAATACACAAGTTACTTCCTTTCACAGTCAACAGCCTTTGAAGGTCTTAAAAAAATGAAATTCTTTCAGCACCAGAACACGAGTACAGAGCTGCAAGCAGATTTCATTAGTAAGCTACTGTGCTGTTAAAGGAGGCCAATAAAAGGGTAAAGATTTTGCTCAAGCTTAGCTTCGCTTCCAACTGATGATGGTACCATATTGCCTAATACTGAAGAGAAATCCCAGAGAAGCCCAGATGTACAGTTTAACAGCATGATAACACTACCTGGAATTAAAAGAATACACATTCCCATTGGCTGTCATTTCACCAAATAGACTTTGGGCTGAAAATGATTTTAGACAAGACAGACTTCTTAGACAGTAAAGACCAACGTGAAACTCTAAACAAACATGTTTAATAAAGAATTGCATGTTTTTCTGCTCAGGACTAGACTGAACACTTCATATTATGCCATTGTACTACCCCCTGATCATACTGGCCTAGTTGTTTTCATATGACAAATTCGACATGAACTTAAGCATAGATTTAAAGATCCGACCACACTTTTTTCCTCATCATACTGCCGAAGTCAAAATATTTCATGAAGATATTATGTTGTAATATTCGATTAAAGTCAAGTGCAAATTCTAAAACTCATCTTTGGGTGCAATCAGCCTGAACCTGCAGAACTTTCGTCCCAAACACCATATTTGCAGTGATGCAAGTCCAAAGCTTGAAACTACATTGCAATAAAGAAAAAGATGACTCATGGAGACAACAGCACTCCCCTTTGCAGTTAATTTGGTCTTCAAAAACTAAACGTACAAACACAATTTAGCCCAAGAGTGAAACTGTTGGACATGAATGTGTGCACATTTTATAAGCAGATGTATCGTTGCAACGTGTAAACCAGAGTCATCCACCTGTAGGTGAAGGGCAGGAGTACCACAGCATTCAAACTTTGAGTCTTCCATAATATTTTTAACGCCTAGTTAAATTGACTCCCTAGCCAGCCAAGAATCTTAAGACAGTAAGAACTGCTATTGCTGGAGTCTGAGATAACAGTGCAGAGCTGGAGGATTACAGCAGGCCAGGCAGCATTAAAGGAGCAGGAATACTGACGTTTCGGGTCAGGACCCTTCTTCAGAAACGGGGGAGGGGAAACGGGCTCTGAATTAAATAGGGGTCGGGGGGGGAGGGAGTGGTGGTGATAGCAGGTAGGTAGTGGTGGGGATTGGTCAGTGAGGTGCAGATAGGTGGGAGAGAAGACAGACAGTTCAATGTGACGGGGGTGGGTGCTGGTCTTGGGATGAGGTCAGGGTGGGGAAATTTTGAAACTAGCAAAGTCTACATTGAGACCATTGGGCTGTAGGCCTCCAAAGCAGAATACGAGGTGCTGATCCTCCAGCTTCCAGGGGGCATCATTGTAGCACTGGAGGCGGCCCAGGATGAACATGTCGTCCAGAGAGTGGGAGTGGGAGGGGAGGAGGTGAAGTGGTTCACGACTGGGAAGTGTTGTCATTTGTCGCAAACCGAGCATAGGTGCTCCACAAAAGCGGTCTCTCAGCCTCCGCTTGGCTTCCCCTATGTAGGAGGCGGCCACATCAGGAACAGCGGATACAATAGAACATGTTAACGGATGTGCAGGTGAACATCTATTTGATGTACAAGGTTTTTTTGGGGCCTGGGATGGAGGTGAGGGGGAAGGTGTTGGGGCAGGTGTAGCATCTCCTGCGGTTGCAGGGAAAGGTGCCGGGGGTGGTGGGGCTTGTGGGGAGTGTGGAGCGGATGATGGAGTCACAGAGAGAGTGGTTCCTCCAGAAGGCAGATAAGGGTGGGGAGGGAAATATATCCTTCTTAGTGGGGTCAGATTGCACGTGTCGGAAGTGGCGGAGAATGATGCGTTGAATCCAGGAGGTTAAATGGGGTGATCCGCGAGAACGTGGGGAGTTCTGCTTTTGTTTTTATTGCAGGGAGTGGGTGTGAGGGCTGAGTTGCAGGAAACGCAAAAGATACGGTCGAGGGCATTTTCAACCACTCGGGGGGCTTGGGGGGGGGGGGGGGGGGGGGTTGCGGTCCTTGAAATAAGAGAACATCTGGGATGGTCAGCAGTGGTACCCCTCATCTTGGCAGATGTGGCAGAGATGGAGGAATTGGGAATAGGGGATTGCATTCTTGCAGGAAGGTGGGTGAGAGGAGGTGTAGTCTAGGTAGCTGCGGGAGTTGGTGGGCTTGAAATAGATATCAGTTTCAAGGTGATCACCAGAGATGGAAACAGGGGTCCAGGAAGGACAGACAGGCATTGGAGATGGTCGAGGTGAACTTGAGGTTGGGGTGGAAGGTGTTAGTAAAAGTTGATGAACTGTTCGTGCTCCTTGTGGGAGCACGAGGCAGCACCAATACAGTAGAGGAGAAAAGGGTGGGGGATAGTGCCAGTGTGGCAGAAGAGGGACTGTTCCACGTATCCTACAAAGAGGCAGGCATAGCTCGGGCCCATTCGGGTACCCACGGCCACCCCCTTCATCTGTACGAACTGGGAGGAGTTGAAGAAGCTGTTAAGGGTAAGGACGAGTTCAGTTAAGCAGGTAAGGATGTCGGTGGAGGGAGACTGGTTGGGCCTGCGGGAGAGGAAGAATCTAAAGATCTTGGGAGAAGACAGGATCATAGTCGCCACAATCAAATCTGCCATGATCTTCAGAGGAAGAGCACATTCAAGAGGTTGAATCGGGCCCCCTGCTGCTCATTGTTATGTTTGTACATACATCCTTGCAAATGCACACCTAGCCATGGTGGTCAATTACTGAAGAAATGGGAGAAGGAGGCATCAAAAACTCCAACCTCAATCATGATTAAGGTCAAGACAACTGTAAATGTCAAAGCAAAAGCACTCAAAACAACCTTTTACAGCAGACGACTTCATGTGATGCCTTTAATTTCAGAAAACACCATAGTGCTTTATAGGAACATTGGTCAAAGGTAATTTGTTCCAAGGTTTGGTCAAAAAAAAATTTTTAAATGATCCTTGAAAACTAAGGGAAATAAAGATGGAGTACTCAAATACTGATGCTGGAAAATGATCACCTTAGTTCAGCTATTATACCATCATTACCAAATGATACAGAGATAGTCGGAACTGCCGATGCTGGAGAATCTGAGACAACAAAGGTGTAGGGCTGGATGAACACAGCAGGCCAAGCAGCATCAGAGGAGCAGGGAAGCTGACGTTTCGGGTCTAGACCCTTCTTCAGAAA
>JAHRHZ010000020.1:2431155-2447040 GCA_024137785.1 Ginglymostoma cirratum
GGCCTGCTGTGTTCATCCAGCTCTACACCTTGTTGTCTCATTACCAAATGATAAGCAGCTCGAGTCACGTTGGATGGTTCGAGAGAAGTAGAAAAATTGACCACATTTCTTCCATATTTTGAAAAACATGTTATTTTTGTCATTCACAAATAGTGCACTGCGAGCTGACACGCCTTCAACTTAGTGAATAATACTTCGTTTTTTTTTTAAAGTCCACCTTGAGGACACTTACCCGAAGATCGGAGGCTGAACGCCCTTGACTGCTGAAGTATTTCCCGACTGGGAGGGAACATTCCTGTCTGGCGATTGTTGCGCAGTGTTCATTCATCTGTTATTGTAGTGTCTGCATGGTTTCATCAATATACCATGCTTTGTGGCATCCTTGCCTGCAGCATATGAGACAGACACCATTGGCCAAGTTTGCATGAGTATCTGCCCTTTGTGTCTTGGTTGGTGTTTCCCACGTGTGATGGTAGTAGCCACGTCAATGATTTGGCATGTCTTGCAGAGGTTGCCAAGGCAGGGTTGTGCCGTGTTACCTGATCTTCGGCTAAGCGTCCAAGTCAGACTTCGAGATACACAACAATTCAGACTTGCCAAGCAGAGAATGATAGCCAAATTCCATACTTATGAAGACAGCCTCAACCCGTAATCTTGGGTTCACGTCATGCTACGTGTGACCCATCACACTTCTCTGAATCTGTAAAATCTTCCTTAGTGTGCTGCTTTGACCCTAACCCGATCACGTCAGCTTGATAAACTGTTATGATCTCTCTACTTTAATTAGTTGGTACAGTTTTGAATTACTCATTACTTTGGTTAGACCCTCAACATGCGACTCGTATACCTACCATGTTATTTCAGTCATTTAGTTTGTCTCCAGCACCACCTCATTTTTAATTTTTTGTAATTATCTCACTGCCTTACTTAATCAGATTACAGGTCAGCCCTTCACTAGTTATTCAACTGTTGGCACTTTACTCAGTCTTACACTTTTGGGTCACCTGCAGGGACTTGTTATGTGACACTCCACTCACAACACTTGCATGATCATTTTACTTCAGCCCTTGATCTCCCTGCCTATAAACTCCGTGTCCTCTCCTCTCTCACTGCACCTGATGAAGGGGCTGCGCTCCAAAAGCTTGAGAGTTCAAATAAACCTGGTGGACTATAACCTGGTGTCGTGTAACTTTTGACTTGCCCACCACAGTCCAACACCTCCACATCAATGTTTTTTATTCCGACAAGAACACTCCTACTAAACCTAGCTGAAATATTTACATTTACTGTGATTGCTAAAGTCTAATTCACTTGAACAACGTTCAAGTTAAAGTTCACATTTCACGAATGCGCCATCTTGTTAAGCAAGACACCAATACAAATACAAACATGGTTAACAGGTGTGGAACATGTTTTCAGATTGTCGTCAAACTCTGAATCAGTATGAACATTTCCACTAATTCACACTTTCCTGAGCATCGTGACTTTTTTTTATTGCACTGATGTGGTCATGAATTAAAATTGACACGTAGACTTAGACATTCCAGAAAATAATAAGCATTACAAAATACAGCTGTTCCTCCCTATTTTCAAGGTTTCTTTGCAAAACACAGTTCTAAAGAACTCATTCTCACAAATTACCAAGTGACTGAAGTCATTAAGCAGGCCACACAGAATAATCAGCATACAAGTTCAGCTTCAAAATGGAAAGCTGCCAATGCCCAATTTGTGAAGGATGAACTAGTTCAGTGCAAATTAGTTCCCAGTATTCCACAGTGGCATTTCACTCTTCAAAATTGGCATTTTTAACCAACATGTTCCTTGCTACTTGAATTGCATTTTTGGACTTGGGCTTCACTGGCTGGGCCAGCATTTATTACCCATCTCTCACTACCTTGGTTAAGATAATGGCAAGCTGCAGTCTTGAACCACTGCAGGCTAATTTGTGCGCGAAATCAACAATGCTGGTAAGAAGGGAGATCAAAGATGTTAACCCAGCTATGCTAAATGAACAGTGATATAATTCTAACTGAGGATAGTTAGCATTGTGGCATGGAGGGAAACTAACAGATGAGATTTCTACACATCTGTTGCCCTTGACCATGGGTTTGGAGGATGCTGTCTGAGGGACCCGGATGAATTTCTGCAGTGGATCTTGTAGATCTGCTGTTCCTGACTGCTGGAGGGGAGTGAGTAGTTATAGATGTGGTGCGAATCAATCAGGCTGCTTAATCTTGCATGGCATCAAGCTTGGAGTCTTGTTGGAGCTATACTCATCCAGGCAAGTAATCTGTGCCATACAGATGGTGGACATTTCTGAGGAAGGGTCCAGACCTGGAACATCGGCTTTCCTGCACCTCTGATGCTGCTTGGCTTGCTGTTTTCATCCAGCTCTACAGCTTGTTATCTCTGATGGTGGACAGACTTTGCAGAGTCAGGTGGTGAGCTCCTCTGACTGCTCTAGAAGAGAAGCATTTATATGACTAGTTTAGTTGCTGGTCAATGGTAACCCCGAGGATGTTAAGCGTGGGTACTCTTGGCCTGTAGCCTTGTATGCTATGGCGTTTCAAATGCTCATCGAAATACTTCTGAAACATGAGGGTCCCTGTCTCGGCCATCCTTTCAAGCAGAGTTCCAGATAGCCACAACCAATCCCGAACCAAAAATATTTCTTCTCACCCCTCAATTCCTGCTCTTCGTTTCAACAATAATTGAGCTCTCCACTAAGGTAAAAAGGTTCTCCCTGCCTACCCTGTCAATGCCCCTCAAAACACAGTACATTTCAATGACCATAAGGCCATTACCTCATGTTCCAGCCCAGTCAACATCCAAGTGAATACCTCTGCACCCTGTCTCATGCATTCACATCATTCCTATAGTATAGCAACCAGAACTACTGTGGCCTATTCAATGCCATATATAGCTGCATCACAACCACCTTGCTCTTGTATTTATTTTTCATTAGTAAAGGCAAGTATCCCATATGCTTTCTTAATCACAATCCTTCTGCCCTGCTACTTTCGAGGAACCGTGGGCGTGCACACCAAGGTCCCTTGATTTGCTGTACTTGAGGGTCCTACCACCAAGATGACGAATGGGAACTTGGCAAAAGCCACCCACTGGAGCTACCATAAAGGTGCGGGGACTGTTTACTTACGACAAACAAGATGAGCGGCAATTTCACACAAGCAAAAAAAGCAAATTTAGCATCGATATCAAAAAATTCTTCAATGATCAATGATCAACACCATTCCCACAACAAACAGCTGGAGTTGTGAAGGTGAGAACCTTGGAATCATTACATTACCAGTTACATTACATTACCAATCTGCAATCAGATCCTACAAAAACAGTCACCACCAGTGTAAACATTCTGACAATGAATTTTGAGAAAATGGACAGTATTGATTATCTTCTGATCACACAAACAACGAGGGGAACTGCAATCTAAATGCTGAGAGATATTGCATATAATGCTCACCATTTTTAACATGCTTATAACACGGAAATCAATGTTTTTTCTGTTTTGGGAGGTCAACCTGTGTGCAAAAAAAATTAACCACTATTTTGAAAGGAATTATGGAAGGTGACATTGAAGGTCAATGCCATACTCACACCAAGAATGAATGCCTTATAAAACTGATTATGATGGGTTATGAAACACTAAATTGCTCTGTATGTGGGGAAACAAATGGGTCAAACAAATCAATAATTCAACTTGCACCAAAATTGATTTCCAACTGCGTAACCTTTGTTACTTCCTGATAAACAAGGTCAGATTGATGAGTCCATGAGGCAACTTGGGTCCAAAATTAATTCAGTGGCAGCAGGCAGAGGATGACAGTCGAGGTTTGTTTAGGACGCATTCTGCAGGGTTCAGCGCTGGGTCCTTCTCAGCTTATGAATATTCGTGATTCAACAGCAATGTAGGAGGCTTGATTTGGAAGTTTGTAGATGATACAAAACTTGGTGTAGTAAATAGCAAGGAGCTAAGCGTTAAACTGCAGGACAACACAGACAAACTAACCAGATGGGTAGAATGGAATTTAATCCTGCAAAGTGTGAGGTGATGCATTTTGGGTGGTCTAACAATCAAAGAGAGTACATCATGAATGGTGGGATCCTAGAAAATACAAGGGTTCGGGGAATCTAGGCAAGCACGTCCACAGATTCTTGAAGACAATGTTACAGGTGCAAAAAGTGGTTATGGCAGCATTTTGGACATTTGCCTTTAATAACAGAGGCTCTTTTTGTAATTGAAAAATAAATTTGATTCTTTAAAAATCTTCAGCTACATTCACAGATGCTCTAAGCAGTTCTGTATAGATTTTGCGTACCAAGAAAACACACTGGAATTTAATATTCCCTGCAGTTGCAAAAACCAAAAGGTATTACTCATGCAGGACACAGTTTACATATATTGAGGCAACGAGAAGGCCTGATAACTGATCAGACACGTCATGCTTTGGCAGAAAGAACTTAGTTGGTGGTCTTTCTCCACTGCACCTTGGCAGCACATGCCCTAAATTTTAGGGTGTGCCTCAGCATTCTGTCCGAGACCTTGGAATGTGCTGGTCTGCATAACTCAGTGAAGGTCAACACTTCACAATGGAAGACCACCTACTCTCCTGCAGACAAAACAGCATTTTTAACAGAGTTCACGGCCCTCGAGGCGCATTCGATGTTTGTCTCGGTGTATACCCCAGGGAATAGACCATGGAGCAGAATCCTGCATCACAGAGCTTCTCAGATGAAGCTCAACAACAACCACTGCATCCTTCTCCAGGCTTTCTTCGCAAAGGCACATTACAGATGCGTGATAGTCTCCTCACAGTGCAGCTGCTTTGAAGGCAGCGCACGTAACAGACAGACTAGGCATGCATGAAGGATTTGGCCAGCAGTGCCCTTCTCATTACCACCCGAGCTAAACTTTGGTGCTTCTTGGAAAGTTTGGGCGATGAGACATTCTGCCAAATGACTGAGTCTGCTGAGGGAACCACTAGGCGCATTCTGGACAATGAGGCCAGACACATCCTTCCCAACACCAAAGCCAGGTGGAACCTCACTACAGAGTGACACTTGGTATTTCTGCACAGAGGGTTGATTCAGCTTGATGCAACTGCATACAAAGGTAGAGGATGATGGCAGCATTGGGTACATCTTTCTCTACTTTTGCACACAGCAAGCCTGCAGACATGGTTCATCCTTGACCTCCAAATCAAGTGAAAGACAGCTCAGGTGACTTAAGGGGCAGGTTCAGGGAATGGGCCAGACCTGCACCCCATGTAGTGACACCAACAGTATCTCTCAGTTTTTATCCACACTGGAGTGAGAGCAGTGTTCCCATAGGCCAGCTTCTACCTCACAATGACAATATGGTCCTCCCAAGTTTTTGCCCATGCCCCAGTCTTTCTGAACTATTTTTGCTGTACCTTCAGGTAATCTGTCCTGATGAAGGGGATAAAGGATCAGTTGACCCAGTGCCAAAGAATATAACCTCGATCTTGCCTTGATTTACCTCGGCTCCAAGGCCAGTTCAAACTGGTCGCAGATGCTCATGACTGCGCACCAAGGGTGGCTCCCATGTCATTCACATGACCTGCAGGCCTCTGCTGCCTGGAATAGTCACCCCTCTCAGGCTTGCATCCTTCATGATGGACTCAGCAAAGGGCTGCAGACAGTAGGCAGCCATGTCTGACTCCAGATATGTTTGGGAAGTTTTCTGATTCCCACCCATTGATTGAGACTACATGAACAATGTTGGTGTTGAGCAGTCAGATCCAATTTTGAATTCCCTCCCCAAAACCCATTGTGCATCATAGGTCCTGTCTGCAAGTGTGCCATATCTGAAATGTTAAAGGGGTAATTTGTTCTGCTGACATGGAAGAAATTAGGTGCGAAGCTGCACCTTGGGCATCTGTCTTGCAGACAAAACGGGGTAATCTAATTATACTCTGCTCTCTGTAAATGTTGAACTAAGGCTAAAAAAGATACGGAACTGTCTAGAGCGGCGATTGAGAAGTGAGGAACTGTCTAGTTGTACACATTGTTTTTGGGTGGCTGACCTTTGCTTCTATTGTTAGTACATGACTTAATCACCTATCACTGTTGCTAGGCATATGACTATGGGGAAGTAAAAAATTGTATCTTGCATACATAACTGACTGGGATGTAAAATCCCATATAAAGTAAGGATGGCTCCCTTATTAGGGAGCATCGCTTGACACGGCTCCGCAAGCCCTTCGAAGATTGTTAAGTGATCCTCCAGAAGCTTGTACTTGCTTAAATAAACTGTGGCTGTTAACAGAATTCGGCATATTGCATTTGTATCAAGCGTGTAGGAATCTCCTAAAAGAGAACTCCACATGTCCTGTCAAGGCCTTCTCCCACTCCAAGCTGATAAGGCAGGTATCCACCCCCTGTCCCACATATAGGTGATTGTATCCCTAAGGAGCAAAAGGCTCTTCCAGATCACCCTGCCTAGTACAGCACAGGTTTGTTCAGGGTGAATCACAAATCCCCAATCAGACCTGACTCAGGTGGTGATACCTTAGATTAATTTTGTAATCTGCATAGAGTAAAATTGTCATCAATTTCTAATTTCCTCCTTCTCCTCTTTCCACTTGGAGGAGATGATGATAGCTCCTTTCATGGATTCACACATGCCATCTGCTGGAAGCATATCATACAGATCCTGGCCAAGCAAGTTCCACAAAGCTGAATAAAACTCTGCCACTAAGCCGCCCTTCTGGGAATTTCATTCTTTTCAAAGGACTCTCGGGCCTTGGTCAGCTCAACCAGAGCTAATCCAGCCTCTCCCACATGCTGTTGTTTAAGACCTCTGTGATAGAGAACAGGAATGACTAGGAGGCAGTGCTGCATATGATGTGACATAAAAGGATTTGCCAATCCTCAGGATGTCAGACTGAGATGACGTTACTGAGCCATTTTCTTCCTTCAGTCCACTGATCACAGAGCTCTCCCTGTGCACCTTCTGGAAGAATAAATACAAGCAAGTCTCATCCGGCTCCACTGTGCGTACTCTGAACTGAATGATCATCTTGGAAGCCTCCAATCCAAACAACAAGGTTTACTGGCTCTTCACCCAGAGATCGGCCTCGAAACTGACCTCTACCATCAGCAGAATAAGTCCTGCTTTCTCTTCTGGAGGTTTCACAATTTTACCCATCTGTCTCTCTCTCTCACCTTCTGAACACCTTGGAGGATGGAGAACCTTCTGATGTTCCCCTTGTCTGTTTCCTACCAATCCACGACAGACTCAGAGGGGTCTCAAATCTCCAAACTGTCGTCCCTATTGAGCTTCTCAATATTTTCTGGGGTCAGAAGTTTCACATTCAGATTCCACTTCCCTTGCCAGCCTGCTGGCCATCCTGTAAGTGACAACCAGCCAGCAGGAGGCAGTGGTCAGTCAAGAACACCAGCTTAATGTCTGTGGATCTGACCGAGAATGCTTGAGACACAAACAGGAAATCTATCCTTGAGCAGATAGACCTGTCTGTCTGCAACCATGTGCATCTACGCTACACTCTATTTGCAGGGGTGAAGAAACCGTGCAGCTTGGTGACTTCAACTGTTTCCATCAAGAACCTGGGACAGTTTGCTTTAACGCTTCCAGCCACGTCACTAATGCAGTTGAAGTCACCAGCCTCGACCTTGCCAGCAGCACAGAGAGCTGAAGGACAGCCAGATGCTCACTCATTACCAAGGAGGCAGAGATGTTAACTGGTGTCAGGGGAGCATTTCTGAGCATATCGTTTGCTACAAGAAGCCACCAACACTGGAAATAGTGAAGTTGTCTCTTCACAAGAGAACACCCAGGCCGGAGGAACGGCAATCATTAGTCCCTAAGCAAATCAAAGCCAATGGGCTCACAAGCTCGACCATTTCCTGTAGCTGCTGAAGTGCAGAATCCCACAGTCCTGCAGAAACAGGAGGTCCAATTTGATGTTGATCAGCTAACTTAATGTGGAGACACATTGCACTTCTTTCTGACTGTCTGTCAGTCTGCGTTACTGTCCTTTTGAGGTCCACTGCATGTGTTGCCACATGCATGTGGCTCCCTGTCTTCGACAGGCCTTGTACAGGTGGTTTGCCTCCCGACACAGGTTGCAGCGCTTGGAGTCTTTGCAGTCCTTAATCAGATGCCCCTGTTTTCAGTTCCTGCAGGGGCTCACTTTGCAGTCCACTGCCACGTGCCCTGACAGCTTGCAGGTTTGGCCTATTCTCGGTTGCCTCATGTCAATACTCTCAGCTCTCACCAATCATGAAGCAGAAGGGGAGTGGTGGAGGATGTTCCCTCTGGTGTCCATCTCTGGTCAGCCTGACCTGCTGCTTGCTGGTCCAGATTCCAAAGGGCTTCACAAAACTGGGGAGAGCTCCAGGATGGAAGGCAATGGCCAAGTGGTATTATCGCTGGACTGTTATTCTGAGACCATGGTAACATTCTGGGGACCCAGGTTCGAATCCCACTATGGCAGATGGTGGAATTTAAATTCAATAAAAAAAGTCCGGAATTAACAGTCTAATGGCAACCATGAATCCATCATCAATCGTCAGAAAAACCCATCTGGTTCACTCACATCCTTTAGCGAAGGAAACTACCATCCTCACCTGGTCTGGCCTACCTGTGACTTCAGACCCACAGCAAAGTGGTTGACTCTGAACTGCCTCTGGGCAATTAAGGATAGGCAATAAATGCTGCTTAGCCAGCGACACCCTAATCCCATGAATGAATATTTTCAAAATTGGTGCCATTTCCCTCAAGCTGTAGTTACCTTGCCAGGAAGGTCAGGACATTGCAACCAGGACATGGGAGTTGCAACTACACTGCAACAAGGCAGCTCTTCTGCACTGGAGGACAAACAATGGTGCTACAAATAAGGCAAAGAGGGGGCCTCATCTCCTTTCTCAAATATCTCCCGGAGAAGTTCACATTGCCTCACACTCTGGAAGATCACAACACTGCAGAGCAAGGTGGTTATGATGGAGCTGGAAAAATATTAGTTAAACCACAGCTGGAGTACTGTGTACAGCTCTGGTCACCACATGAAAGTAATAATGTGCACGAGGGTGCAGACAAGATTCACAGGATATTGCCTGGTCTGGAGCATTTCAGATATGAAGAAAGACGAGAGGGGCTGGGAGGTGCTTCCCTGAGAGAGAAGGCTGGGTGGGGGAGAATCTGACATCGATTGAGGTGTACCAAATTATTCAGGAAAAGTTAGGATTGTTAGGAAGAAACTTTCCACTTCTTGAAGGGGGCACGAACCAAGTAGGTGAGATTTTCAAGTAAGGGGCAGGAGGTTTAGAGGAGATTTAAGGAATAATTTCTTTTTTAACTGGGGTGGGTGGGTGGGCATCTGGAACTCACTGTCTGAAAGGGTGTCAACGCAGGAATCATCACAACATCGAATAAGCATATATGACTCTCGGTCAAGCGCTAGAAAATGGGACAAGAGCAACTGTGTGTTTGATAACTGGTGCTGGCACTACAGGCCAAAGAGCCTACAAAGCTTAGCACACAAATGATTTTAATAAGCAGTTAGCCTTCTCATACGAGCAAGAAAATTTAATGCTGTTAGCTTATTTCAAAATCAATTCAACAGATGAATTCTCCTTTGTCAGATTTTTGTGCAAGATGAACAGTGAACACCTTCAGACACAGAAACTAAGTTGACATTTTAGGCAACAACAGGCTCCTTTCACACATGCATTTTGCGCAAGCCATGTCCTTAATTTCAGGTAAAACAAAAAAAATCACTGCCTGCTTCAATCCGAAGTGCTGATAAAACTGCCAACCCAAAATCAGTCAAATGAGATGGAAAAATAAATATTGTTCATTGGGAACAAACAGGTTTAAATGAGAATACAGCAATTTCAAACATAGCAATTTTCCAGATAGCAAGCACTGACAACAGAATGATACTCACATTTGAGATTTTAAGCAAACACCAGGGAAATTCAGTTTGAATCATGAACATGGACTGAAGTACACTGTATTCCCAAGATGGACTAGTTACAGCCACAGATTAAAGTGTCCAATAGTAACCAGTGACAAATGTGATAGCAGTTCATCTGCATACGCTACAGGGAAATAGTGTATATTTTGAACAGAACACTTTACAAGTCTGTGTATTACCCATGGAAGCTGGTAAAAAGGGGTGCAGTTTAACTTTCTGACCAATGCCCAAATAAATCAGATTCTCTTCACTAAATTTTGACATTCCAGATCAAACAGAACAGTAACCTACTAGGCAACACACTTTAAAAAAATCATTGGCGGTCCCCCTATTATAAAAGGCCTGATTGGGATTGGGAATATTCTTGCTCCTCCATGCCAACAATAACACTCAAACAGAAGTATAAATTTGGTGTGGAGCTGGAGGAACACAACAGGCCAGGCAGCATCAGAGGAGCTCCTTTGATGCTGCCTGGCCTGTTGTGTTCCTCCAGCTCCACACCATATTATCTCTTACCTCAGCATCGGTAGTTCCTACTATCTTGCTGTATAAATTTGGTACCCAGGACCGGTCATCAGATAAAACTCAACGCCCCGAAGTATTTTAAATTCAGAAAACAATTATGATGTTTGTTGGGAGGGGGTGAAGAAAGATTATGAAATGGAGAACAGAAGATGGAGACAAAGGCAAAGATTTCAGGGGAAGCTCCTGATTCTTCCACACTGAATTTGTTCCTCTCTTACAAGGAACATTTGGTCTGGAGATAGCCAAGATCTTAAATTAGGAAAAAGTGTCAATTTGATTCAATTAATTTTGCTGTTACAAAGGGAGCCATAATAGCTTGAAGTTCAGCTTATTGGTAACAAACTAGAAACACTGCTGCAAACATTCAACAGTTCGCAAAACGCTGTTAGCAAAATTACTTAATGATTTACTTTTGCTGATTCTTGACAACTCTATAAAAAATATTCAAAGTTGCTCACTATGCGAAGAGTCAGCTATCATATAGAGACCAATACTTTTTAGGCTTCCCCAAAGCAGTTTTGTTATTCATCACAAGAATTAATACAAGGGTTGTGCACTATCCAAGATTCAGAAAAATCAGCTCAAAGCCTCAGTGCCTCTACACTATAAGTCAATGGTTTCTCCAGTATGAATTGTGTGGCTCAAGACGAGCAAAGTCCACTCTGAACTGCCAGTGCACGGGTCTGTAACAACTGGGAAAGTGCTGCCCTCGGGGAAAAAAGCAGGATGCAGAGAAACAACATATGTGGCTGCATATTAATTATAAAGTAACTGCACAGAAAAAAGGGAAATGAACAACGGTGTAGATAAATTCTCAATGGGCATATCAATCAGAATTTTCAATTCTGTCGTCCTTCATTGACACTAATACAAGGCTCAAGATGGGGTAGGATGCACTAGTTAAGAGATACCTCAGTCATGCCTGGTTTAAGATTTCCCAGCAACTTGGGTCTCAATTCTAAAAAGTATTGTTTGATATTGTTAACTAACATAATAGATAACTCAATTATACAGAATTTTAAAATCCATCCCCTTAACTAAGTATTTGGTCAAGGTTAAGCCTGCTCCTTTCGTCAGTTTTTGTCCAATTATATTCCGGAAAAGCACCTCAGCTATTTACATCTTTAAGGATATATTTTATTTGCACGTCAAACTTTACAGCCAGTGATAATTAAAACTTGAGAATTACACATGACTGAAAAAAGTTTGCATGTTAAGATGTAGCATTTGATGTTAAAATGTTATAAAATGAAGGGCATTAAATCAATGCTTCTTCAGCAATATTTTAAGTTAGCTTAAACTTGCTCCATCATCCAAAACTTCACCGACAAATATAAAACTCAGAGCTCTGTCTAGACCGCCAAGTTTAGAAACATCAAATCTGTACCTATACTACTGACTGAATATTTCAAAAGGACTGGTTTATACACAATTGGCTGAGATTCTGGTAGTATAAAGCTCTATCACTATTTGCACTTTGATTAATAAAAACACAGATTGAACGTGATACTTTTATTCAAAAAAATACTGGAGTGGGCAGAGAAAGAATATGCATATGTAAAACACATGCCCTGCCAAATCGCAGCTGGTACAGGTGTAGGGTCTTAACCACCAGAAATTTACATGAATACAATGGGTGGCAGAAATCAATGCCAAAAGAGTTGACGTTACAGTTGACTTTTGGTCACTAAATGCCCCTTGTGACAAATGCCAGTCATCATAATAACCCGACTTGAACAAATTTTAACACAACCTATCCCATATCTGCCTACACTAAAATTTTGAAAAAGCCAAGTACATCAACCCAATTTTGCCACAGACCCTTGATACCACATTTGGTCAAATATTGTCTTGGAGTCAAAAGCAGTCACTTATTTCACTTCTGGAATTCAACTCCTTTGCCCTGCTTAGACCAAGGGTGGAACAAAATCTGGGAGACAGTCATTTGAGATAACTCAAGGTGAACTTTGGGAACAAGGTCGCTGTTGACTATCCACTTAATGGTACTGTCACTGACACATTCCATTACTTTGCTTGTGATCAAAGTCGTTTGATGGGATAACAGCAGCCAAATTGGATTTGTCCTGTTTTTTGCAGACAGGGTATAATTCAACAACTTTCCATGTTGTGTGGTAAATGTTAGTGGTGTAGCTGGAAGCAGCAGCTTGTCAAGTGTCTGGCTAACATTAGAATCATCACAGAATCCCTACCGTGTGGAAGTAGGCCATTCAGCCCATCAAGACCACTCTCCAAAGAACATTCCCACCCAGACCCACTCCCCCACCCTATTGCAGTAACCCTGCATTTCCCACGACTAATCATTCTAGCTTGCACATCCCTGGGCATTATGGACCATTTAGCATGGCCAAACCACATAGAACTCGACAGCACAAGAATAGGCCTGTCGACCCACAATGTTGTGTTGAACAGGACGCCAAATGAAACTTATTCCTTGTGCCTCCCATTGGTCCATATCCCTCCATTCCTTGCATTTACATGTGCTCATCTAAAAGCCCCTTAAATGCCCCTATTGTATCTGCCTCCACCACCACCCCGGCATGTGCATTCGAAACACCTTCCACTAAAAAATTTGCCCTCACATCTAGCTTTCTTCCACTAACCTCAAATGCATGTTCCCTTGGATGAGTCATTTTGACTCTGGCACAAACATTCTGACCATCAACCCTACGTATCTCAATTGTATGGACTTCTATCAAGTCTCCCCTCAGTCTCCGCTGTTCAAGAGAAAACAACCCGAATTTTTCTAGCCTCTTCTTACAGTTCATACCCTCTAATCCATGCAGCGTCCTGGTAAACCTCTTCTGCACCCTCTCCAAAGGCTCCACATCCTTCCTGTCATGTGGCACCCAGAACTGAACGCAATACTCTAAATGTGGCCTAACCAAAGTCTTACAAAGCTGCAACATAAACCTGCACATCTTTGGACTGTGGGAGGAAACTCACGCACACATGGGGAGAATATGCTAACTCCACACAGACAGTTGCCCAAGCTCATGCTAAATCGAACTAGGTCCTTGGCACTGTCAAGTATCAGTGCTAACCTGAGCCACCACGCCACCCCAAAGTTACAGTTTAAGACTGAAGTACTATAATCAGGATTTGTCAGGGCCAATAGAGTTTGCAGTATTCACTAAATTTAACCATTTCTTGACATCATGTGCAGTGAATCAAATTGGTAAAAAATCAGCATCTATGATGTTGTGACCTCAGCACAAAACCTTGACAGATCAAAGTGTCTGCAAATGTTTCAATCCATCTTTCTTTTTTACTGATGTTCTGGGCTCCCCAATCATTATCAAGGACGGAATGTTTTGGAGCTTCCTCCTCTGGTCAAATGCAGAGGATTACGGCACAGAAATAGATCATTCACCACATCCAGGCTGTGCTAGCTGTTTTGCTTAATTTGTCTCATCTTCCATGTTTCTGGATCAAAACATCAACATAACTTACTACTCCTTTCTCCCTAACATGCTTTGGTCATTCCCCCTAAAATGCATCCATTCATGTTATTTCAGCCAATGTCCTTAGCAGCAAGATCCACATTCACACCACTCATGGAGTAAAAAACAAAGTCTCCTCAATGTTTTCCGACAGAAATCCCTGACAGGTATGGTGGCTCAGTGATTAACACTGCTGCCCCACAGCGCCAGGGACCCGCCTTGGGTGACTGTCTGTGTGGAGTTTGCACTCCCCTTTGACTGTGTGGCTTTCCACCTGGTGCTCCAGTTTCCTCCCATAATCCAAAGATAGACAGGTTAGGTGCATTGGCCATGCTAAATTGTCCTGTAGTGTCCTGGGATGTGCAGGTTACATGGATTAGGTAAATGAGAGGTTACAGGGATAGGATGGGGGCTGGGTCTAGGCAGGATACTCTACAGAGGGTCAGCACAGCCTTGACAGGCCAAATGACCTCTTTCTACACTGTAGGGATTCTTCGATTCTCTATATTACCTTGAAGGGATATCGTTTTACTTTCCTCAACAAAGGAAAACATTTTGTAAACAATCCAACAAAATCTTACATAATTCTAAAGACATTTTGGCCTTTGAGAGAAGACACAAAGCTGGTCAATCCTCATTGGATGTGTACACACTCATTTCTGTAATCATTCTTGTAAATTTTTTTCTTAAAATATGGAAGCCAGAACTGCATGCTGTACTCTCGTACAATCTAGCTGAATGTCATTTCACAGCATCACTTTAATACTTGCCAGTTTCAGCATTCTCGAACTGAAACAGAGTTAGTGTCTTTGTTTTCACTCAGCATTGTGAAGCTGTCGTCCAACTAAATTACAAATTTTTAATCCTGTTTGTCCACGACTCCAACCAGATTTGCACCTTACAAATGACAAAGTGTCCGAACTTGCCCATTCTGACAGTTTATTCATGTCCAGAAGCAAGCTATTCAGCCCATCAAGCCCAATCGACCATGCAGTGAGATAATGGTTGACCTGATAATCCTTAACTCAATTTACTGAGTATTCTCCATAATCCTTATTCCCGTTACTGATCAGAAATCTCAGCCTCGAATATATTAATGACCCAGCCTCTACAAAGTATTCAACAGATTCATGACCCTCAGAAGAAATTCCTCAACTGTTTTAAAAGTGCAACACCTTATTTTGAAATTATGCCCTTTATAACTCAATGATATTACAGATGATCTCCTCAGTTTGCTATCATCCAGAAATTGAAGTTGATTCCAAAATCGAAGTGTAAATTGTGAACAGAAGTGATCCCAGGACTGAAGCTGGTCATATGGAACATCACTTCACAGCATCTGCAGCTCCAACTAACTATCCTTAACTCCCATTCTCTGCTTTGTCTTGATGCCAGCTAGCAATCCAATTCAACCACTTATCCCTGGCTCCATATTCTGTAACCTTACTCATTCATTCATTTATTAAACAACAGCAGCAAAGTCGTTTTGAATATCCAGATAAATTACACCTGCTCTATTAGCATTGTCCACTCGTTGCCTCCTCAAAATTCTATACAGCCGGGGAAGCAAGATTTTGCTTTATGCAATTCATGAAATTCTCTTTTATTTCTACATTTAAGATGAGCTTCTATTCTCTTTGTAAACAAGGACTCCATTATTTATCTCACTATTTAAAATATAAAAATCAAACGGTTACCAAAACAATCCTCTGACACTTCTCATTATTCCAATTAATTATTCAATATGCACAGTAAGGTCTCATACCTTGATAACAAGCATGGGGCTGGATGAACACAGCAGGTCAAGCAGCATCATAGGAGCAGGAAAACTTGACGTTTCGGGCCTAAACCCTTCATCAGAAATGGGGGAGGGGAAGAGGGTTCTGAAATAAATAGGGAGAGAGGGGGAGGCGGATAGA
>JAHRHZ010000020.1:5198229-5228894 GCA_024137785.1 Ginglymostoma cirratum
TTTCCTGCTCCTATGATGCTGCTTGGCCTGCTGTGTTCATCCAGCCCTCTACCATTCACCTTATCTATGTCCCTCATGATTTTCATAAACTCTTATAAGGTCTCCTCTCAACCTCCTACACTCCAGTGAGAAAAGTCCCAGCCTCTCCAGCCTTTCCTTACAACTCAAACCTTCCATACCCAGCAACATCCTGGTAAATTTTATCTGAACTCTCTCCAGCTTGATAATATCCTTCCTATCATTGGGTGATCAGAACTTGTCACAGTACTACAGAAAACACCTCATTAATGTTCTGTACAACCTCAACATGACTTCCCAACTCCTTTATGAGCAAATGAATGAGCAATAAAGACAAGAATGCCAAACACCCTTTTAATCACCCTGTCTATATGTGATGCAAACTTCAAAGAATTATGTACCTGCACCCCTAGATCCTACTAATTATATAAGCCCCACCCTTGTTTGTTGTACCAAAATGCAACACCTCGCATTTATCCAGATTGAACTCCATCTGCCATTTTTCAACGCAGTCACCCATTTGATCAAGATGTTTTTGTAATCTTAGAAAAACTTCTTCACTCTCTATAATGCTACCAATTTTGGTGCTGTCTGCAAACTTACTAACTATTCCTGCTATATTCTCATCCAAATATTTATATAAATGACCAACAAAACAGGACCCAGAACCAATCCCTGTGGAACACCGCTGGTCACAGGCTTGCAGTCTGAAAACCAACTCTCCACCATTACTCTCTGTCTCCTGCTTTTAAGCTAGTTACGTATCCAAGTGACAAGCTCATCCTGAATCCCATGTGACCTAACTTTACTAATTAGTCTACCATGCGGAACCTTGTCAAAGGCTTTACTAAAATCTAAATAAACAGCAATTACTGCTCTACCCTCATCAACCTTTTTGGTAACGTCTTCAAAAAACTCAATTAAGTTTGTGAGACATAACATTCCTTGCACAAAACCATTCTGACTATCCCTAATCAATTTTTGCCTCTCTAAATGTCCATAAATCCTACCTTTTATAATCACCTCCAACAAATTACCCACCACCAAAGTCAGACTCACAGGTCAATAGTCCCCCATTTTTTCCTTACAACTTTTCTTAAAGGAAGGTACAACATTAGCCATCCTCCAGTCACCAGGCACCTCACCTGTAGTTATAGATGATACAAATATTCCTGCAAGGGGTCTTGAAGTTCCCCCCCTTAATTCCCACAATGTTCTGGGATACATTAGATCAGATCCTGGAAATTTATCCACCTTCATATTCTCTAAGAACCCCCGAACTTCCTCTTCTGTAATGTGAACTGTTTTTAAAACATTGAAGTTTTTTTTCTTTGCATTCTCTAGACTCCATTTCTTTCTCCACAGTAAAAACTGATATGAAATATTCATTTAGTATCTCTCCCATCTCCTGGGTTTCAAGAACTATTCTGGTGTAGGTTGATTCTAGATTCTCTATCTTCCTTGCCAATCATTGGCACACCCTCTCTCCCTTCCCTTTGAAATTACCTCCTAAAATACTTACCCATTACCTACACCTATTCTGCTTTCAAGAGCCTGCTAAGCATTTCAACTAATCTTTCAATTCTACCCAATTCCACTTTTTCTTTCCACCCGCTTTGTTTTAACTTTCCTCTGCTCCCTGTTATATGTTTGAAAGCATCTTTTCCATGTGAGGAACCCAGCATAAAAGCTGGGATGGGGGAGTGAGGGTTTTTGGCTGGGTGGAGATTTAATCATATAATCTGAAAAATTATTGATGTCTTTGCTTCTAAGTTCTGTTCAACCACTGACTTCTATTCAGGTGGCCAGAACGGTCTACCCAGACCAGCTAAAGGAAGTCTATAGAAGTTGATTTCATTTATGTTTCAAAGAACTGGTCTCAATGTTTGTCGTTTGCAGAATTCCCCCAATGGAATGTGACAGACAGAAGCTAAGACTTGCAAACAGAGCTTTATTTATGGCAGTACGAAAGGCTGCTTGACCCCCATCCAGTGCTTTCTTAATGTAGGCTGATTTGGAAAGTTCATCTGCACTGTGAAAAATAGTGACGAGGTCGCGTGTGGATGAAGAAAGTGAAAGTAACTATTGGTCATGGTCCTGTTGGCCATTGTATAGCAGCCACAGCCATGTAAAACGCTCTGTGGGAAAGTGGCAGCCCCCTGAAAACATCTCAGAGAGTCTCAGCTCATTAAACAGCCAGAATTTGCTGCTTCACTTGTCAAGAAGCATTCAAATTGGCAACACTTCTTTTGAGTTTTTTTTTGAAAAGCTACTTAGCGACTGCAAATCTGAATTCACTTAACAGTCGTTTGATTTAAAGCCTTCAGAAAACCACACCATCACAAAACATATCACTAACGTGTTTAATTCATTTAAAACTTACCAGATATTAACTTTTCCTCTAAGTTATTTAGAATGTTTTTGAATTTAAATAAATTAAAGATAGATTATCTTTTACCCCTCCAGGTTAAATTGAGATATAATTACAAAAGCGCAAATACTGGGCTAGATTAAAAGTTAAACAACACACCAGTTATTTTCATACATTTTAAAAATATAATGTTTTTGGAATATTACTGTAAGGAACACACGTCTTTTGAAACAAAAATATCAAGGAGAAGACTGAGTTTTTAGTACATTGGCACATTAATTGTGAAGCTGAAACATGGCATTTGACTTGTAATCATTTTTCAGACTACATGAAATCGTATTGCTACGGTATAACAAAACAAATCAAGCATTACTGATGCCGTACAAAAACTTACTCGGAAAAGCAGTGGGGGAGACCGGCTGCTGACAGGACCCACCACAGCAAGCCAGAAAGACCTGGGGGAAAGTCGGCAGGAAACATTTGGATAAAGCTACAAATATTAAACCAGAACAAAACGAGATTAGCAATTTGTTCAGTGTACTTCAGCCAACTTAAATGATAAAAGCTATAAACATACTTCCCAAAATGACCAACAGGGAAATATTCTATACAATTCTTGTGTCTCAATATATGCTGTAAAACAAAGAGCAAAATAATTTGAGTTTCTTGGGTGTGTTACACCAGGTTGCATTGTGGAAGCCTTTTCACTGTTGCGTGTTTGGTACTCTTAGCACAGATTATTTTTAGAATTAAAGAATGGCTCCAGTACAGAAAGAGACAATTTGACCAATAATGTCACTGGTCTTTTCCTGTAGTCCTAGGAAGCTGAAGTTCCTCATCCCTGGCACCCTGCTTACAAATACCTTTTGCATCTTCTCTAACATTTGAGCATGGTGCTCAGAATGAGGCACAATATCCAATTTAAGGTAGAACTAGTGTTTTATATTCCATATACTTTATTAACTTATTTTTATTTGATTTGATTTATTATTGTCACTTATACCAAAGCACAGTGAAAAGTTTTGTTTTGCGTGCATATCATAATGCACAAAGATCGTAGGGTGATTCAACAGAGTCTCTCTAGTCCAACGTTCTCTCTATGCTACACTGTCGCTCAGGCACTGTAGTTCAACATGCCAACACATCACTTCTGGTTCTCAAAGTCACTGTCCACGCAGTCAAAAGAAAACATTCCAGGCAGCACTGCTCTCAAACCTCTCTGCCGTTTCAATGATTTGGGCACATTTATCCTCAGGTCCCTCTACTACTGCAGTCTGTTCACAATTGTACCTTTTATTTTGTAGCTTATATCCTCTTTTCCCATCACAATGCATCATTTCACATTTCTTTGCATTAAATTTTATCTGTCACTTGTCCACACAACCTATGTCCTTTTGAAGTTTAACACATTTGTCGTTGCAGTCCTCAATACTTTCAAATTTTGTCCCACACTCAAACTTCAAAAGTGTTCTCTGTACACACATGTCTAGGTCATTGACATTTTCAGAAGAAGCAGAAATCCAAACATCAATATATTGCAGAACCCCACTATAACCATTCCTCCAATCCAAACCATAACTTTTCACTAATACTCGCTACCTTCCCTCACTCAGTAAATTTTATATCCATTCTGTTATTGTTTCTTTTATTCCACAATCTCTAACATTGTTCACCTTTCTCAAATGCCTCTTAGAACTCCATGTGCACAACATCATCTATAACCATCCTCTCTCTACGACGTCATCAAAAAACTCAAACAAGTTATTAAACATAATTTGCCTTGGTGGCTTTCCTTAATTAGCCAGTATTTGCCCAACTAGTTGTTAATTCTGTCATGAATCATAATTTCGAAACATTTCCCTATCACCAAGCCAAGATAGAGTTGTCTATATTTACTGGGCATACCTTTTTGACCCTTTATTGAATAAGGGTGTAACATTTGCAATTCTATAGTCTTCCAGCAGCACACTGTATCCATTAATGATTGAAAAATTATGGTTGGTGCCTCCACATTTCTTCCCTCGCCTTTTCTTCTCTCAATATCCTTGGAAGCATCTTATCTGGTCTGGGTGACTTATCTGGTGCATTGATACAGTGACCCACTTGTTTTGTTAATTGTAATGTTTAGCCAGATCTAACAAAACTGATCGAGTTTGGAGCATCAGGGTCTGATGAATCCCTATCCATTGGGTTTGAATCTGGAAATTAAAAATTGAGTTCAGGCTCAAAGTAGGTGTCTTTAAGAATTTCAAAATATTTTCAAAGTATGTATAAAAAGTTCTAGAGCAATTAAAAGGTGTTGCCACATTAACTTCTAAGCGTAAGAGTCTGATTGGTCTTATACTCCTCAAGACAAAAGTGATAAATCTACTTATATGCGGTCATCTGCCAAAGTGCACAGTACTCTCTCACGGGTTCCTTCTCAGAGATTCGGATACAATCTCGGGGTTCTTTGCTTTTAATTCTTAATATTAAGGTTCTGGAAATGAGCTGAGAGCTGACAGGCTGCAATTCCCCAACAAATAAAATGTTTCAATGAAAACTTTAAGAGCGTGGGCCAACTTATTAGTCTTTAATGCTTACTCCAAAAAACACTTGAAATGTGACATTTAAAAGCATTTGAAACCAATACATAATCAAACTGATGGGATCTGGCCCAATAGAGAAAATCACTTCCTGTTTAACTTTGGACAACTTAGATCCATGTATTATCTCTTTACAGTCATTGGTGTGGAGTTTGCAGTTTAACAGCAGTCAAGGGTTCAATTAGTCTTCATAGTAAAGTTTAAAAGGTAATCCATAACTTCATTTGCATGATACAGAGGAATATTCTCCTTGGCTCGTTTATGAATATTGTAGAGAAGCACATGAAATACTCGAATTTATTGAAAAAGGAAGGCAGCACTTAATATACACAACAAATTGATCAGTGTCTGGAAGGTTAATGTTTGACAGTAAGACAGCTGAATATGTCCAGCCTGTTATTGTTTTTGTAACTCAGATTTTCTTTATAATTTGTGATAGTGTTTCAACTTTTAGAAATATTTTTAAGGAAAGATTTTTTTTTAATTGTGAGGAAGAGAGCAGTTTACACTTTATAACATAGCTTGTTAATTATTACAAAAGCAACATTAATTAAACAACTTTTATCAGTTAAAGTGTAGTTCCAAGAGAAAGTTTACACTCTTTGTGGGAATGCTGGAGTTGTTTGAATATATTTGCATGAGTTTTCAAGCACCTTCAATGGGAATGATATTTTTTAATACAATTCCTGTCCCATTTTTGGTAGGACACAAGTGTCATTAGGCATTCTGCTCATTCATGTCCTTTTAAAGGTTCTCTAGACTCAAAACATCAACTCTATTTCTCTGACCAAAGATGCTGCCAGAGCTGCTGAGTTCCTCCAGCATTCTCCATGTTTGTTTCCAATTTCCGGCATCCACAATATTCTGTTCTATCTGATCAGACATTTCTGTGACTTGCAAAATGCACTTTGGAGTTGCTACAAATGGATCCAAGTTATACTGCTAGGTTAATGAAAATGGAGTTTTATGCAAGGGTACAAGCAAGTGTCAAGTCTCTTCTCCTCAGCTAAACTTCCATTTCCCCCCCTCCCAAAATACACCTCATTCATAATATTTACAAATGTCCATTACATGACCTTCCAAAGTTGACACTACATTACGGTGTAAACCAATTCAGTTTCTTCGACCACTGCATGTTACTGGATTTACAATTACAATTAATATTTATAATCTTCACTACATGAAACCATACAGCTGGAGCAATTTTACCAACTTTCCAGCCTCTCTGTCACTGAAAGGCCCCAGGAAGGTGGCTTTTCCCAATTGCCCTTTACCATCAGCTGTCCCAAATTTTAATCCTTCTATGCATCGTTCCCGACCTTTGAATATGCCAATCTGCAACATCCTGTTTCGTTTATACATAGGTTATATTAAAACAGAATTTTTCAAGCAGTTGGCTGAATTCCAATATACATTTAACAAACCTCAAACGTTGTTACAATGACAATCTTCACAAGATGACCTCACATTTCTTGGCAATGTCCCACAGTTTGCATTGATGTGAAGCTGAACATGTTTCTCTAAAACATGTTCTTTAGGTAAAACACGTTAGGTACTTTATGTCCTTTTGGTTTCACATATTTTTGTGGTGGATCCAGAAGACATCAGGCCAGCTATCTCATTTTAGAAACAAGTTTGAAATGCGCAAAATCAAGTTTGTGCTGCAGAATGTAACACTGTTGTACGTCATAGTGACAGAGCTGAGTTCCCCATAGTGACACAGCGAAGCTCCCCAACCAACTCATGGCTTAGAGATTTTGCTGTTCAGAGAGGTTATTGCACACCTCTGGAACAGGTGAGACTTAAACTGGGATCTCCTGGCCCAAAGATAGGGGTGCTACTACTGTGTGATACAAGTCCCCCCAACCCATGTTTTGTACAATAACTGATAATGCCCCAGACACACAACAGGTTATCCTGTACCTATGGAAATAACAGGTAGGTCAATGTGTCAGAGGTATAAACAATACAGTGCCTGCCCTCACTATGGATGTGCTTTTTTAAAAGTTTATTTCTATTTGCAGAAACTACATTTTGATGTTGAGACAGCCTGGGTTCTCCTATTTCCATAGGAGTTTTAAGTTGTCCAAGGAGACCGAATAATGGCTTGGCTTTGGGCTGCAATTATATTGCATTCGGCATGAAGACCAATTGGTACTATGGGATGGTCATCACTTGGGTTTAGAATAATTCAACTTTGATTCATACCACTGCTTCTGTGTTAACTTTTATCTGCTTCGCATTCAGTGCCAAAATGCCAGAGTTTGCAATTTAGCTGTAATTTGTACAGTCAGCTTTGGGAAGTTTATGTAGTATTTTTTCAACCTTAATCAGTAAGAACATTTAAACAGTCTGCAATAAAATTACATTAAGCTCTAGCTTAGAATATGAAGTAAATTGCAAAATTGTCCATGGGTGATTTCCAAATATTATAAGCCGATTTCAAAGCTTTTTTTTTAATAAATAGCAGTTGCAATATAAAACAGGAGCATCTGAGTATGGCATGTTTAGAGGTCAGATGCAAACGCAAGATTTAGTTCAGAAATGGCACTGCAGCATCGATCAATTGCAGTAACACTGCTGTGGCCTGCTGAATAAATGAAGTGAAATCTTACCTATTTCAGGGTAGGAGGCAGTTTGAGCGCTGGAGGTGGCTGGCGCAGGCGAGGGGTTAACGAGCTGCTGAAAGGAGGGTCTTGTTGGATGGGGACCTCCCGAGGGGCTGATTTGTTCCGCAGTTTGGGGTACTTTCACTGGAACAGGGTTTGCAGGGCTCGGTGCAAGCGGGCGACTCAGGGGGCCATTCACCCGAAGCAAATTGTCAATGAGGAAACTTGTGCCCAAGTTGTGGAACGCGGGCAGCTGTGGTGAGTTCAGAAAAGTGGATGAGGCCGATTCTTCCCAGGACACCGACGGTGTTGGGATCAGACTGGGGAACATGATGGGGGTGAACTAACACAGGACAACCAATGTGAACAGACAGCCTCTCCCTCTCCCTCTCACTCCAAGCAGCGACAGACACAAATGCATCTAAAGGTGCGAGCGACAAGTGACTGTTCATGAATCTTGTAACTTTTTTAGGGGGGAGAAAAGTCTGGAGGGAGTATGGCTTTTTCAACACAAACTGCAACGCAATTGGCCCGAAACTTTCCATGTGATTCTTTGGAAAGCTATGACCAATGTCATTCTGATTGTCCGGAAGGTGTGTCCCTGTTACAAAGCAACATTTATAACTCAAAGAACAGACCACTAATGCTTTCTCAAACTAGAAAGCCAGCAAATGACTCAAGTGCTGCTTTATTTGCTCTTTAACGAACACAAATCTTTTTTTACAAGTTTTGTCCCATCCTGAGGAACACATTTCTCAACAAATTGCACAAAATAAAACGAAGAACTGCGGTTGCTGGAAATCTGAAACAAACAGAGAATTGCTGGAGAAACTCAGCAGGTCTGGCAGCATCAGTGGAGAGAGAGAGAGAGAGAGAGACAAAGCTAATGTTTCGAGTCCAGCGTCTAAGGCTCAGTAAAATGAAACAAGGAATTACTGGAGACCAGAAACAAACCAAAACAGAAATTACTAGAGAAACTCAGCGGGTCTGCACTGACACCTGACGAAGAGACAACAGACGCTGTCAAACCTGCTGAATTCCCCTAGTAATTTCTGGAGATTTAGTGACGGATGTGGTTGTGTCTGTGTTACCAAGCAATTCTATGAATGTGTGCTATTTCCTCTTCCTGTAAATACTTTACAGACTAGACATCATGCACTGTAATTTCTACTTTGGGTGCACTCAGCAAATTAGATTTTTTTTTTAGAAAGGTTGTTCAAGTTGAATTATTTTCTGAAGGAAAGTAATTGCCATGCAATTTTATATACGTCATCAGAAAACATTTTGTTGACCAGGGCAGTCGACTTACATTCTGAGGAAGGGTCGCCGGACCCGAAACGTTAACTTTGATTTCTCTTCAGAGATGCTGCCAGACCTGCTTAACCTATCCAGCAATTTCTGTTACTGTTTCTGATTTACAGCATTCGGTTTTTATCTGCAATCGACTTACATAATTAGGTTGATTTTTGAATTGTTTTTCCTTTAATTAAAAAAAATCCTTGATGTAACTGGTGCAGACTTGTTAATCCAATTGAAAATGGAGTTATCTAAACAAGTATTTTAAAGGGCATGTTTATTGTACCTGTAAGGAGTTTAATTCTCCTCCAGGGTAATATGATAAAACACCGAAAATGACTTTAAAATGTCCATGAAGGTTTTTATGAATTTTATTGGAGTACAACGGTTTGTTTATTTGTTCCTATTTTCAAATATTTAATCACTTTCAAAACGTGTCCTCTGCAGACCAATAAAAATTAGTTCAGTTGAAATCTTTCCCCAAGAGAGATTTGCCAAAAGACATTTGTCACCAAATTGTGTTTGGCTGGAATCCTAACATCTTTGACGGGTTTTTCCCAGTTATATCTCTGAAATCACTTACAGTTTGCTGATCTGATTTATAGCAATTAAAATGTTAATAATAACGTTACAAACTGGAATAAAATCTAAACGTTAACTGTGTGTGTGTCCCAGCGACAATGTTTTCTGTGTGAGCTAATGAAAGTGGATGTTCTCTCTTGTGAAACTGCACGCTGCCAGTCCGCACTTCAGTAACGTTCCAAGTTCTGCTGAAGCCAGGCTCGAGTTATGTTTTCCCCCAAATCGTCACTCGTTTCAAAATCGTCAGAATCGCTGTTTTCGCCCAGTTTCACTGAGACCCTACAAACCTCAAATCCACTTGGAGCTGGGAATTGGAGATGAAATCGGTTTTAAGGGAGAATCGAGCATTAAGACATGGCTAGAATAATAAATATCGCAACACATCGCAGCATATGTTTATTTCTCATTAAAGTCTCTGGTTTATTTGCCTGTCGCACATATTGAAGAAACCGCGATAATCCAGATGGAATGTTTAGGAAGTGATATCACCGTCCGTATTACAATTTTTATCTTGGTGCATGACCTGAAAGTACTATCTTTGTATAGAATTTTTGAGAATAATTTATTTATTTGAATGTTTACTATTTAAAGGTATTTATTGATTCCTTAGGGCGAAAGGGATCAAAGAGTATAGGGAGAAAATTGGCGGTGAGTTGGAGGATTAGCCATGATCATATTGCGTGGCTGGAGCAGGTTTGAGGGGCCGAATGGTCATCTTCTCCTCCTATTTACTATTTTTCAACTTCTCTATATCATTCCTGGGGCTAAAGGCGTTACAGGGTATGGGGAGAAAGTGGGAATAGGGTAATAAGGATGATTAGCCATGATCATATGGACCAGCAGAAAGACTGGAGGGGCTGAATGGCCTATTTTCTATGCAGATGCTTTACCTGATTGACCCACCTTCCTAATGGATTTAGACGTCTTAAAACGTCGATTTGTATTTTGAAAGATTATGGCGACACAATGCAATGTTATACTTTTATTCGCCGTATGAAGGCCAACTGTGAGAAATGAGAATTTTCTGAAGAAGGGTCTCGACCCGAAACGTCAGCTTTCCTGCTCCTCTGATGCTGCTTGGCCTGCTGTGTTCATTCAGCTCCACAACGTGTTATCTCAGATTCTCCAGCATCTGCAGTACCTACTATTTCAGTGAGAAATGGTGTTAAATTGGAACGAGGAATCCATCCTGACTCATCAGCTATAGATATTGCAATGCATTTCTCAGCGGAAGGACAGTGGGATGTTATCACTGCAGGATTCAGATAGTTGGTCAGTCCTTCCATAACCGTGTTCTCGGCATTTGAACGAACTTCACTCTTTGTTTCGTTCAAACCTTCTCCATCAATAATTTGTATTAATTCAGGGAATGGGCGGAAGGGGAATACTCCAAAAACAAACAGCGGCGACTTCCATGTCTTAATTAAGTTTATTTGAACTGTTTTTATAACAAACAACGAAATAAAAAGGAAATCTTGGTAATCACCTTGAGGACCGATGGTCTATGAATCATTGCTACACTTTACAGTAAACCAGCTGATCATTATGGGTTTATATCTCCGGGAGAGATTTGGGTTAATTTATATCATAAAAGCATCATGTTACACAGACTGGAGAAGCGAACCGACAGTTTATACTATTTTCTGTTTGAGATTATTAGTTAAAGTGTCCTTCTAGTCAGTTTTACATCGAAGCTAATGTTAATTTTGGATACAGCGCGATGCTATATTGGGATAATTCACCCTTTATAAACGATGCAGCACCAGCGGGGATGCGTGGAGTTACTGGGATGGGCACATACCCTTCAGAGAAATCTCACGCTCCCAGGAACAAAGTTTGTGCTGTTTATTCTAGTCCATCCTTTCTAAATTGTCGGTGTCAGCATTAAACTCTAAGCCCGATAAAAGTGTTCGAGTCAATAGAAAACGTTCCGAATATCTCTCAGGGATAAATTCATCTAGTCAACAGAGTTAACCATTCCCTCAGAAGGAGCAAGAGCAGTTAATTTATACAAAAATGTCCTAAAAGTAAACTGACCAAGACAATGTAATGATGGGGGGTTCTGATGAAGGGTCAGAAATGTTAACTCTGTTTCTCTCTTCACACATGCTGCCACACCTGCTCAGTTTCTCCTGCAATTTCTGTTTTTGTTTCTGACTTTCAACATCTACAGTTCTTCAGTTAATAACTTTATTTTATTTTTGTTAGGGGATAAATTTTAGCTAGGGAACCAGGTGAACTTGTTTGTTCTTTAATGAATAATTCCAAGATTCAGTGTGGGATTTTTTTATGTGCATGTGAATAGGTAGATAAAACATCAGTTTAACATTTCCTCTGAAAGTTTGTATCTCTCAGTGCTATGTTCAAGTAATAGACTAGGTTTATGTGTTCAAATTATGGAGTGGGCTTGAATCCATAAGTTTCTGGATGAAGAGGTTGGACAGCATGCAATGATATGAATGAACTGTTAACCAGTATATTGTTGGAGTATATTCTGGTAGGAAATTTTGACAGGGGTTCCTCAGTTTATAAATATTGCTGCAGATTCAAATCATTTAACAATTCATTACTAGAACATTACCTTAGTCAATGCAATACAACACTGGAGCATCTATCTTGACTGTGGATAGTCTATTTCAGGGAGAAGATTGTTATATAAATGTGTGCTATTTTCTATTCCTGTAGGCACTTCACGGTTTAGACATCATGCATTATAATTTCTGCTTTGGCTTCAATCAGCACATTAGAGAAAAATTGCTGTTCAAATTGTATTGTTTTCTGAAGGAAAGTTTTGGTTCAAGTTGCCACACAAATTTATATGCATCATCACGAACAGAAAATCTTTTGTTAACCAGGACAATTGACTTGCATAATTGAATGTGATTTTTAAATTATTTTTGCAATGAAAAAAGTCTTTGATGTAATTGGTACAGGTTTACTAATCCAATGAAAATGGGGCTATCACAAGGGTCACTAGACCTGAAACATTAACTCTGCTTTCTCTCCACAGATGCTGGCAGACCTGTTGAGTTTTTCCAGCAATTTCTATTTTTTAAAAAGGAGTGTTTATTGCTCCTGTAAGTGAGTGTAATTCTACTGTAGATAGATAATACAATACTTAAACACTGAAAATGACTTTAAAATTTATCTGGATCAACTTACTAATTTTGTTGGAGTACATCAGTCTGTTTCTAGTGAACTTTTTTTCAAACATTTAACTGTTTTTAAAATGTATCCACTGTAGGCCAATAAAAATTAACTCAGTTTGAAGTCTCTTCTAAACCAGCCACACAAATGGAAAACTTTGTCTGATTCAGATTTGAATATGTTGTCCAGGTTCATGGACAGGACCAGCTTTCAGACTGAAATTTTTGAAGCCAGTATTAAATATTGTGAAAACTTGATTAAAGCTTACCCCTTCTGAGGGGAGTTGACAGGGTAGATGCAGAGAGGTTGTTTCCTCTTGTGGGAGAGTCCAGGACCAGAGGCATCATCTCAGAATAAGGGGTTGAACATTGAAGACAGAGTTTGAGGAGGAGTTTCTTCTCTCAGAGGGTAGTGAATCTGTGTAATTCTTTACGTCAGAGTGCTGTTAAGGCTGGGTCATTAAGTATACCCAAGGCTGAGATAGACAGATTTTTAATCAGTAAGAGAATCAAGGGTCAGGATTCTCTGAGGTTAATGTGTGGTTCACTTGGCAGTTAGGAAGGCAAATGCAATGTTAAGATTCATTTCAAGAGGACTAGAATACAAGAGCAGAGATGTACTGTTAAGGCTGTGTCTGGGTCTAGTCAGACTGCATTTAGAATATCCTGAGCAGTTTTGGGCCCTTTATCTAAGGAAAGGTGCTGGAGGAGGTCCAGGGGAGGTTCACAAGAATGATGCAAGGATGAAGAGCGGTTGAGGACTCTGAGTCTGTTCTTAATAGGGTTTAGATGGATGATGGAGAATGTTATTGAAGCTTACAGAATACTGAGAGGCCTGAATAGAATGGACATGGAGAAGATGTTTCACCAGTGATAAAGACCATGACCTCAGGGCACAGCCTCAGAGTGACGGGATGATCCTATACAACTGCCATTGTTAATTGATGAAGATTCCTGGAGGTGACCAAATATTGTAATATATTCTTCTGCACTACCAATTAATATAGCTAAGATAATGCATTGCTTAGGCTTTGATTTAAAAAAAATGTGCGGGCCACAACTGGAATAAACCAATCCACAAAGCATGCAATGTGTTGCCATCCTTCGTTGTTCATTTCAATTACAAATGAGTAAACTTTATCTTGAAAAGAACTTAAACAGGAAAACAAAAGGAATAACAAGGTGTAAACAGAGTAGGACAAGCCAAGTACTCCTGTAGCATTTGGCACAAAGCAGAGTTCTATGAAATTTTTACCTATTATTTGGAAAGACTTGATCAGATTTTTACTGGCTCAAAACGGTTTGTTCTGTCAGAAGGTCCCTTGTTTTTACTTGAATAATGGAAATATTACGATGATAGTGACTTATGATTATGAGTTATGATGATGGGGTACTTCAGCGGCAGACTTTCTTTTTAGATCTTAGTTTAAGAAATGCTAAATGCAATTGTTATCTCAATTAATTGGTGTAAGTGTATTTGGGGCATTATTGAAGGGCTAGTCAAATAATCATTTGAAATGCATAATTACATTTTTTCCCATAATTATGAGGGGCAGCCATGAGGATATTTGAGTCTTCTTAGCATCATTTATTATTTAATGTTATTTTGAAAGTTGACGCAATTATCTATTTTATCATTGAACTTCTTATCTGTTCTTGTCAGAAAACAATGTTTGATTTCCATTCTCTCTCTCTTGCTCTCTGGTTCTTACAATGTCACTTGCCATTTGACCTGCTGTAAATATTCATTACGAGGTGTGTGAGTGTGTCTTCCTGGGCAGAAAAGCAGTACATTCAAATCAAAAGGGGGTTTCTTCAGGAGATTTCTCAAATATACCCGAGAAGTCAGTAACTTTTGTGATATGCTGATGACATAAAAATGTCACCATAGATAAGCGCATAAAATCATTGGAAGTAGGAGCAGGAGTAGACTGTTCCTCCCCTCAAACCTGCTTCGCCATTCAATAGGATCATGGCTGATGCAACACTCCTCACATCCACTTTCCTGCAATTTCCACATAGCCCTTGATTCCACGATTGATCAAGAATATATCTCAGTCTTAAATATACATAAGGACACGATCCCAACAAACAGGTCAATGTCATTGGCTTCCCCATTCCATTTTAAAATGAGCCATCAAGTATCATTTTTCATTTAAACACTCATCCTCCTCTATTTCTTTTCAACAAGAGCTATTTATATGATCTATGAGGCTTTTCTTGATTATGAGAAAACTATTCTCATTTCGCTTTGTCAAGTGAGATTCACAGCACCCAGTAAGTTCTGGCTCAGAGCAACCTTTCTTACACAATGTTCCTGTCTCACCTCATTAATTATGAAACAGTGCTCTTTACCTACACACAACATTCAAACAAGGAGCAGAAGTAGGCCACTCAGTTCTTCAAACCTGTTCTACCGTTCAATAAGATCATGACTGATCGTATTTTAACCTCAACTCTACATTCTTGCACATCCCCGATAATCTCGCACCCCCTTGGTCATCAAGAATCACTCTACCAATTGCATGCAGAAGAAGGATCCCCACCCAAAACATCAACTTTCCTGTTCCTCTGATGCTGCCTGGCCTGCTGTGTTCCTCCAGCTCCTCGCTGTGTTATCTCTGACACCAGCATCTGCAGTTCTTACTATCTCTGCTCCTTCATCGCTTTTTTGAATGGGTGACAATTTATTTTTCACCTATGACCTGTTGTTCTAGCTTCTTCCACTAAAGGAAACTTCATTCCCACATCCAGATGGTCAAGTCCCATCAGGACCTTATATGATTCAATTAGTCATTTCAGACTCTTGTAAACTCCAGAGGATACAAGCCTAGCCTGCCTACCCCTTCCTCATAAGGCAATCTGCTTATTCCAGCTCTTAGCCTTCTCTGAACTGCTTCCAATGTAGTCGTTGGTTCTTTTCTTGTGCAACCAATGTGGCAGGAGAGGTAGGACGGGGACCCTATGGTGTGCACATTGCTGTTGCCATGGTTAAAGCCCAGTTGTCCACCACTTCAGATGCTGCAAGCCAGGAACTCCCTCTCACTGTACTGCTTGAACATTATCACTGAGAACTTGGCTGACTAAGAAAAGTTTGCTGCACACTTCACTACCCAAGGACCTGGAGGTGCTGGTGGACAGTGTGACAGACAAGGGGGAGCATCTTTCATCCTGCTGACCACCACAACTGACCACGTCTCCACATTCAGCCAGACCTGACCCAGAGAGCAGCCCAGGTCAGTGCTGTGCCCTGGGCTAAAAGGGCAGCTGAGTGAGTCAATTATCTTCCATGCTCTGGGGTTGTACATACCACCATCTTCTCCATGCTGCCTCACGCTCACAGATGTGTTACTCATTCTCGTTTTGCCTCTGCAAACACATCTTTACAAGACTAATGGTCTGACAACTGCATGCAGCAAGTCCTGTATCAGCTCTCACCCAATACATCCTCAAAAAAATGTTAACCCTTTACTTCGTCCGAACTTCCTACTCACTCTCTGGGGAAGCCTCAGCAGCTTTCCTACTCCTGCATCACCACTAACTGTTCTTGCATCCACTTCCACCATACTTAATCCTTCCCTTTGTCTCATTGACCCACCTGTAATCCCCAGGCTGAATGGATTTGATTTGGAAGTGCCAGCTATGGACTGGGGTGGACCAGGTCAGAAATCACACAACACCAGGTTGGAGTACAACAGGTTCATTTGAAAACACAAGCTTTCGGAGACTCACCCCTCCTTCAGGTGTCAGACAAAGAGTAGTATCCAGCACAGAATTTATAAGCAAAAGATCAAAGGGTCACGCCACTGATGAGGATGTATTAAACAGACCTAAGATGCTGTTAAATGTTTAATCAGTTGGAAGGTTTTAATTGATTAATATGTATATGTCAATCCCCAAATTCCTTTCAAGTCGCTGTCCTGAGAGAAGTAAAGATTTTATCAGTGTAAAGAAGAGGTGACATTTTAGATCAGACAATGCATGTTAGGTGTGAGGCCTTGTTTAGAATCTCTCCTGAGAGAAGTAAAGATTTTATCAGTGTAAAGAAGAGGTGACATTTTAGATCAGACAATGCACGTTAGGTGTGAGGCCTTGTTTAGAATCTGTTTGTGTTTTGGTTTGGAGTTAGACTGGTTTTATTTCTAAAGTAGGAATTTATGAAATGCCCCATTGACTGGCTGTCTATAAATTGTGTGCTTTTTGAACAAAATAGAAGATATCTACTGTAGCCCAATCCACAGGTTGAAAGACATGGATCCCTGGACTCTGTTCAGGAAAACCGCTTGACTTACTGTAGCCAACACCCTGGACTGGAGTTGGACAGACCTCTGTGGCATTAACCCTGCATGACCTTTCACCCCACTAAAGAGCGCTCCCCTTTGACTTTCGCACATGGCTATTTGGTTGAAGAACAGGCCATGTGTAGGGTACATAAGCTGTTGGGTCTTGCTGTGTGTGTGACGTTGCTGTAGCCCAGTGCCATACAGTGATGTATCCGTCCCTTCAGTTCTCCTTCAGTCACAAGTTGCCTGCCTCTTACTCTGCATTAAAGATCGATGCAAGATACAGCAGTGGTTGAAAAGCTGTAAGTCAATGAATGTGTTTTACAAAAGCAAGCCAAGGCCCATCAGGTGCATCCTGTGTAGGTAGGAGCATAAGATGTGGAGCAGAAGTAAGCCATTCAGCCCATTGGGTCTGCTTCACTATTCAATAAGATCGTTACTGATCTGATAGTTTGCAGCTCCACTTCCCCGCTTTATCTCCGTAGCCCTTGATTCCCTCACTGATTAAAAAATGTCTATCTCAGCCTTGAACGTGCTGAATGATTCGCCCTCGAGAGCCTTCTGCTGTAAAGAATTCCACAGTTTCACTACCCTCTGAGAGAAGAAATTCCTTCTCATCCCTGTCTTAAATGTTCTACCCTTCATTCTGAGACGATACCCTCTGGTCCTAGACTCTCCCATAAAGGCAAACAACCGGTCCACATTGACCTGGTCAAGTTTCCTAAGAATCTTGTATGTTTCCATAAGGTCACTTGTCATTCTATATTGCAATGAGTACAAGCCCAACCTACACAACCTCAACTTGTTAGATAGTCGCTCTGTACCTGGTATCAGCCAAGTGAACCATCTTTGGACTGTCTCCAATGCCAGTACATCTTTCCTTAGATAAAGGCCCTAAAACTGTTCACAGTATTCCAGCTACGGTGTGACTAGTGCGCTGTATAGTTTCAGCAAAACCTCCCTACATTTAGATTCCATTCTCATTGAAAGGTTAACATTCCATTTCCCTTCCCTGGTCTTGGATGCCATGCACGAGGACTCCCAAATCCCTCTGCTCTTTCTGCAGTCTTTTTCCGTTTAAATTATATCCCACTCATTCATTTTTCCTGCCAAAGTGTAGAACCTCATATTTCTCTCATTATGCTCCACCTGCCAATTTTTTTGCCCACTCACTTCACCTGTCTACATCCCTCTGTAGACTCTTCGTGCCATCCTTATCACTTGCCTTCCCACCTATTTTCATGTCATCCACAAATCTGTCTATAGTCCTCATATAGTCCTTCCTCATCTAAGTCAGTAATGTATACGCAATGCATGTGTCTCTCTAAGCAGAAAGTGACTTGGTATGAATACATCCATCTTCCATCCACCTCCCCCCTCTCCCTATTTATTTCAGAAGCCCCTTCCCCTCCCCCATTTCTGAAGAAGGGTCTAGGCCCGAAATGTCAGCTTTCCTGCTCCTCTGATGCTGCTTGGCCTGCTGTGTTCATCCAGCTCTACACTTTGTTATCTCATGAATATGCACATGTTAGGCATCCGTGAGCTTCCAAAGTGAAGTCCTGAAGTGGTCTGAGAGTTGGTCCGTGAGCTGGCATGATTATCCGGTGAGGCTGGTTGTTTGCTGATGCCAACTTGCATGAATGAAAGGTCTAGATGGATGGTAACTGTTGAGCATCCAGGAATATTGTTCTGAAGACACAGATGATGGCCAAGCCAACAATTCAGCAAGTCACAGCTGCTGGATACCCAGTATGACTTACGCGTCAGGAATTTACACGCTACATAGTTTCTCAGGATGTATTGGGAGTAATTAAAATGAATAGGGCTATCAATAAGATGTAGATGTGTGGAATTATCTACTAACGCTCAATAGTGAGATTCTGAGGTTGGCCTTTAAAGCTTAAGGGAAAAATCAAAAACAAAATTCTCTGTGTCAAAATTATGATTAGTTTTATTCTCACCGTATTTTACCAACTTCCTCACCACTGCCCACACTGGGGGTGGCAAAATCTCAGGCCATGCCAATGAGACAATGGTGTAGTGGTAATGTCACCGGGCTGGTAATGCAGAAACATGGGTTAATGTTCTGAGGATGCGAGCTTGAAACCCATCAGGTCAGACAGTGACATTTGAATACTATTGAAAAGCTGGCCTGATTAGGAGCAGGAGTACGCAATACAGCCCATTGAACCTACCTTGCTATTTGATATGAACATGGCTGATCTTAACGCTACCTGTTCTCTATAACCCTTTAACCCATTACTAATTAGAAATCTATCCACCTCCTCAAGTTTACCCATGTCCCAGCATCCATCACACTCTGAGGCGGTGAATTCCACAGATTCATGACCCTTTCAAAGAAATGGTCAGGTCTTCAGCTCTATTTTTGCTTTTTCCTCAGATGGTGATAGCTAGCACAAGGGGACATAGCTTTAAATTGAGGGGTGATAGATATAGGACAGATATCAGAGGTAGGTTCTTTACTCAGAGAGTAGTAAGGGCGTGGAATGCCCTGCCTGCAACAGTAGTAGACTCGCCAACTATAAGGGCATTTAAAAAGTCATTGGATAAACATATGGATGATAATGGAATAGTGTAGGTTAGATGGCCTTCAGATTGGTTTCACAGGTCGGCGCAATATCGAGGGCCAAAGGGCCTGTACTGCGCTATAATGTTATATGTTCTATGTTCTATTTCAGACCCTCTATCCCTTATCCTAAAACTATGATTCGATGGTGACATGTAACCATTTGTCAATTGTCATATCTGATGCATAATGTCCTTTAGAGAAGGAAATCTTCCATCCTTACCTGGTCTAGCCTACATGTGGCTCCAGACCCACAGGAGTGTAGTTGGGTCTTAACTGCCCTCTGAGTAATTAGAGATAGGCATCAAAAGGGCCACCCACCCATGAATGCAAAAAAAACTGCTCAATGTCTTATCTTCCAAATACTGGTTTTTGTTGCAATGTTCAGAACCTGCACTTTTGTCAGTTTGATATCATGATGCACTCATAGAGTTATATAGCACAACCATTCCATGCTGACCATAATCCCAAACTAAATTAGCCCCACCTGCCAGCGCTTGGCCCATATCCCTCCAAACACTTTTTATTCGACACTTATCCAAATATCTTTTAAACGTTGTAATTGTGCCCACATCCATCACTTCCTCCGAATGTTGATTCCACTCACGAGCCACTGTGTAAAAAAAATCCCCTCATGTCTTTTTTAAATCTCTCTCCTCTCACCTTAAAAATACGCCCCCTTAACTTGAAATTCCCCACCCTGTGGAAGAAACAGAAACCAAAAGAACTGCGGGTGCTGTAAATCAGGAACAAAAACAAAGTTGCTGGAAAAGCTCAGCAGGCCTGGCAGCATCTGTGAAGGAGAAAACAGAGTTAACATTTCAGGTCCGGTGTTCTGAGGAAGGGTCACCGGACCCAAAACGTTAACTCTGATTTTCTCTTCACAGATGCTGCCAGACCTGCTGAGCTTTTCCAACAACTTCTGTTTTTGTTCCTGGGGAAAAGACTCCTGCCGTTCACCTTATCTATACCCCTCATGATTTTATAAATCTCTATAAGGTTACCCCTCAACCTCCAATGCTCCAGTGCAGAAAGCCCCAGCCTTTCCAGCACCTCCTAATAATGTTATCATCCCTAGTAAATCCCTTCTGAACCCCCTCCACCGTAATAGTAAATTTCTTATAACAGGGTGACCAGAAGTGCACACAGTACTTGAGGAGAGGCCTCACCAACATCGTGTACAATCTCAACATGACGTCCCAACTCTTATACTCAAAGGTCTGAGCAATGAAGGCAAGCGTGCTAGATGCTTTCTTAACCACTCTCTGACAAATGAAAGCAAATTTGATTATAAGGGATAATTTCCCTGAGATTTCATCAAAAAAAAGCTTAAACATTTCTAAACAAAAAATACATGGTATTATCATTCAAAGAAAAGTTGGAAATCTGAAAGCCAAACAAAAAATCCTATAAACTTTGGGCAGGTCAGTTCAAATCTGTGGAGAGCAAAAACTAAGTTAGCATTACAAGTTAATGAGCTTCCATTTTATAAAAAATCATTGACTGAAATGTTTTTAGAGGCTTTCAAAATAATGAGAATTTTGAGCAACTAAATCATAAGTAAACAGTTGGGGGAAAGTAGATAGTTCTTGAATGATCTGGTGGAGGCACAATAAATCAAATACCCTTGTTCTTTTTTAAAATCATCCTGCTGTGACATATTATGACACAAGTATGGAGTGAAGGATATTGTTGCCATAGTGAAGGGCTGCTCTCTCAGTATAGAGAGACTGGTGATGTGGGTCACCACACCTTATGTGAGGGGAAAGGTTGAGAAGGTGGGACCTTCAAGGTAACATCAGCTGGTGTGGGAACCCATATGATTAGCATCGCTACCTCACGACGCCAGGGACCCAGCTTCAAGTTCACCCTTGGGTTAGTCTCCATGTGGAGTTTGCATATTCTCCCCGTGTCTGCTTGGGTTTCCTCTGGGTGCTCCGGTTTCCTGCCACAGTCCAAGGGTGTGCAGGTTAGTTGGATTGGCCGTGCTAAATTGCCCGTAGTGTCCGGGATGTGCAGGCTAGATGGATTAGCCACGGGAAATGCAGGGTTACTGGGATAGGGTAAGGGGAGTGGGTCTTGGTGGGATGCTCTTCAAAGGATCAGCATGGACTCTGTGGGCCAAATGGCCTGCTTCCACACTGTAGGGTTTCTATGATTCTATGATTCTGTTTGCTGGCATTATCCCACATTGCAAACCATCCATCCAGCCAACTGAGCTAACCAGCCCAATTCGAACCGGTGGCAGGTGGGACTTGAACATTGACTTTTTGACCCAGTGGTAGACACTCCCACTATGCCACAAGACCCCTAATGCTCTTCCGTAATATTCTATAGTTCTATTTTGCTGTAATAACTGAGGTTGCTGATTTAGCTGTGCCCTGTGTGTTGATTATTTACTTAAGTGCGTGAACGAACGCTGGATAAAATAAAGTCTTGAAACTCAAAGAATCCAGAATTAATGACTCTTTTTCACAGGAGTCAGCCAAAATCAAAATTGTTCCGGGTGGAATGATGCAGCTCTGGGACTGATGGAAAGCAGTAAATTTAATTGAGGCTTGCAGGTGACACTGTAAACTCTGAAAGTGAAACTCCTGCAGTTCCTGGCCAATAACTAGCACTGACACTTGATTTAAAAAACACTTTGTAATCACTGTAGGATATATCAACGTTCCAAGTGCATGCAATTTTAATTATAGATGTCCTTTTGCTATGACTTTTACTGACTTTGTGCGTCTTCGGTATCAGCAAGCAGCTGTCAGTGTGAACGGCTATTACCAATGCACTCGATGTCCCTGTGATGTTCACTGAACAGAATTAATGATTGTAATGCAATTAACACGAAGGTATTGGGAAATGCCATTTAACTTTATCCTGGGAAATGTTCTGTCTGGTATCTTTTAAAAAATATTATTTTTCAGTTTTGCATTTGTTTGAAAGTCAAATAGAAGCGGAACAATTAATTGCCTGAAAAGTACCACACTCCTTTATTTGACTGGAAAAGTGAGAGAAAGCAGCTGTTCATATTGACATACCATCTTTCCTCACAACCTAAGCAATTTTTAAAGGACTATCCTTAATTTGCATTACTGGCCTAACTATTAGTAAACCTCTGAAGAACACCATAAAAAATATAATTCAGCAATTCATAGGGATTAACCTACAACATATTCCATTTACCAGCTTCGATTCCACCCTTGGGCAACTGCTTGTGTGGAGTTTCCACATTCTCTCCATGTCTGTGCAGGCTTCCTCCGGGAGCTCCGGTTTCCTCCCACATTCCAAAGATGTGCAGGCAAGAATGGATCAACCTTGCTAAGTTGTTCATATTGGCAGGGATGTGCAGGCTAGGTGGATTAGCCATGGGAAATGCAGGGTTATAGGGATGGGGTAGCAGGGTGGGTCTGGGTGGGATGCTGTTCAGAGAGTTGTCGTAGACCCGATGGGCTGAGTGGCCTACTTCCACACTGTAGGAATTCTATGATTCCAGAAGCAGAGGGAAACACCATTTTGTTCAGTGGATACCCTCACTGTCAGAAGAAAGCCATTGTCAATTGGATGAGGCCCTTACTTAAGTAGCCCAATTAGGCTCCCAGCTACCTGTCATATTTATCCCATTCACAAAACATCAGGGAGACAGGAAAGCATCAGTGATGTCACACCTTCTCACACTCCAGTTCCTTCTCTCAACATTTTGTTAGCCTCCCACCTCCCACTAGACTGATTCCTGGGATGGTAGGACTGGCACAGGAAGACAGAGCCAGCTGATTAGGATTATATTCATTGAGGTTTAAAAGAATAAAACTGGGGGGTGGGTCACATGGAGACCGATAAAATTCTAACGGAACTAGACAGGGTAAATGCAGGAAGGATGTTCCTGATGACTGGGGATCTCAGAAGTAGGGGTCACGTTATGAAGATATGGGGTAGGTCATTTAGGACTGAGACAAAGAAAAATTTTGTTACCCAGTGAATGGTGAGCCTGTGGAGCTCTCTGTCACAGAAAGAGGTTGAGACCATAATGTTGAATGTTTTCAAGAAGGAGTTAGATATAGTTCCTATGGCTAAAGGGATCAAAGGGTATTGGGAGAAAGTGGGAACAGGGGACTGAGTCGGATGATCAGCCATGAACGTATTGAATTGTGAGTGAAATAACTGCACAGAGGCCAGTATCCTGTCATCATGTTACCTTTTACTTCTATGAGCACCGTACATGGGCTGTAACCAGCCGGCTTAAAGCCAGTCCTTAGACTGAGGAGACTTTCTGAATCTCCTGTTTATATCTGTTAGCCAGGGCTCCCTGACTGTCCCAGGTTAATAACCCCAATCAAGGATCTCATAGTCAACGGATCCAAATGGCCATGCTTCCAATCACTACAGTAGAACAGACTCAAAGAGCCAAATGGCCTGCTCCTGCTCCTGCTCCTATTTTCTATGTTATACCCATTGTCCTCAAAGGGCCCAGAAAATCCCACTGTCAGTTAACGTGCCATAGGGTCCACCTAATATGGGAGAACTGGATAATGTCTATCTGTGTGCTACATCAATTACAACATCTAAACAATTAGTCCTTTCTTGTTATAATCTCTTAACTATAAACGTGCCAAGTGATCTTATTTTTCTCTCTGTTATATTCTTATTTTCATGCTTTGCTTTGCTGTTCTGCTGGTCGAATCACCACACTTTACAGTTGCCATCAATGCTGTTCCTTCATAGGAGAAGCAGTTTAGTGTGGGTGGTACAGTCTGGATCTCCCACCCTGCCCCCAGAGATCAAATTGTTTGTCAGGTGACCTAGACAGAGACAAGTGAAATCATCCAGTTTGAATGTTTAACTGTGTTTGTCAATCAAGCCCTGGGTCATAGACCCACTGTTTGAGATGCCAATTCTCACGTAAGGCAAGTTTTGTTTTAAGTGATACATTAATAATGAAGGGAGTCACATAATTTATTTGTTACAAGGTTTTATTTTTGTGATTCAAATTGCAAAACATTCATTTGATGCTGCATGAAACATGTATACTCTGCTTAATCCACAACGGAATTATTAATGGTGTTGTATGAACTGGGCAAATCTTTGTCCCATAGAAGTTTTGCCATGAGCAGCCAGTGGCCACATTGTATTGCGAAAAAAAATTGGAAACCACATGCTGTGTTGTAAAATTGTCCTTAACAAATTGCTCTATTGTTAAAGTGATAGGAAGCCAAAGGTTGCTTGTAGGCTCATTTAAAAGTTGCCCACAGCTAAAGATACTGAAAAAAAATAAAGTGACATTGCCCTGCCTAAATTTTTCAACAGGCTACTGCTAATGTGAAAAATCACTTTCCATGCCTATTGCCTGTGGTAGTGCAAGAAGATTTTCTATGGTGCTTTGTTCAGTGGGATCTGTCAGAGGAGTCTTTTTCTAGTGAATGGTGTGCAACTGAGCTCACTAAGTTTGCATTTGAGGCAGGACAGTAATCATTCTTATTCTAAAAAGGAAAGAAACGGAAGTAGATGGAAACTATTAATTCAAGAAAATTGTAAAATGCACGCGACGCGTAATAATTCATAACCGCAAAGTCTATATTATACAGATGAAGCTATTGCCTTTCAGTGTTACAAAGGTCAATGGATGGCTTAGTGTGAAGATGTGAACCATAGACTGGGCTTTCAAGAATAAAAGAATTGAATTGATTAAGACTATAATGTCCCAAAAAGGGTTTTTGTTTCAGATCACCGCTTGCACTTCAGAGAAGAATTTTAAATGGGAATTCATTAGTTTTCTGGCTTTGGCGATTTTAGGTGCATTCATTGTATATGTGAAACAGTTTTAAAAGCAACAAACATTTTTACTGCCAGCAAACAAAAACACATAATTCATTGATGTAAAATAAATTGGCTCGCTTTTTGATTAGAATATGTTTAATTAGACTCATGTATTTAACCATATAAAATGTTATGTAAATAACCTGACATCACATCACACTGCCACGAGTTTATGATTTCTAAATGAATGACATTTCATGGGATCATGGGGATTTTGCTGGTGTTCAGGACATTACAATCCATCATTTTGTCCCTTAACTCCATGGAAATTACACAGTTGTGGCCTTTGATATTTCCAATGTTATCATCAACTATCAAAAAACAATTTTCAAGCAGCTGCCCACAAAGACCTTCTGATATTTTTAAAATATGGCAGTGATGATGTATGCAATGGGAAAATAAAAACCCATGCTTCAGCATTTAAAGTCATCTCCTCAAGTCTGTGTCCCTTTCCTTTCTAGTTTATACACATTTGCTTCTGTTTCATCCCTAATTGGAGAGCAAAACGAACAAATTGCATCTGCCCTCTGAAAAAGTGATAATTTTATACCATTGAGTGTACAACACTTATCAACAGATCTGTCAGTCACTTGACTGGTTCACAGTGTGAGATTCAGTAATGGTGTATTGAATTCCCCGTGACACCAGGCTGTTAATCTGGTAAATATTCTCAAGTGTAAGCACTGATAATGTGCAAGTATTTATTGTGTTTAGATGGAGTTCCAATGAGCTCCGAGGGTGAGAGTGAAACCTCTTGCCTTTTCACACTGTGCTCAAGACCCCTGAACTTTATGCACAATCAGTCACAGACTGAGGGTAATGGAGCATGAGCTTAAGCTCAATAGACCTTGCATTAACACAAGGGATGAGAATGTCAGTAAACGCAAAGTTTTTTTAAAAAAAGAAAACACAAGCATTACCCTGTTTTGGATGCAAACGTTATCCTTTTAGAAAAGGAACATTTCTATTATAACACAGATGACTCCTGTTATTGTCGCTTTCAATTTGCCAGTCAATAAAGAGTCAATAGGCATGAAGTGACAATAAGAGGGACTCACTCCTATATGAGGCCACTATCCTCAGAGAAACATTCAAAGTAAGCCATTTTGCAACATATATTTCGTGCTCGCTACACTTATCATTAGTTGTCTCAAAATATTTTTAACATGTAAAGTGGCTGACAGAAAAGTGAGACAATGGTATGGGATACTATCTGCATGCCATTTCTGTGTAAATTAAGTGCGACTCGACAGGATATTAACAGTCAGCATGGTACTATAACAAACCAGGTGAATATACAAAGTTGAGTGTTTAGAAAATGATAAAGTCAATGTGAAGTGCCAGTTTAACAGGAAGAATCTACTTCAAAGCAAAGAAGCTCTGTCATACAGCTCAGAAAAGGAATGTCACTGGCTCTTTGAACAAACTAATCACTTAATTCCATCACCCTCCACTTCCATCTGAGCCCTGCATTTCCTTTCCCCTTTTTAACTCTGTTCCCCTTCGAGAGAGCTACTATTTAATGTCATCCACTAGCCTTTCACATAATGGACTTCAGCTCAGCACAACTCGCTGAGTAAGAACATTTTCCTCCTTTCCGCTTTGATCCCTCTTATAACTTTCTTGAAACAGATGGATGACTGAGATTACAGATCGTATATATATATATGAGGCACTGGGTAAGAAATTAGACAAAATAACAGGAAACAGAGGGAACTACACAAGAGATATATGTCCCAAAACTTCCTGGAAAGTACAGGGTTGTAGAGATGTATAGCATTGAAAACAGACCCTTCGGTCCAATTTGTCCATGCCAACCAGACATCCGAAATTAATCTAATCCCTTTTGCCAACATTTGGCCCATATACCTCTGAACCCTTCCTATTCATGGCCCCATCCAGACACCTTTTGAATCTTGTAATTGTACTAGCCTCGATCACTTCCTCTGGCAGCTTATTCTATACATGCACCATCATCTGCATGAAAAGGTTGCCCCTTTGGTCCCTTTTAAATTTTTCCCCCTCTCACTAAAAGTATGGTCTCTAGTTTTGGCCTCCTGCACCCTGGGGTAAAGACCTTGTCTATTCACCCTATCCATGCCCCTCAAGATTTTATAAACTTCTATAACTTCTATAACACTGGTCTCTCGACTAATGTTAAGAAGACCACTTTGAATGTAGAGGTAAAACGTTTTTATATAATTGTTTGAAGGAATGGAGGGCCAGAGGGACCGCTGTTCAATATAATCACCCCGGATCAGTCGGAGAACAAGCCTGGTGCTCCAGTTGATCCATGGACGGGAAAAAAGTTGGCCGAGTGGGAAAATAAACTCAAAGAATGGGCAGAAAATCTGAGAGGATCGGCTCTCCACCCAATACAGAAAGTTGAAATTTTTTGGACTTATTTTATTCCCAGATAGCATTGTCATTTGGTTCTGGTCGAAGCAACTCAAAATATTTGATATAGTTTGGACTCTTTTACCCGGGGTTTTATCAAAGAAATTGTACATTTACCTAGTTATATATCTAATGGGGTGTTATATGTATGCAATAGAGATGGTGGGCTGGGGATTTTACATCTGGAGGTACAAGTCCTGATAGCCATTTTGAAAAGATGAGCGGCACTGGATATGTCTGAAGAGAAACTGCACATTGTTTCAGTTTTGTGACCAAAGTAATGTCCATGCGATTGGGGAAACGACAACTCTACTGTAAGTTATGCGAGAAATCTCGTCCCCAGGGGAGGTAGATATGGATCTCAAGAGAGAAATGGAAGTCGAGGAGAGGGCAGAGGTGGTGACTAGGTTGAGCTCGAATGATAGTGATTGGAGGGGAGCAGATTGGGTTAGATGGATGTCTTCACAGTGCCAAGGATTAGGTGTGAAATATTTTAGAAACAACAAGATATCAAATGCGTGGTCCAAAATGGCACCACCATGAAAACATCAAAGGTAATCAATATCTTGCTATTGCGATGCAATATATATCCAACCAAAACGATGTTAACTCACGGAAGACCTCTCAGCATTAAAACATGCTGAAAATGCGATGTACACGAGAGACACTACTGCATATTTCTGGATGGTGTCCAGCTATGAAGAGGGCACAGATCAAAAGGTATAATAAGATTGTGGAGGGATTATATCAATACGTGGGGAAGTTCAATTGGAAAACCTTGGTAGAACCTCAAATAAAGGATGAGGCAGGTAAATTTATGGAAACCGGATATGATTTTTCAAAAAGATTGAGAGGTGGTTATTGTGGATGTAACGGTGAGATTTGAAAATGATGAAGAGGCCTTAGAAAAAGAGCAGGCCAAGCAGCATCATAGGAACAGGAAAGCTTGACATTTCGGGCCTAGACCCTTCATCAGAAATGGGGGTGGGGAAGAGGGTTCTGAAATAAATAGGGAGAAATGTCAAGCTTTGCTGCTCCTATGATGCTCTTTGGCCTGCTGTGTTCATCCAGCTCCACACCTTGTTATCTCGGATTCTCCAGCATCTGCAGTACCTATTATCTCTGATACAATTTTAACCCCACTGCAAAGCCTCTTCTAAGGATGCCTACCCTGAAGTAGTTACCCTCCTCCCTCCGGACAAACCTCAGGGGATCTCTCTCCCACTGCAACTCCTCTATCCATCTTCCATCCACCTCCCCCTCTCTCCCTATTTATTTCAGAACCCTCTTCCCCTCCCCCATTTCTGATGAAGGGTCTAGGCCCAAAACATCAAGCTTTCCTGCTCCTCTGATGCTGCTTGGCCTGCTGTGTTCATCCAGCTCCACACCCTGTTATCTCGGATTCTCCAGCATCTGCAGTACCTTTTATCTCTGAGGCCTTAGAAAAAGCCTGGGTTGAGAAGACGATCAAGCATGAGAACCTGGCAGATAAGATTAGAGAATTAACAAAGGGAGATGTGCCCAAGTTTTACGGTTTTGTGATGGGTGCGAGAGGAAAATGAGCGACGACAAATAATAAGGTGATGGAATGTCTCGGGATTCGAAGGCTTCGGTCCTTCGCCCAGGAATTATCTGGGTTAACTATATCATTAGCTCTTGAAATGTTGCGAATCTTCAGCGATTGCTGAAAGATATGGTGGACTCCAGTGGCTTTGAGAATAATTTTAAATCTTGCGTATTTTGGTTTGTTTTAAGAGTTTTAGTGTGTGTTTTAGATTTTAGTGTATTTTAATGTCTTTTTTTTTAATTTTCTCTCGGGTTTTTAATTATTAAAGTTGTTTGATTTCATTCACTTCTAAGGGTGTTGGGTAATGGTGTTTTTGTAATAAATCTTCACGTACTCACATCAGATGATGCTATAAGGCTGTGAGACCCCATCAAGAGGTTGTGTGACCCCACACACAGTGTCGACGCTTGGTGTTCTGTTCCATAATGAGAGGATCGGTTTCCCGTCCCTGTCAGGTCTAGCTGGTTTAGCTATATGGAGAAGTCTGATACTGTGTCAATGAGTAACGTTGTAACTCGGCATATGCACTGTTTATTTACAGTGCTTTCAAATAGCTCGTTCTGCATTGGGTTTTTGGGCGTTGTTGTCATGCAGGAAAGTGGAGAGTGTTCCATTACATTCCTGAAATATGCTTTGTAAAGGGTGCACTTGTAGAAGTCACTTGTGTGCAGCTTCTAACTTTTCACCATAGACACAACATTTATGAATGGTTTTTATGAATGATTATGAATGATCTTGTATTGTCACATATCTTGAAGATACAGTGAAACATGTTTTATCACCATAATCCTGTGTAATCTTGAGCTACAGAAAGAATACAAAGAAATTACTAAAGTAAGAGTTCATCTTCTGTTCAAGTTGGTGTCTCAAGCATTGCTCCAGGGCTTCGCAAGGTCTTTGGAAGACGTTCCAGTCCCCATGGAGTCCCCACTCCAGGCACAGCAACAACGACACTAATGCCCCAGGAGACCCTGGCTCTGCTGCCATCTGACACCGCCAAGAGACCAGGCCCCAGGTCTACCGACACCAAGATTCCAGGAGCTGGGCGCCACCACCAAGATTCCAGGAACTGGGCACTGCCACAAAGAATCAAGGCACTGGGCACCACCACCAAGATTCCAGGAGCTGGGCACTGCCACCAAGATTCCAGGAGCTGGGCACTGACACCAAGATTCCAGGAGCTGGGCACTGCTTCAAAGAATCCAGGCACTGGGCACCACCACCAAGATTCCAGGAGCTGGGCACTGCTTACAAGATTCCAGGAGCTGGGCACTGCCACCAAGATTCCAGGAGCTGGGCACCGACACCAAGATTCCAGGAGCTGGGCACTGCTTACAATATTCCAGGAGCTGGGCACCACCACAAAGATTCCAGGAGCTGGGCACTGCCTCAAAGAGTCCAGGCAGTGGGCACCAC
>JAHRHZ010000020.1:5228904-5253177 GCA_024137785.1 Ginglymostoma cirratum
CACCACCACCAAGAGTCCAGGAGCTGGGCACTGCCTCAAAGAGTCCATGCAGTGGGCACCACCACCAAGAGTCCAGGAGCTGGGCACCGCTGCCAGGAGTCCTGATCCGTGCCGCCGATGCTGCAGCCACCGCCCAGCCGCAAAGATGAAGAAAGAAAAGAGAAAGAAATGTGTCTGGTACAGTTGAGTTTCTGGCAAATATCAATGCCCAGGTTATTGATGATGGGCATTTGATTATGTAAATACCATTGAAAGTCGTATGTACGCAGATAGATTCTCTTACGATAGATAATCATTGCATGACCTTTATAGGCAAGTGGCACCAGATATCATGAAATGTAAGTCACAACAGGCCTGGAGGACTGCTCCGATAGAGATGACGTTAACCTGAGGGTCAAAACAGCTCAGGCGAGGGTCAAGATTAAGACATTGGGGCCCTCATGGTGTCTAGGCCACTACAGAAATTGAACCCAATCTGTTGATGTCACTCTGCATCACAAAGTAGCTATCCAGATGACTGAGATAACCTACCCCATTGAACGTTATCCCGTCTTGCCAAGAGCGGATATAGTCCACTTCATTGGAGTTATGAGCTAAACTGAGCATTGCATAATTGTTACCAAACATCCCAACTGCTTACCTAGGATGCGGGAAAAGTCATTGCTGAAGTAACTGTAAATGATTGGCCTGAGGTTACTGCCTGGAGACAGCAATGTTCTGGGACTGAGAGGATTGGACTCCAACAATCTCAGTCATCTTCCTTTGTGCTGGCTATGATTCTAAGCCACCCAATTATTTCCCCATCATTCTTGATGCCATACTTGATAAAATGCTTGATGCTAAAGGCTGTAAGTCTTACCTGATCTCTAGAATATAGCTCTTTTATATATGTTTGTCTATGGCTGTAATGGGGTGAGAAACTAAGTGATCTTTGTAAAACCCAAACTAAACATTGGTGAGTAGATTACTGATGTATTAGAAGATTAGTTAGCTCAGCTGGCTGGATGGCTGGCTTGCAACACAGAGTGATGCCGACAATATGTTGAGGTTACTGTGAAGATTGCTATGAAGCACTCTCCTTCACAGCTTCTCCCCATCCAGTTGAGGGGACCTCAGCCAGTGTGGGAATCAAAGCCATGCTGTTAGAATCAGTCTGTTTTGTTAACTAACGCCCTGTATTTTTATGGAAAGACAATGGTGGATGAAATAATTTCTCTCATCTTAGTGTTTGCTTATTTCTTACGATACAAAGCAACAGCCATTCAAAGAGCTGACAGGTCAACAAGATAATTACAACATCCAACATTTCATAATTCACCCTTTGTAGTATTTTTGATTGTTCTCATTTCACCTTACAAACCCACAACTCTACCACTGAGAAGAACGAGGGCAGTAGGCACATTGGAACACCACCACTGTTCAGATTTTTCTCCAAGCCTCATGTCATTCTGACCTGGAACTATATTGCCTTTACCCCATTGTGGTTGTGTTAAAAAAACTTTGGAATTCCTTTCTTGTTGGCGCTGTGGGTATATCTACACCCCAAGGACTATAGTGGTCCAAGAAAGTAGCTCATCACCAACACCATCTGCAGGGCAATAATAGAGAGACAAAACAATATGGAGCAGGTGACGATGGTTGATGAAGATTCTAAGCAAGGGAACTGGAACTGTTGTAATTTTGGAAAAATCCTTGGATTCTGGAGAAGTACCAGGGGATTGGAAAACTGCCAATGTGACACCCCTATTCAAAAATGGATTGAGGCATAAAGCAAATATAGGCCAATTAGCCTAACATCTATTGTTAGAGGAATGTTGAAGTCAATTATTAAGGAAGTAATAGCAAAACATTTGGAAAGCAGTAATCTAATCAATCAGGAACAAAAACAAAGTTGCTGGAAAAAGCTCAGCAGGTCTGGCAGCATCTGTGAAGGAAAAAACAGAGTTAACATTTCAGGTCCGGTGACCCTTCCTCAGAACTTTGTCCTGTGGGAGGGAACACAAGCACCAAGATCTCTGGAAAAAGGGTATCTTTCGGGGAAGGAGGTCTCATGGAGAGAAGGAGCTGACAGACAAAGGATTCCTCAAGCCAAGGTAAACCACCGGCCTCATTCCATGTAAATACTTCCCTATTTACCCTTAATTTACCTTCATGTTTGTAATGACATTTTTTTTCATTCGTGGGACATGGACATCACTGGTTGGCCAGGATTTATTGCCTATCCCAAGTAGCCCTTGAGAAGGTGGTGGTGAGTGGCCTTCTTGAATCGCTCCAGTCCACCTGCCTTAGGTTGACTCACAATACTCTTAGGGAGGGAATTCCAGGATTTTGACCCAGCGGCAGTGAAGGAATAGCGATATGTTTCCAAGTCAAGGTGGTGAGTACCTTGGAGGGGAACTTGCAGTGGGTGGTGTTCCCATGTATCTGCTGCCCTTGTCCTTCTAGATGGAAGTGGTCGTGGGTTTGGAAGGTGCTGTCTAAGGATCTTTGGTGAATTTCTGCAGTGCATCTTGTAGATAGTACACACGGCTGATACTGAGCATCAGTGGTGGAGGAAGTGGATGCATGTAGATGTGGTGTCAATCAAGCGGCTGCTTTGTCCTGGATGGTGTCAACCTTCTTGAGTGTTGTTGGAGCTGCACTCATCCAGGCAAGTGGGGAGTATTCCATCACACTCCTGAGTTGTACCTTGTAAATGATGGTCAGGCTTTGGGGAGTCAGGAGGTGAGTTACACACCACAGTATTCCTAGCTTATGACCTGCTCTTATGATGACTGTGCCTCTGTGGCAAATCCAGTTGAGCTTCTGGTCAATGGTGATCCCAAAAATATTGTTAGTGGGGTATTGAATGATGGTAACACTATTGAATGTCAAGGGACGGTGGTTAAATTGTCTGTTACTGGTGATGGTCATTGCCTGGAATTTGTGTGGCGTGAATGTTATTTGCCACTTGTCAGCTCAGGCCTGATCTTGTTGCATTTGAACACAGACTGCTTCAGTATCTGAGGAGTCATGAATACCGCTGAACATTGTGCAATCATTGGCAAACCTCCCTGCTTCTGACCTGATGATGGAGGGAAGGTCATTGATGAAGCAGCTGAAGATGGTTGGGCCTAGGACACTACCCTGAGGATCTCCTGCAGAGATATCCCGGAGCTGAGATGACTGACCTCCAACAACCACAACCAGATTCCTTGTGCCAGGAATGACTCCAACGTAGACAGCTTGTCTCCGATACCCAGTTTTGTCAGGGATCCTTGATGCCACACTCAGGCAAGTGTGGCCTTGATGTCAAGAGCTATAACTCTATTCTGACCTCTGGAATTCAGTTCTTTTTCCCTTGAACCAAGGCTATAATAAGGTCAGGAGCTGAGTTGCCTTGGCAAAATGCAAACTGGGCATCATTGATCAGGTTATTGCTGAGCAGGTGCTGTTTGATAGCACTGTTGATGGCATCTTCCATCATTTTATTGGTGACTGAGAGTAGACTGATGGGTAGTAATTAGCCAGGTTGGATTTGTCCTGAGAGTACAGGAGATACCTGGGCAATTTTCCACATTGTCAAGTAGATGACAGTGTTGTGACTGCTCTGGAGCAGCTTGGCTAGGGGATTGGCAAACTCTGGAGCACAGGTCTTCAGAACTATGGTTGGAATAAGAATCCCCGCTTCATGGTCTTTGGGCTGCCTGAGTGTTCGAACGTCATGTTACTTTTACAACTGTACAAGGCATTGATGAAAGCACATTGATGAGAATACAAGAGCAAGGAGGTTATGGTGGAGCTGTATACAATATTAGCTAGGCTGCAGCTGGAGCACTGCAAGCAGCCTGGCCAGCACACTACAGGAAGGATGGGATTACCTTAGAAAAGATGCAGAGGAGCTTTATCCTCTGCAGCGGGTGCAGAGGACGTTGCCTGGAATTGAGTCTTTCAGCTTTGAAGACAGACTAAATAGGCTGGAATTCTTTTCCTTAAAGATCCAAAAGCTGATGGGGGATCCAACTGAGGTATACAAAGGACGGGGCAAAAAAGGAGAAATGTGTCCCCTTAGTAGAGGATCAATAACCAGGGGACACAGTTTAAGGCAAGGAACAAGACTTTGAGGGGATTTAAGCAAATTTTCTTTTCACCCAGAAGGTTGTCAGTATCTGGAGCTCACTGTTTAAAATGTATAGTCAGGAACCCTCAAAGCATTTCAAAATTATTTAGAGGAGCGCTTGGAATGGCACAGCATACAAGACTATGGACCAAGATTTACATGTAATTGGAAAGGCACGTACTCATTAGGAATAGTCAACATGGCTCTGTGCATGGAAAATCATGTTTCACTAACTTGATTGAGTTTTTTGAAGAAGTAACAAAGAGGATTGATGAGGGCAGAGCTGTGAACGTGATCTATGTCAACTGCAGTAAAGGTGTTCGACAAGGTTCCTCATGGTAGACTGGTTAGCAAGGTAAATCACACAGAATAGAGGGAGAACTAGCCACTTGGATACAGAACTAGCTCGAAGGTAGAAGACAGGGGGTGGTGGTGAAGGGTTGGTTTTCAGTCTGGGGGCCTGCGACCAGCAGTGTGCCATAAGGATTGGTGCTGGGTCCACTAGTTTTCGTTATTTATATAAATGATTTGGAAGTATGGTTAGTAAGTTTGCAGATGACACCAAAATTGGAGGTGTAGTGGACAGTACAACAATAGAGTACAACAGTATCTTGATCAGATGAAGCAATGGGCCGAGGAGTGGCAGATGGAGTTTAATTTAGATAAGTGTGAGATGCTGCATTTTGGAAAGGCAAATCAGTGCAGAACTTATATACTTAATGATAACGTCCTGGGAAGCGTTACTGAACAAAGAGACCTTGGAGTGTAGATTCATTGTTCTTTGACAGTGGAATTTCAGGTAGACAGGATATTGAAGAAGACATCTAGTAAGCTTGCCTTTATTGGTAAGTGCATTGAGTATTGGAGTTGGGAGGTCATGTTGCAACTGTACAGGACACTGGTTAGGCCACTATTGGAGTACTGCATGCAATTTTGTTCTCCCTGCTATGGGAAGGATGTTGTGAAATTTGAAGGGGTTCAGAAAAGTTATATGAGGATGTTGCAGGGTTGGAGGATTTGAGCTATAGGAGAGGCTAAATAGACTGGGGCTACTTTCCTTGGAGCATCAGAGGCAAAGAGATGACCTTGTAGAGGTTTATAAAATCATGAGGAGAATGGATAGGGTAAATAGACAAGGTCTTTTCCCCAGGGTGGGGGAGTCCAAAACCAGGGGGCATAGGTTTAAGGTATGAGGGAAAAGATTTAAAAGGGACTTAAGGGGCAACATTTTCATGTAGAGGGTGGTGCATGTATGGAATGAGCTGCCAGAAGAAGTAGTGGAGGCTGGTACAATTACAACATTTAAAAGGCATCTGGCTAGGGACATGCATAGGAAGGGTTTAGAGGGATATCGGCCAAATGCCGGCAAATGGGACTAGATTAATTTAGGATATCTGGTCAGCATGGATGAGTTGGACTGAAGAGTCTGTTTCAGTGCTGTATATCTCTATGAATCTGATTCTAAGTGCTGGAAAATGGGATTGGAATTGATGGATGTTTGATGACCAGCAAGGCAGCAAGTGGCCATGCTGTAAAAAATCTACGTCTATGACAGATCTAGGGTACAGCATATACTTCAGTCTCCTTATTTAAGGATGCAAGATGCATTCAAGGTATTTCAGAGATGACTCACTTGATCCCTACGATGAGAGTTTTGTCTTATAGAATCCCTACAGAATTTCTTTTCTCAGAGACTCATGAAGTTTTGGAATTCTCTACCCCAGAGAGTTGAAGATGATGATTCATCAAATATGTTCAAGGCTAAGTTAGACAGATTCTTGAATTATAGTGTAGGCAAAGTTTACGGGTAATCTTGTATAAGATAATGGTGCTGGAGGGGTTAATGTTCATGTTACACTGACTCCACCCATTCTTTACTGATGTCACACACAGCGTGTGAGTGGAGAAAGGGAGTTCTACTCGAGCTTTTGGAGGGAGCAGATGGATCTGTACCAGTCTAGGAAGTCCTATAACGATACCTGAACAAATGTAATTGTGTTTATTGCCTTAATGGAATAAACCTTCTTAATATCTAGGAGCAGTATTTCCTCTATGCTGGTGTATTCTCAATCACTAAATACTAGATAAGCTCGAGACAATGCAAAGACAAAGGAGGACTGGTGGCGATAAACTACCTGAAACAACCATTATCCAGTACCACACACAGTGGTAAAGGTGCAGGGTGCCAAGGATGATCATCTCGGAAAATACCACAGGTTAGGGGGAGGTGATAGCCAAGTGGTATTATCACTGAACTGTTAATCCAGCGACCCAGACAATGTTCTGAGGAAACAAGCATGGGGCTGGATGAACACAGCAGGTCAAGCAGCATCATAGGAGCAGGAAAATTTTAACCCCACTGCGAAGCCTCTTCTAAGGAACAATTTTAACCCCACTGCGAAGCCTCTTCTAAGGAGTTTTCCTGCTCCTATGATGCTGCTTGACCTGCTGTGTTCATCCAGCCCCATGCTTGTTATCTCGGATTCTCCAGCATCTGCAGTACCTTTTATCTCTGATACAATGTTCTGAGGACCTGGGTTCAAATCCCACCATAGCAGATGGTGGAATTTGAATTCAATAAAAAAACTCTGGAGTTAAGAGTCTAATGATGACCATGAAACTATTGTTGATCATTGGAATAATCCATCTGGTTCACTAATGTCCTTTAAGGAATGAAACTGCCATCCTTGCCTGGTCTGGCCTACACATGACTCCAGGCCCTCAGCAATGTGGTTCACTCTTAACTGCCCTTTGGGGCAGTTAGGGATTGGTAATAAATGATGGCCTAGATAGCAATGTCCAGATCCTCTGACTAAGCGAGTAAAAAGATTTGTTAGAGCACAGCCAATGTGCTGTAGTTACTCTGGGACTATGGGAAGTGTGTGCAGCGCCAACAAATCTTTGCAAAAATGGTCCCCTAGGTCCAAAACGTCAAGCTTTCCTGCTCCTATGATGCTGCTTGGCCTGCTGTGTTCATCCAGCTCCACACCTTGTTATTTCACTGCAGGGCAGTCTGGCAAAGCCTGGGAAACATGAGTCAGATTGAACTGGCATTGACCTCTGTGACCTTACACTAGGGGGCAATGTGGAGCACATGTCCGCAGGGTCCTTCTATCCTGTGATCCAATTATCAACTCATCATGTGTGTTTGATGAATAGGCCAAAGCTATCACTAATTAGCAATGAAGCTACCTTACATGACCCTCTCTGCCCCAGAGCAAGCTGTTCTTCTCAGCTTTCGCCAGACCATCCATACTGAGAAAAGATAATTGCTTTGTTTGCTGACAGTACACTGGGAGGAATTATTCTAGGTGAACAGCAGTTTGTCCAAACAGAAACAGGTGGAGGCAGGCTTATTATAAAAACATTTAAATTCTGAGATGCATGTGGACTGCTTCTACTCTACATCAGCGTAACAGCTGGGGATGACCAAAATGAAGAAGATTTCCTGAATATTTTGCATTTTTTTTAAGAGAGAGAAATATCTGAGTCATACTTCAAACATAATATCCACCTGAGATTCCTCCTTTAGATGTTAAGAAGATGTTTGAGGAAACTTGTGAGCCAAAATAGTTTCAAAACACAACTGAAAGGTTGCTTTTACATCAAAACAAGCATTTTTGAAAAATCTCTCATTCAATTTGTGGTTCTGATTTCATCTAAGTGTCTGTTTAACAATCTTTCTTAAGAATAATATTGCCCTGCACGTACATTACACTCACTAAATAGGGCATTGCATTGAAATATACTGCCATCTGGTGTCGTAAAGTGGCCACATGAGTGTTTTGAAGCAATGCATTGCCCATAATTCCACACATGGTCATCACTTGCTTTAATCCACTAATTTTATCAGCACCTGCAGCCCTCCTCGTACTGATCAGCACTACCACTGACATTACACATCAACGGTAGAAGAAAGGAACTTGTCTTGCAATGGCCTGAACAAAACTCATCCAGTAAAAACCAGCACAAAAAAAATTATTCCATTCAGGCAGTCACACTGCTAACACCACAAAAAGTGTGCAAGATTGACCTCATTGTTCTTAATTGATTGCTGTACTTGACGGTCTGTAAATCAGATACTTTAGAGATGTCCCACAATCAGTCAATTACTATTTTTGTCCAAAGTTTCTCGACATACTCAGGAGTATAAATCTGCTGGATTTTGCAGTCAGCTGCAAAACAAGAGGGCTTGCTGCTCACCCCTTGAGGGTTGTTGACAGCTCCAGCAATATCGGTGGTAATAACATTTCCACTTGTTTTTTGTACAGTTGGTTCTGGTGTTTCTTAAAAAGGATTCACTGCACGGAGCTGTCATCAAACTGCCCGAGCAGCCAACCGCATTAAAGAATTCTAACAGACAAACAAGTAGTAAATGAAAAGCTGTAAAACGGTATGAGATGGATCTGGCAGTTAAGGTTAGGGATAATCTTAAGAGGTTCTATAGCTATATTAAGAGTAAAAGGGTGGCTAGGGAGAGAATAGGTCCCCTTAAAGATCAGTATGGCTGTCTATGTGTGGAGCCACAGGAAATGGGCAAGATTTTGAATGAATATTTCTCCTCAGTGCTAACTGAGGAGAGAATCATGGATGTTAAGGAAACAAGGGAAATAAGTGGGGATGTTTTGGACCGCATACAGATTACCAGAGAGGAGATGTTGGCAGCCTTAAAGCACATTAAGATGGATAAATCTGCTGGGCCTGATCAAGTCCATCCTTGGAGGCTCAGGAAGAATTTACAGAGGTCCTTGCAGAGATTTTTGCTTCATCTTTAGCCACTGGTGAATTTCCAGAAGACTGGAAGGTGGCTAATGTAGTTCCATTGTTTAAGAAAGGTAGCAAAGACAGGTCAGGGAACTACAGGCCAGTGAGCCTGACATTAGTGGTAGGCGAGTTACTGGAGAGGATATTGAGGGACAGGATCAAACAACACTTGGATAGTCAAGGTCTGATTCGGGATAGTTAGCATGGATTTGTGGGCGGGAAATCACGTCTGACAAATCTTTTAGAGTTTTTTGAAGAGGTAACCAAGAAGATGGATGAGGATAGGGCAGGGGATGTTGTCTATATGGACTTTAGTAAGGCCTTTGACAAGGTCCCACATGGCAGGCTAGTCATGAAAGTTAGGTCGCATGGGATCCAGGGAGAGCTAGCTAATTGGATTCAAAATTGGCTCAATGGTAGGAAGCAGAGGGTGATGGTTGAAGGTTGTTTCTCGGACTGGAGACCTGTGACTAGTGGTATGCCATGGGGTCGGTGCTGGGGCCTTTGTTATTTGTTGTTTACATAAATGATCTGGATGTGAATGTACAAGGCATGATTAGTAAGTTTGCAGATGATACAAAATTAGGAGGTATCATTGATAGCAAAGAAGGTTATCAAAAATTACAGAGGGATCTTGATCAGATGGGGAAGTGGGCTGAGGATTGGCAAATGCAGTTCAGTACAGATAAGTGTGAGGTGATGCACTTTGGAAAGTTAAACAAAGGTAGGACTTATACAGTAAACGGGAAGGTCCTGCACAGTGTTTTGGAGCAGAGGGACCTAGGAGTACAAGTACATGGTTCGTTGAAAGTGGCATCACAGGTGGACAGGACGGTGAAGAAGGTATTTACCAAACTGGCCTTCATCTGTCAAGGCATAGTCTTTTTCCTAGGGATGGGGAATTGAAAACTAGAGGGCGTAGGTTTAAGATGAGAAGGGAAAGATTTAAGGACCTGAGGGGCAACTTCTTCACACAGGGAGTGGTGCATATATGGAATGTTCTGCTAAAGAAAGTGCTTGAGGCAGGTACAATAGCAACATCTAAAAATCATTTGGATAGGTACATGGATCGGAAGAGTTTACAGGGATATGGACCAAATGTGGGCAATTGAAACTAGTTGAGTGGGCACCATGGTCAGCATGGACCAGTTTGGGCCGAAGGGCTGGTTTCCATGCTGTATTACTCTATGACTGTATGACTAAATATTTTACTTAGAACAACAAAAAAATTGGTACATATGTGTTGGGTGGAGGTAGAAATATCAATTTTCCTGCTGCTTCAAACAAGTTCTTTAACTTTAAATTTGGCAGCCCTGAAATGGGGTTCATGATTAACTCATACCCTTTCACAGTTTGGTGTGTTACCTGTTGTTTACATGACTGCAGCAAGCAACACTGTTGATTGACTGCACACATGTTAAGTGGGAAAAATAACACATGTAGTGAGCATTAAAGTTAGTTTATCCTTCATGTAGCCCTTGAAGTTTTTCATTTAACACAGAAATTCTGCCCTCATCACGCAAGCCAAACTTCTATCCATTGACTCCTTCTATACTTGTCACTGCCTCAGGAAGGCGGCCAACATAATCAAAGACCCCTCCGACCCTGTTTATATTCTCTTCCAACCTCTTCCGTTGGGCAGAAGATACAAAAGCTTAAACAAACGCACCAATCAAGAATGTATCAAGAACAGCTTCTTCCCCCTTGTTATTAGACTTCTGAATAGACCTATCAAATTTTAAATTTAATGTTGATCTCTCTCGTTGCGCACTTTCTCTACAGCTGTAACATTGTATTCTGCACTCTGTTCTATTACCCTAATACACTTTGTATGGTACGATCTGCCTGTACAGCACACAAAACTTTTCACAGTACCCAGGTACATGTGGCAATAATAAATCAAATCATGCCAAATACTGCCTACCCAGGTATAAATTAAATGTTTCTAGACTTGATGTACAGGCATGCTCCAGTATTCCCACACATGAAGAAGTGAAGTTTGGAGCAGTGTTGTCTAGCCACAATTGTACAGGGCCTTAGTAAGAACACACCTAGAGTATTTGTGCAGTTTTGATCTCTTTATCTAAGGAAGGACGTACTGGCTTTGGAGAGAGTGCAACAAAGGTTTATCAGACTGATTCCTAGTACAGCAGGACTGATGTATGAGGAGAGGTTGGATCAGTTAGGACTATACTAACTGGAGTTTAGAAGAATGGTAGAGGGAATCTCATAGAAACATAAAAGTTTCCAACTGGACCAGACAGCATAAATGCAAGAAGGATGTCCCTGATGACTGGGGAGTCCAGAACCAATAGACACAGTCTAAGGATGTGGGACAGGCCATTTAGGACTGAAATGAGGAGAAATGTCTTCACCCAGAGAGTGGTGAGCCTGTGGAATTATCTATCACAGAAATTGAATGTTTTCAAGAGGAAATAGTTCTTTGGGTTAAAAGGATCATAGGATATTGGGAGAAAGTGGGAACAGCGTAATAAATTGGATGATTAGCCATGATCATATTGAATAATAGAACAGGCTCAAAGGGACAAATGATCGACTCTTACTGCTATTTTCAAAGTTTCTCTGACTTGATGGAGACACACCATCACTTGATTTCACACCAACCACCAACTCAGAAACTCGGATTGGATGTACTTTTAGCAAATAGCAAACATGTAGGATTAGATACTGGACAGAAGTGGCTAGCAACGAGGGTAGAAACAGCAAGCAAGCAACAGAAATCAGAGAATGTGTGTGGGTCTTTTATATTGTAAACAGTGAAGTGCCATAGGATTCGGTCCTCAAGCCCCAACAATTTATCATCGTTGTTAATGGTTTTCATGTGGGAATAGAAGGTGCTAAGGCCAAATTTACAGATAACACTAAAATAGATGGGAAAGTAAGTTGCAATGAAGAAATAAGAAATTTACAAATGGATATTTTTATGGCCCAGTCCAAAACCCCTCAAAATATATTAAGAAGGTTGCCTAGACCCTAACTTTTTCTCATAATACCATCACTGCATCATAGCATGTGACCTCAAGGCGTGAAGATATCATATCCCATCTTAGACCACTTGAAGCATGATACTCTAATAAAAGCATACTCTGCTGTTGTAAACTATTAGCACAGACACTTGTGTGCCTGAAGAATGTAAATGTTGTATTTAATACTTACTTGCCGTTGTTGGTAGTAACGAGTATGATTGTCCACCTAGGAAATTCTGCGTCAGTGGCCAGGGGTTCTGTTGACCCTTGCTTGTCTGATGAGCCTGATCCTACAGACACATCTCCAGTCACACGTTTGGCAGGTGTTCCCTGGAGGTCAATTTGGCCCTTGGTCTCGAGATTACTATCATTGCTTTCTCCAGTTGCCTTTCCGTACTTCCTCTTATTGATGGATGTTCTCAAAGAATTGTGCCCTTTTCATACAGGAAGTTCCTCTAAGTCAGTTTCTCCTGAGCGAGAGTCTCCCAGATGTAGACATCAGTGCTGCATTTCTTGAGGAAAACCTTCAGGGAGTCTTTGAAACACTTCCTTGATCCTCTTCTTATTTGAGTGCCTTCCTGGAGCTGGGCAAGGAGATTTGCTTTGGCAGTAGGAACTCAGGCGTACTAGGTATGTGCCTGGCCCAGAGGAGTTGGTTTTGGATGATTACAGCCTGGTGCTTTGCCATTGGGTCCTTCAAGGATGGTGATGTTAATATGCCTGTCATCCAAGCTATTCAGAGAATCCATCTCAAACAACGTTGATGGTAGTTCTCAAGGGTCCCGTGTTATGGACCAGACCAGACCACTTAAAAATATCTTAAGAAAGTAGCCTAGCCCTTAACTTTTCGTATTTTAAAGGTAGATGTGAAGTTCCATGTTCCCAATGTGAAACACCATTTATTTAAACACTACAGTTAAAATACAAACAAAAGAAAGATGAATTTAGAAACTATTGGAAAACTTCACTGAATAGTAGATACAGTAACTCTTACTAATTAACTGTTCCAATATAATAACATCTCATAAACACACCCTGCGACAAAATGACAAATTCAGGCAGATTCTTACATGCAGTTCTCCAACCCAGGAGGAAGAAACATCAAGAGAAGGTTCAGAGAGAACAGCAGCCAGGAATCATTCACTGAAGCTCTTTTGAGACCCCAAAGGCTTCTGATGTTACTGAAAAAACCAAAACCCAGAAATCTGGATCTACAAGAGCTGGCCACACCCATTCAGACTGTTTCCATTGTTCCAACATTTAAAATAAATCCTCAAAGCCTCTCAAGTTGTTTATTTAAGTCGTCTTCACTTGCCAATTTTGTACCCCTGCCTTGCAACCTGTCTTCAACAAAAGACCAGAGCAAAATAACCTTTTAAAGTGATAGCATTGTCACATTTGAGATAATATCTATGCATAGTCCAGGTTTCAGAATCAGAATGATGACTGCCTTCTACACAGGATCTTGGTATCAGCACGGATGTAGTGGTCATTGAAGACTCTCATCTTTAGACATACAAAGGTGGCATTCACAGATAAGATGCAGTGTTGGACCTCCAACACTGCTGTTGGATATCGGCCTTAGATGGGAAGTGGTTCCCCAGGTAAGGGAAATGTTTCACGTTTGGGAGGGTTTCTCCATTAAAGTGAATTGGTTGTATTTAGTTGCAATAAAATGTATGTTGGATTCGTAAATACCATGATATCCACACTTGGTTTCTTATGTTGCAGGAAGTAACATAAACGTTGTTCTATCAGGTATAACAGCCCGTTGGAGGGAGGCTCACATGAAGTATTGTATATTTTATTGGCCCGAGCCTATGTAATAGCTTACTATTTCCTCATCTAAAACTATCATTCTGCCAATTCTTTGCACACCTTATTCAACTTTCCAATGTTAAATCCTGAATCCCATCTTCTTAGCAAATTAGTTGAATCTCTCCCCAACAAGCACTAGCAAACTATTCTGTGAAGTAAGATAACAAGGTTGTAGAGCTGGATGAACACAGCAGGCCACGCATCATCAGTCCTGACTCTTGAGGTACAAACTATGTGACCTACACAGGTCCCATTTGCCCCAGCACTGGTCCCAATGTCACAGAGATCCAAAGTTTTTCCTCCTACATTATCTTTCCTTTGACACATTAATCTGCTACATCCTCCTGATTCTACACTCACTAGTGTGTGATACTGAGAGAAATCTCAAAAGATCCAAGTCATCCCGTCTTGATAACATCCTGCTTCTCAAGATGTTTTTGGAAGCCCTTCAGGATAATTTCCAAACTCCAAGCTCCCAGGCCTGAATGTTTACAAGTTAGATTTTTGCAATTGGAGAATTCCTTTCTCTCCAATCCTTTGCTACAAAACTGAATTCTAATGTTTCTTTTCCGAATATTTCAAAGGTGGTTGGATATTCAAGAATGCAAGACATTCTGTGTCAAGAATTTACCCTCATTTTATGCCTTCAATTTGTCTGTCACTCCCTTTCTTCAACTCTTAAAATTCTCTCCTGATGATTGAGGAAAGCAATTTGCGATTTCTGGAGAAAACCTAAAGAAGATGTCCAGAATATCAACATTTCCCAGCTGCTTGGTATCTTATCACTTACTTTACTTTTTTAAAAAAGCCACTGCTTGCTCAAATCTCTGTTTACTCTGGTTGTTTTACAGAACATTTTATTTACACTGGTGCCAAGTTTTAGCTTTTGCCGCTTCATAATGAAGTGGATTAAAAATTAGCAGCTTATGGAAAGGATGTACAATTAATTCTACCAAAGTGCCATGTGGGCGATCAAGGTGAAGATGTACCCCAAAATTTATTATGCTCCCTGTAACCCATCACTTTTATACTGCTTATTTCATTGTTGATTTTTTTCTAGCTATCCGTTTAAACATTCTTCTCCTTATCCTTACTTTCCTATATGACTTCTGATGAATCTGAAGATCTTTCTGCTTCTATCAGCTCCTTTATTACCTATTTATGCTAGGTCTTATGGTACGTTGATGTGGAGGTGCAGGTATTGGACCGGGGTGGACAAAGTCAGAAGTCTTATGACTCAAGGTTATAGTCCAACAGGTTTATTTGAAATCATAAGCTTTCGGACCGCTGCTCCTTTGTCAGATGATGAAGGAGCAGTGCTCCGAAAGCTTATGACTTCAAATAAACCTATTGGACCATAACCTCATGCCGTGTGACTTCTGGTCTTATAGTACACTCACAACTGACAGTATTAAGTAAAGCTGTAGCTCATGTATTACATATCTAGAAGTTTTTTTATTATTCATTCACAGGACGAGGGTGTCGTTGGCTGGACCAGCATTTATTGCCCATCCTTAATTGCCCAGAGGGCAGTTAAGAGTCAACCACACTGCTGTGTGTCTGGAGTCACATGTAGGCCAGTCCAGGTAAGGATGGCAAATTTCTTTCCTTAAAGGACATTAATGAACCAGATGGGTTTTCCTAGCAATCGACAATGGATTTATGGTCATCATTAGACTCCCCATTCCAGATTTTTATTGAATTCAAATTCCATCATCTGCCATTGTGGAAATTGAATCCAGGCTTCTAGACATTAGCTGGGTCTCTGAATTAACGGTCAAGTGATAATACTACGAGGCCATGGCCTCTCCAACGAGCAAAGTGCTGCTGCTTTTACAAGTTTTGTCCTTCTGATAATCTATTCCAATATCAGCTCATTAAACTATTTAATAATTCTCACCAAATCTATCTGCCTAAAATTAAAAATCTTCAGCACACCTTACTTATCCACAAGGAATCTGAAGCCAACTCAATCCATAATGATTTATTGGAAGAAGTGGGAGTTTTTTTTATTCATTCACGGGGTGAGGGCGTCACTGGCTAGGCAGCATTTATTGCCCATCCCTAATTGCCCAGGGGACAGTTAAGTGTCAACCACATTGCTGTTCCAAAATGTTATCCAACATTGACTTTCTCAAATATTTTTGCTTTCGTTGTTCAAAATCAAATCTCTTCGCCCTTCATATGCTCTCTAGTCATTAAACCAAGGTCTCATCTAAGCTATCAGAATACAAAACATCTCACACTACAAATTGAAGAAAAGCTACAGAGTTCACCCACTGTAGAGTCCTGCACAACATTTCTCCCTCAACCCACAAGACAACCTGTTTAGTTATTCCATTGTTGTTAGTAGAAAACTAAAACGTGCAAATTGGCTGCTCTTTTCCCTACATTATAGCAGTGACTTCAACAGTACAAATGAGCTTCACTGTTATGCAATCTAGAGATAATGGCACTCGAACACTAGAGGGGGTTTTTGATCTCACATTTTCCCAGATGACCAGAATTGCAAACGTTGTGATTGGTGGTCACCTTGGATTGTGAAAAAGGGTTTGTAAAACCTGAGAGTTTAAACATTATAAATATAGGGTATCATTACAAGTGCACGAAGCAAACACACTGGAGTTATTCTTGATACTAATGTGAATATAACAGGACCCATCCTGAAGATATGGCTGTAGCACAAGTATCCATTAGTATTCGATTAAACATAAACAAGGGAATTCCAATGTTACAGCAAAATGACGTGACAATGTCAATCAGACCAAAAGACCATAAGATAAAAATCGAAGAATAGGCTGATCGGCCCATTGAGCCTGCTCCACTATTCAATAGGATCACGGCTGATCCAACATTCCTCACATCCACTCTTTTGCATTTTCAGACTAATCAAGAATCTAATTCAGCCTTAAATATACAGGATAACTCTGTCCCCACAGATCTCTGTGGCCAGGAGCTCCAAAGACTGATGACCCTCTGAGAGAAGAAATTCCTCTTCACCTAATTCCCCTTTTAAATGGAGATCCTAGACAAAAGGAATACCAATGTTTTTTGTTTTTACATCAGCAGGACTTAGGTGACGATCATGCTAGGAATATTCTAAAGATGAAATATTAAACAAGACTGGAAGATGTTAAGCATAAAATTTGGTGAACCTAAAGTGACACTGGAGATTAAAACATTTTCTTCTTTACATCCCAGCTAATCAAAATTCACGTTAACTACAGCATAAGAGGCAGATATGGATGGAGTTTTAATTTTATAGCCCTGACGTCTTACGTAGTGGAGGTTCTCCAAGGTTAGACCTGATACACATTGTTGTTGTAGAGAGCAGGGAGTAATACTCAGCATTTAAATGTGCTTGATTCTAACACTGCATACTGGAAATGGAAAGCATGCCATTCCCCCCCAAAATCACCTTGATCTCTTTCTGATGTACCTCTGACCATGCCAGCAGACTGCTAACCTGTTTTAGAGTTCCTTTGCATCTATTGTTTCTAAAGTTGCAATCCCAGGAGAATGTGTGCCCTAGTGGACTCCATATTTACTTTGTTAAAATTTTATTTCAGTTAGCAGGATCACACACTATATAATTTATTGATGTACAGTCCTGGCACAGAAATAAGAGAGCAATATAATAGTGAAGACCTGAGGCAGGGACAGCAATTTTTCTGCAACAAGAAGTACAAGGATTCTAAATCTAAAAACCCTGCAGGTTTTCAGCAATTCCACTTTAAACCAAATCCACAGTAAGTCCGAGAACCATAAGGAACAAGCTTTCCCTACTGTGTAGTAGCTGAAATGAGCAACTCATCAGTATAAGTAGGCTGAGCAATAGGGCTTTAATGAGCCACACCGTTTAGGATTTGATTATTATTCTTAAGTAAATTTTTATCTCCAGCAGTTTACATTAATCAATGATGCTCATGTAACATAAGCCTGGCATACTACAACTTAAAGTTACCATAGTCATCCCAGACTGTTGGGCTGCTGTCTCATTGGAGAGAGATGACTAGTTGTGGTTTAACCTGAGGGTCACCACACCTCAAGTGAGGGAAGGAAAGGACAGTGCTGGTATGTGAATTAGACCCATGCAGTGCTTCACAGAGAGCTAATCAGCCAGCAGCATACACTGAGACACTAATGGATGTTAATACAAGCGGACAAAACCTATAAGCTTTAAGGAATGTACTAAAGAAGGAGAGGAGGAAAAGTGCAGAGGTTTGAGGAGTGTAGGGGTTAGGTGGCTTAAGGAAGCATAGTATTATTTGATTTATTGTTGTCATGTGTCCCTAGGTACAGTGAAAAGTTTTGTTTTGCATATGGTACAGGCAGATCATACTAAGTGCATTACGGTAATAGAACAGAGCGAAGAATACAATGTTATGGCAGCAGAGAAGGTGCACAAAGAGTGAGATCAACATTTAAATTTAAAATTTGAAAGGTTCTTTCAGAAGTTTAATAACAATAGGGAAGAAGCTGTTCTCGAATCTATTCGTACACTTCTACAAACTTTTATATTTTCTGCCTAACGGAAGAGGGTGGAAGAGACTGTAACAGTGGTAGGAGAGGTCTTTGATAATGTTGGAGATAACACAGTGTGGACCCCATGTCCCGACCCGAAACATCAACTTTCCTGGTCCTCTGATGTTGCCTGGCCTGCTGTGTTCCTCCAGCTTCGCACTGTGTTATCTCTGACTCTAGCATCAGCAGTTCTTACTATCTCTTTGGCAATATTGGTTGCTTTCCCAAGGCAGTGGGAAGTACAGATGGAGTCAATGGATGGAAGGCTGGTTTGCCTGATGGACCGTGTTCACAATTCTGTACTTTCTGGCGGTCTTCGGAAGAGTAATTGCCCACCAAGCTGTGATGCATCCGGATAGGACGCTTTCCATGGTGCATTTATAAAAATCCGTAAGACTCCTTGTAGACATGCCAAATTTCCTCAGCCTCTTGAGGAAGTAGACAAGTTGTTGTGCTTTCTTGACTATTGTGTTGACATTTGTGGACCAGGACAGATTGTTGGTGATCATCACTCCCAGGAACTTAAGCTGTTGACCATCTCCACTTCAACACCATTAACACAGAGAGGGCCGTGCCCTCCACTCCACTTCCTGAAGTCAATGACCATCTCCTTCGTTTTGCTGACGCTGATGGAGAGATTAATGGAGACAGTAACAGGTGGGGCAACGAGAACGGGATACATAACAGCCCAAAGTGAAGGAATATAGAATTCTCCAAGGTTTGTAAGGCTAGATGAATCAGTGTAGACTCAACAGCACTTGGTGAATAAGGTCCTTTGATGTTTAAGTTTGGCAATGTACATTCAACAGAGCCACTTTGGGGAAACAAGCAAACATTGTACTTTTTCCAGGGACATGCCAATAATATATCCTAGTGAAGTATAAAAGGCATAAATATTGCTTAGTTATTTTGGAAATACTGAGAGGCTAACAACTTAAGAGTGTGAACAAAAATCATTTATTCTCATTTCCTATTTCACTAGAAATATGGTGGAGGCAGGTTTGACTGAATCATTCAAGGAAGCATTGAATGATTATTTGGATAAAAATTGTGTGCAAGAGTATAGGATAACAGCAGGAGATTTTGACTTAGTAATGATGCTTGTTTGAAGAGATGGTGCAGTCACAATAGGTTGAATGACCTTCTTCTGCACTGTAACAATTCTGTGATTGAACCAGTCCCTACAACCTGTAACTGTTAAACTAGAATACTCATTGCCATGCTTGCAATGTTATTACAGCTTCTCTCTCTTATGTTTCACTGTTCCAGTCCACCCAGGATGCATAGAAAGGCAAAATGGTGAAATCTTGAAATGCTCAGGGTTAATTTTTCACACCTATCAGTTCAGAGAAACAGAGTTAACATTTCAAGTCCAGTGTGACTCTTTTTCACAACTAAACATTGAGCTGAATTTCAGTTCTGAATAAGAGTCATATCAGATTTGAAACATATAGCTTTGTTTCTTCCTCTCCACAGATGCTATTGAGTTTCTCCAGTATTGTGTGTGTGTGTATGGAAGGAACATAACTGCAGTTTTCTACAAGATTAATGTAGCCCACCAAAAAGACCCCGGTTAACTCTCAAATGAACCCATGTGGAGTCATAGAGTCATAGAGGTATACAGCACGGAGAAAAGACCTTTTGGTCCAACTTGTCCATGCTGACCAGATATTCTACATTAATCTAGTCCCATTTGCCCACATGTGCCTCATATCCATCTGAACCCTTTCTATTCTATATCCATCCAGATGCTGGTACAATTACAACAAATGTTGTAATTGTACCAGCCTCCACCATGTCTTTCAGCAGCTCATTCCATACACCACCCTCTGCGTGAACAAGTTGCCCCTCAGGTCCCTTTTAAATCTTTTCCCTCTCACCTTAAACCTATGCCCTATGTCAGAAATCACACAACACCAGGTTATAATCCGACAGGTTTATTTGAAATCACAAGCTCTCGGAGCCTCAGTCCTTCTTCGGGTGTTACTGAGAGGGGTAGTCTCAGACATAGAATTTATAAGTAAAAGATCAAGGTTCATACCATTGATGCGAATGTACTAAACAAACCTAAGATGCTGTTAAATTTTTAATCAGTTAGAAGATTTTAATTGATTAATATGTATATGTAAATCCTCAAATTCCTTTCAAGTCATGGTCCTGAAAGAACTGAAGGTTTATCAGTGTAAAGAAGTGGTGACATTTTAGGTCAGACAATGCATATTAGGTGTGATTTTTCTGAAGAAGGGTCCAGACTCGAAACGTCAGCTTTCCTGCTCCTCTGATGCTGCCTGGCCTGCTGTGTTCATCCAGCTCTACAGCTTGTTATCTCAGACTCCAGCATCAGCAGATCCTACTATCTCCTCTTCGGTGTGAGGCCTTGTTTAGAATCTGCCTGTGCTTTACTTTGGAGTCAGACTGGCTTTATCGCCAAAGCAGGAATTTATAAAATGTCATATTGACTGACTGTCTATAAATTGTGTGATTTTTGAACAAAATAAAATGTATCTGCAAATATAAATTCACCCAATAGATTTACTTATGTCTGTGTGAGAGATAGTGAGGGGGGGAGAGAAAGTGTGTGTATGTGTGAGAGAGAGTGAGGGGGGGAGAGAGAGTATGTGTGATTGGGGGAGATGTCTGTGTGAGAGATAGTGAGGGGGGGAGAGAAAGTGTGTGTGTGTGAGAGAGAGTGAGGGGGGAGAGTGTGTGTGATTGGGGGAGAGTGTGTGTGTGTGAGGGGGTGAGAGACAGAGTGTGTGTGTGTGAGTGAGTGAGGGGGTGAGAGACAGTGTGTGTGTGAGTGGGGAGACAGAGTATGTTTGATTGGGGGGGGGAGTGTGTGTGTGTGGGGAGAGAGAGTGTGTGTGTAACCAGAAGCTGGAGAAATTTGGCATCACCACCAGCAATAACCAAATCTCCCAAAACCAGCCCAGCTCATCTCTACCTCCGTAACCTGTTTTTCCTCTCACCTATCCCCTCCTCCCACCTCAAGCCCCACCCCCATCTCCTAACTACTAACATCATCCCGCCCCCTTGACCTGTCCGTCCTCTCTGGACTGACCTATCTCCTCCCTATCCCCCTAACTACACTCACCTTTACTGGCTCCATCCCCGCCTCTTCGACTTGTCTGCCTCCTCTCCACCTATCCTCTCCTCTATCCGCCTCCCCCTCTCTCCCTATTTATTTCAGAACCCTCTTCCCCTCCCCCATTTCTGATGAAAGGTCTAGGCCCGAAACGTCAAGTTTTCCTGTTCCTATGATGCTGCTTGACCTGCTGTGTTCATCCAGCCCCACGCTTGTTATCTCGGATTCTCCAGCATCTGCAGTACCTTTTATCTCTGTTGGACTATAACCTGGTTAACAAGGTGTGGAGCTGGATGAACACAGCAGGCCAAGCAGCATCATTGGAGGAGGAAAGCTTGACGTTTCAGGCCTAGACAGGTGTTGTGTGATTTCTGACTTGTCCGCCCCAGTCCGTAACAAGCACCTCCACACTATGCCCTCTAGTTTTGCACTCTCCTACCCTGGGGAAAAAGACCTTGGCTATTCACTCTATAAACCTCTATAAGGTCACTCCCTCGGCCTCCCAAAACACAGGGAAAATAGCCCCAGCCTATTCAGCCTCTGGGTATAGCTCAAACCCTCTCACCCTGGCAATCTGTGTGGAGTGTAACCCTGGCAAACTGTGTACAGTGTGGATTCGAGGTTACCATGAAAAGGCAGCTTCACATTTGCTATGCACAAGACAAAAGTCAATGGGAAGATCTGAAAAGAGCAAATGACTCCCGGAGAGACAGAGGAATCCTGTGAGCCATCGGTCTTGGAGTCAGAGGACTATTCTCAGAAGGTTACTCTCTGTTTGCTCTGACGCTGCACTCTTTCCGTTGTTTTGTTGATTCCTCAGATGGGCGGATACAATGCATGAAAACAACGCCGAACCGAAAAAGAAGTCACTCAGCGGTGTAGGCAGCGCCTGAGAGATTCCCTCAAACTTTTGTTTGCGGAAGCTCCCGATCGCCTGAAAATTTCTGGCGGAGTCGAACGAAAGAGCGAACGGGTGGGGTCTGGACTGAGTTTGTGTGTCCGCGCGGGGGCTCGGTGTTTTTGTCAGAGACTTTCCACAGAAGAAGAGAGAGAGAGAGAAAAAAAAACAATATTATTATTTTAGAGATAGTATATTTTTTGTTTTGTTTTGCGCGCAGGGAGTGTGGTCTCCTGTTGCTACCTGGAGACAGAGAGATTCCCCCTCAGATCGCTTGCTGCCTGGAGGGAGGGAGGACACTATTTTGGCGCTTGACTTTTTAAAAAAAAATTACTTTTAGCCCAAGCCAAGGACGGTATTTAACAAGAAAAGGAGTTTTTTAAAAAAAGTGTTCAAGATGACGGATGTAGATTCAGATGAGGAACAATTGGAGATGGAAGAATTTCCTGACGGTGAGTCATCAAACATATTTTAAATATGTGGTTACGTTTTCTTTTTTAAAAATAATAAAAAAATTCTGAACATTTAAACCCCAGAAATAATCCAGTTCGTGTCCAATTTTAGTTTATGTTGAGCTGCCTACCCCCATGCATTTGACATGTTGACCCCTGCTTGTGTAAATTGAACAGAACAGTGGTGGAATTTTTTTTTATTATTTATTCGCATTGAATGACTGAAGGTTTGCTTTCTTGTGTTTTGGTATTTTTGCCCCCAGCCCAAAAAAAAAATCAATGGCTGCCGTTTTCTAAAATCTCTCTGCACGATCGAAAAGTTTGACTTGAAGAGGAAGTGGGTACTGTCCAACCAAACAGACTTGAGAAACTTAGCTTATTAGTTCGTGCGTTTTTCATGAGCCGCCCCGCCTTTTTGTGTGGGTTTTATAAGAGTCACATAGAGATGTACAGCATGGAAACAGACCCTTCGGCCCAACTCGTCCATGCCGAGCAGATATCCTAAATTACTGTAGTCCCGTTTGCCAGCATTTGGCCCATATCTCTCTAAACCCTCCCGATTCATATACCCATCCAGATGCCTGTTAAAAGGTTGTAATTGTACCAGCTCCCACCACTTCCTCTGGCAGCTCATTCCATGCACGCACCACCCTCTGCATGGGAAAGTTGCCCCTTAGATCCCTGTTAAATCTTTCCCCTCTCAGCTTAAACTCATGCCCTCCAGTTTTGGACTCCCCTACCCTGGGGAAAAGATCTTGAATATTCACCCTATCCATGCTCCACATGATTTTATAAACCACTATAAAGGTCACCCCTCAGCCTCTGACACTCCAAGGAAAATAGCCCCAGACTATTCAGCCTCTCCCTACAGCTCAACAGAAAAACATAGAAGATAGGAGCAGGAGGAGGCCATTCAGCCCTTCGACCCTGCTCTGTCATTCATCACAATCATGGCTAATCGTCCAACTCAACAGCTTAACCCTGCTTTCTCTCCATAACCCTTGATCCCATTCGCCCAAGTGCTATATCTAGTCTCGTCTTAAATACATTCAACGTTTTGTCATCAACTATTTCCTGTGATAATGAATTCCACAGGCTCGCCACTCTTCAGATGAAGAAATGTCTCCTAATCTCTGTCCTAAATGGTCTACCCCAAATCCTCAGACTGTAACCCCTGGTTCTGGACACACCCACCATCAGGAATGACACAGTGTGGAGCTAGAGCAACACAGCAGGCCAGGCAGCATCAGAGGAGCAGGAAAGCTGACTTTTTGGGTCTTGACCCTTCTTCAGAAATGGGGAGGGGGAAGGGAGCTCTGAAATAAATGGAGAGAGGAGAGGATGGGTGGGGCTGGGGAAGGTAGGTGGGAAGGTGATAGGTGAATGCCGGTAGGCAGTGGTGGGGATTGGTCAGTGAGGTGGGAGGAGTGGATTGGTGGGAGAGATGATGGACAGGTCAAGGAGGCGGGGATGAGAGGTAGTGTTGGTCATGGGATGAGGCTGGGGATGGGGAGATTTTGAAACTAGTAAAATTCACATTGGGACCATTGGATTGTAGGCTCCCAAGGCGGAATATGAGGTGCTGCTGCTCCAGTTTCCGGGTGGCTTCATTGTGACACTGGAGGAGGCCCAGGATGGACAAGTCG
>JAHRHZ010000020.1:5253577-5294412 GCA_024137785.1 Ginglymostoma cirratum
CGACTTGTCCATCCTGGGCCTCCTCCAGTGTCACAATGAAGCCACCCAGAAACTGGAGGAGCAGCACCTCGTATTCCACCTTGGGAGCCTACAACCCAATGGCCTGAATGTGGACTTTACTAGTTTCAAAATCTCCCCACCCCCGGCCACATCTCGTGACCAACCCTCGCTATCATCCGTGCCTCCTTGACCTGACACAACCTGTCTGTCTTCTCTCCCACCTATCTGCTCCTCCCACCTCACTGACCAATCTATGAACCACTGCCTACCTGCAACTCACCTAACACCATCCCACCTACCTTCCCCAGCCCCACCCCTTCTCTCCCTATTTATTTCAGAGCTCCCTTCCCCCTCCCCATTTCTGAAGAAGGGTCCTGACCCAAAAAGCCAGCTTTCCTACTCCTCTGATGCTGCCTGGCCTGCTGTGTTTCTCCAGCCCCACACTGTGTTATCTCTGACTCCAGCATCTGCAGTACTTACTACGCTCACAATCAGGAACATCCTTCCTGCATCTACCCTGTCTAGTCCTGTTAGAATTTTATAAGTATCTATGAAATTCCGCTCTCATTCATCTGAACTCCAGTGAAAACAATCCTAACCTAGTCAATCTCTCCTCGTATGTCAGACCTGCCATCCCCGGAATCAGCCTGATAAACCTTCGCTGCACTTCCTCGAGAGCAAGAGCATCCTTCCTCAGAAAAGGAGACAAAACTGCACACAATATTCCAGATGTGGCCTCACCAAAGCCAAGCCTTTGTTTATTTTGTTTCAGCATTTGCTTCTGATTGAATTCAATTTCAGATTACAGAAATAAACCAGTTGGATAATGTTCAAGTGAAGCCGGTCCCACCTTCTGTGAGAGTTCTTCAGCTGATTCCTCCCACTGAATGTCACTGAGTTTCACCTTGCTCCCGGTTGAAGGGTTCAGCTGTCCAAAAAGGGTCCAGCAATAATACCCACTAGGCCATCACCTCCCACCTGTAGCTGCAGTATTTATTTGGCTGGTCTAGTTCACTTTCTGCTTAATGATTACCCTCACTCAGGATATTGATTGTGGAGATTTGGCACTGGCAATGCCATTGAACATACAGGATGATAGTTAGGTTATCTCTTGTTAAGATTTATTGCTTGGCACTTGTGTGGCACAGACATTACTTGCTGCGTATCGGCCCAAGTCTGGAGATTGTTCAGGTCTTGTTGCATTTGGACAGACACTGCTTTACTGACTGAGAAGGTACAAATAATTGTGCAATCATTGTGAACATCCCCCACTTCTGACTTTCTGATGGAGGGGAGGTTATTGATGAAGCAGCTGAAAATGGTTTGCCCATGGACAATACCCAAAGGTGCTACAGGGATTGTGTGGTAATGTCCCTACTTTTGAGTCAGGAGGCCTGGGCTCAAAACCTACCCACTCCTGAAGTGTGTCTGAACAAGTTGTTTTAAATTATCCGAAGGAACTACAGGGCGTGTGTGTCACCATGACAGTGTCCGTACTGTTGTATGTAAATTGCCACAAGCTACCTTTAGTTCAACTACTTACAAAGAAATCTCAAATACTGAAACATTTATTTAAATGTTATTGTATGTAGCAATCAAAATACAACCCTTCAAGTAAGCAAATTAAGCCTCACAACTGAACTTGGTTTGTACCTGATTGATGATGGAATTTAGCCACGATCCCAACCAACAGTGTCCATCTCTGGATGTGTCCAGGGTTCAGTCGTCATGTAGTGTTGTTCTTTCAAAGTTCTCCTCCTAAGGAATCCTATCTTTACACAGTTTTTTGCCCTGTAGGTTTGTGGTGTGACATTATTGATGATCCTTTCATCCACAATTTTCCAATCCGCGACTTGCCTTCTTATCAAAAGGTTGTTCCTTGATACATTCAGCATTGGCTTGTCTGTTTGAAGATGCAGCTTTCCTGCAGTTAGCACCTTAAATTCTTCTGCCAGCCAGTCAGTTGTCCTTGTGCCATAAGACAGCCATATCCAGAAGTTGTTAAAATAGTTCTGTTTAGCTTCTATTCCCAGGCATGGCTAATTGCTTTCAATTTCTGTATAACAGTTCGTCTTTGTCCCTTGGCAGTTATCCCAGACAGAGCTATTGCTGATTCTTTCAATCTATGAACCGTTACTAAAGTTCTGAAGTTTACACTAGCAGGCTACCTCTGTGCCAGAACACCTGGGTTCAAGTCCCATCTACTCCAGAAGTATGTAATCTCGAACAGTTTGATTAGAAATAAATACCAATACAAAAAAACCCTAAGAAACTTGGAGTTTTTGTGGTGCAGTGGTAGTGTCCCTGCCTATGTACCAAGCAGCCCAGGTTCGACTTCCACGTCCTCCAGGTGTGTGTCATTATGTCTAAACAGCTTGTTTAGGGAAAAATATCTTACTCAGAGAGTAGTAAGGGTGTGGAATGCCCTGCCTGCAACAGTAGTAGACTCGCCATCTTTAAGGGCATTTAAATGGTCATTGGATGAACATATGGATGATAATGGAATAGTGTAGGTTAGATGGGCTTCAGATTGGTTTCACAGGTCGGCGCAACATCGAGGGCCGAAGGGCCTGTACTGCACTGTAATGTTCTATGTTCTAAATATCTACCAATGTAACCACAGCCATCACCGTTCATGCTAGATATGACTGTAACAGGTACAGTGCGGATTCCAATTCACATTAGTTTTGATAGTGCTTTCGATAGCGTGCTTGTTTACAATTCATTCATGGAATGTGGGTGTCACTAACTAGTGCTGGTGTTTAATCATCTATTCCTAATTGTCCAGCGGTTTCATGGTCATCATCAGACTCTTATTTTCCCAGCTAGTTATTGAATTCAAATTCTGCTATGGCAGAGATTTGAATTCAAGTCCCACAGAACATAGCTCAGTAGTCTCGCAGTAATACCACTAGGCCATCCCTTACTCCTAATTTTCTCAGGCTGTAATGAGGCCAGGAGCTAATCGGACCTGGCAAAACCCAATTTGAGCATTTGTGTGCAGGATTTTGCTAAGTATTCCTTGACTGTGCTATCAATGATATCGTCCATCACTTTGCTAATGATTGAGCGTAGACTGGTTGGCCAATTTGGATTTGTCTTGCTTTTTCTGGACAGAACATATCTGGGAAATGTTTCACTCTTTTGGGTAGATGTCAATGTTGGAACTGTCCTGGAACAGCTTGGCCAGAGGCAGGGCAAGCTCTGGAGGACAGGTCCGCAGGACCATTGCCCTATTATTACTCTCTTTAGTATTATTGTAACATTGTCAGGAGAACTGTTGAACAAATGTTTGATAAAAGTTTGGCGATGTTACTTTGCAATTCAGTCCCTGCAGAAATAAATCCTAGTGCTTGATTTTTTTTCATAGTTTTGTTAATCAATGTTGCTACTTTTTAATGATTTATGTTTTCATTTGAAATAAAACAAAATTCTTTTAAAATTGGTGACACTAATATTGTTTTGTGAATGAATCTATAGATAGCAGTGGGAAACTGGTTGCATGTATTATTTTAAGAAACCATCTATCCAATCAGCATAATTGTTGAATAAACCAAGATCAGTTGGTCTACCTGAGATCAATTTGGGTTAGGAATGCAGAGATAGTAGGAACTGCCGACGCTGGAGAATCTGAGATAAAACGTTGTGGAGCTGATCGAACACAGCAGGCCAAGCAGCATCAGAGGATCAGGAAAGTTGACGTTCCGGCTCGAGGCCCTTCTTTTTTCAGAAGAAGGGTCTCGACCCGAAACGTCAACTTCCCTGATCCTCTGATGCTGCTTGGCCTGCTGTGTTCATCTAGCTCCACAATGTTTTGTCTCTGGGTTAGGAATGCAATTGAGTTAACCCTGTGGTATAGATTCTCAATTTAGCTTCCGAATGTTAGGGTATTAAGGAATGACGTTAGTTCTCAAGATGTTTTTGAATGATGTATTAATACATTTTTATTTAGTGACCGTGAGTTTGACTTTACGAGTACACACCTTATTGTAGGCAACAATATGCAAAATGTGTGTGAAGGTACTGGCGCACAGGACTGCAAACAGGATGCTTACCTACCTTGCAAACTACCAAATGTGATCACTGAATCACAAATTTGACTCCAGTTAGCACTGCTGTAAGCTGATTAGTTAATTGTAAATGTTAGTCAAAGCAGCTGAACTTGTTGTAAGTACGTGCATGTAACAGAGTTGCACATAACCAACTAAAAACACATTAGATAACTTGTTGATATTTCCCTAATTAACCTGTTCAGAGGTGTTTTTACATGCCTTTGGAACAGATAGAACTTCAAGGCGAAATGTTTAGAAATCACAGGGCAATTAATTTGTTGTTGACAGTTATTGATCAAAATCCTTAGCATAACCGAAAACACTTGTAAAAGTTAGAAACAAAATAAGGTGGAATTCTGTCGCTTGCTGGTTACTTCTTGTGTTACTTTCATGTATCTGTAGGAGACACAAACCACATGTTTGTATGCAATGCCTTTGTATTTTACAAGGAACTAATATATCAAGTGATCGATACCAAATGTGTTTACAAAAAAAATCAGTAACTTAACAGCTTTGAACATATTGCAAACAATTGGATTAAAAAATTGTTAGGGGGATGTGTGTGTTGCTGGCATGACTATTTATTACTGGTCTGTTCTGACTTTTCAAAAGGTGTTTTCAGAAGTCAGCTCTTGCACTACCGCCGTCCATGTACACTCACAATAAGTGTGGAGTTCCAGAATTTTGATCCAGTGGTGGTGAAGAAATAGTGTTGTATTTGTTGATGGTAGTACTCCCATGTGCCTGGTGTTTTTCCAAATGTGGAAAACACCAAGAGTTGCTGCGGTGCAATTTTGTAGAGTGCAGACACTACTGTCACCGTGTGCCAGTGGTGGAGGGAGTGAATGTTTAAGGCGGTGAATGAAGTGCCAATTAAGTGGCAGCTTTGAGATGAAAACACAAATTGCTGGAGAAAGTCAGCAGGTCTGGCAACATCTGTGAAGAGAAAGCAGAGTTAACATTTCGGGTCCTGTGACCCTTCTTCAGAACTAATGGTAGCTAGGAAAAGCTTGGTACGTATGTTGAAAACAGAAGGTGGGTGTCAAGAGGTGGGAGGAGTGGTAAAGGAATAAGCAATAGGTGGAGTCAGAGCCCAGAGACAGAGAGCGAGTTACGCAAACAAAAGGATTGATAATGGTAAGCCAGGAAGAGCGAAAGGTGCTAACAGGGACCATAGGTAGATGCAAATGGTATGGCTGTGCTGAAAGCAGCCCCTGTAATTATAAGGCCTAGGGTATGGAGATGGGTAAATGATATGGAAGGAGGTGTTCAGGCTCTAAAATTACTAAATTCAAAATCGAGCCCTTAAGCCTGTAGAATCCCCAAGCAGAAAATAAGATACTGTTCTACCAGCTTGCACTGAGCTTTGTTGGAGCACTACAGCGAGCCTGGGACAGAGATGTTGACCAGGGAGCATGGTGGTGTGTTGAAGTGGCAGGCAGGTGGAAGCTTGGGTTTTTCTTTGCAGAACACTTATTTTCTGTCGGCAAAGTGGTCACCCAGTCTGCATTTCGTCTATTCAATGTCCACAGTCCGAAAATGTGCAAGTTAGGTTGACTGTCATACTAAATTGCCCGTAGTATTGAGGGATGTGCGAGCTAGTGGATTAACCATGGGAAATGCAGGGTTACAGAAATAATATGGGGGGGCCGGGGGTTAGGTCTATGTGGGATGCTCTTTGGACAGTCATGTGGACTCGATGAGTTAAATGGCCTGCTTCCACACTGTCTGATTTCAATGATTGTATGTATTGTGAGCAGCGAATACAGTCAACTGGATTGACTGAAGTACAGATATATCGCGGCTTCACCTGGATGTGAGGAGAGAGGAGGTACATAGGCAGGTATTACACCTTCTGCAATTGCACGGGAATGTGTTGTAGGGGTGTGGGGAGGCATTGGGAATGGAGAAGGAGTAGACCAAGGTGTCCGGGAAGGAAGGGTCCATATGGAAGGCTGACGAGGGAGGGGAGTGGAAAGTTTGTCTGGTGGTGGTATCCAGCTGGAGGTGGTGGAAATGGTGGCTAATTATCCTTTGATTATGAATGCTATTGCTATAGTGTGAGGGAAGAGAGGGTGTCACAGCAGAATTGTGGGAGATGGGTCAAACACAGCTGAGGGCTCTGTCAACCAGGCTGGTGGGTAATTCTTAGTTGAGGTAAAAAGTGGACATTTCTGAGGTCCCTCCTCTGGATGGTGGCATTATCGGAACTAATGCAATGAAGATGAAGAAACTGGTAGAATGAAATAGAGTCTTTACAGGTAGTAGTTTGTGAGACTCTATAGTCAAGGTAACTGGGAGTCAGTGAGTTTGTGGGTTATTGGTGGCCAGCCTATCCCCTGAAATATAAACAGGTATCAAGAAAGGGAAGGGAGGAGTTAGAGATGGACCAGATGAAGGTGAGAGCAAGGTGGAAACTGGAAGTGAATAGGTAAATCTTTCTAATTCTAAACGAGAGAGGGAGCAGCATCGATGATGTCATTGATGTACCAGAGAAATAGTTGTAGGTGGAGCCAGAGTAGGACTGGAGCATGGAATGTTCCATGTACCCCACAAAGAGACAGGCATAACTGAGGACCATGTGGGTACCAATGGCCACCCTTCTGACCTGAAAAAAGCGAGAGATGTTGCTCAAAGTGAGGATGAGCTCGGCCACGTGGTGGAGGGTTCTGGTGGAAGGGGACAGTTCAGGCCTTTTTTTCCAGGAAAAAGTGGAGGCACCTGAGACCGTCCTGATGTGGTATGGACATCTAAAGACCAAGTAGCAACTGTGTGCTGAATAGTGTCCAGTTTCATGAGTGTTATTGGAGCTAATCCGTACCAGGGCAGCCAGGTGATTAGCATTGCTGCCTCACAGCACCAGAGACCTTGGTTCAGTTCCAGCCTCGGGGGACTGTCTGAGTGGATTTTGCATGTTCTCTCTGTGTCTACACGGGTTTCCTCTGGGTGCTGAAATTGCCTCCTACAGTCCAAAGATGTGCAAATTAGGTGGATTGGCCATATTAAGTCGCCCAAAGTGTACAGGCTATGCCGGTTAGCCATGGGATATGCAGGGTTACAGGGAAAGGATAGAGTGGTGGGTCTGGTTGTGATGCTGTTTGAAGGGTCAGTGTGGACTGAATTGCCTATTTCCACACTGTAGGGATTATTTTATACCAGTGAAGGGTATTCTTATGGCACCCATGACTTGTGCCTTGTTGCTGAATAAACAGAGGTAAGAGTCCTGGATTCAAGTCCCACCTACCCCAGAGTTATGTAACAACATCTCTGAATGGGTTGACTAGAACGTGTCTTGATACATCCTGACTAAGAGAGCTCTTGTGGTGCCTCTACCTCTGGGCCAGGAGACTCCTGGTAAAATCCCATCTCTCCCGGGCTGCGTAATCACTTCTCTGAACAGGTAGGTTTGAAATAAAAGCCTGCTGTATCCTAAGCCAACACTTTCATGCTTTGTTGTTTCACATAGACACTTTCTGTACTTTCTCCCTCTGTGCTTTCAGCTTCAGTTTGAAAAAGCGCACTCTGTCTCTGCTCTTTCGACTGGGTCAAATTCTCCATCATGTGGAAATGGCAGTCTAGGTACCTAGCCCTAAACACATAACTCCTCATCGCTATCTATGTGCTTGTCTATGGAAATTAATATATTGGATAACAGTGAAATGGTAACGGGTGCACTAATGTATTTTTCACCTCAGATACTCCTTCCTTAGTCATACATTATTCACATTTCTCTCCTCGCAAGCTTGTATGATACAAGGCAGACAAAGTGCACTGGTCTATGTTTGCTTCCAAAGCTAGATTTACCTGAAACAGGTTGTTAGCGATAGCCTTTAAGAATTTGCGATGTTTTTGGATTTTAGTGGAACAGAATGATAAACAATGTACTTGAAAATATTACGCTTCAAGATTAATTACCAAATTGTTTACACATGTCAAACAAAGCTTCAGGGTCACTTCACATCAAACACGGCTGACCAGGAGATTCTCCTCTTACCCCTGCCCTCAGTGGATTAGAGCAATTTTCAGGTTGATGCTCCATTTGTTTCGCTGTTCAATGAAAGCACCTTTCTTGATCTTCAAGTCCTGGAGGGGGACTCAAACCTGGATTTTCTGCATTCGAGACAAGGAGCTACACTCTGTGCCACAAGTCCTCCATCTGATATTCGTATTGATGACCATCAAAATCTACTTTTTCCTGTCTTTATCCTTTGCTGTTATTTCACTTGTACAGCCTTGATGATTGTGAAGCTAATTCAAGGCTTCTTTTCTCCCCTTCAACACCACACCTTTGACTGCAATGATGTTAAAGAGATGAGAATAACCTCATCATCAGCATGTTCTTGGAATTTTGCATCCTGGCCTCTCTGTAAACCTTTGGCTTACTTCCTTCTGGGCCTTTGCTTTCTGTAGCATTGCCTCTCTCATGATAAAATTGTATGGAGACATCAATTTGTACGGATTACTTCATACTGTGTTCCTCTTGGCTTTTCCAAATCTCCTCCCTCTTTTGAGAAGCTTCTTCCAATCTATCATCTAGACAATACCTTTGTACTATGTGTCCCATCTTTTCCTCAAACTGTTCCCACAACCTTTGTGAAATGCCGTTCAAGAATTTACAATGTTATCGGATTTTATTGGTATAAAATGATCGTCGCTACACTCAAAAATATTACGCTTCAAGATTAATTGCCAAATTGTTTACACATGTCAAACAAAGAACTAGTTATTCTTTTAAATTTTATTTCCCATTATGTTAACATGTTTATCTTTCCATGTGGATACATTCAATAATCCTCCCACAAACAGCACTCTCAATGTTGACCTATGAATTTTTCAACAAATGTTCACATGAGTTCACAGTTGTGGTGACCGTAAAGTTGTGCCTTGGAATGGGGACAGCAAAATGTTTTTAATTTCTGAGTTTTCATTTGAACCAGTAGAGGTAAAATTTCTTGACTGACAGATTCTAATAATACTAATGTATAAGAATTATTATTGAGTAATCCACCCCTTCACTAAACGATGAAACACTGGCTTCTTTAGCAGGCTTTGCAAATGTTTATAGTAGAGGAGTGTGGAAAGGCAGGAAAGGGGGTAAAAAGAGGCTTTAATTTATGAAATGAAACTTAGTCTCTTTGAAATACACAAAAATATCACAGACAGTGAATTACTTTTGAAATTCAGACATTATTGTTATGTAAACACCTTGTGAATAATCAGACCCTACAGACAACAGTGATAGGATTGGTTGCCTTAATGTTGGTGGTGGTAATTCAAGAAGGAAATTTGAGCATGATCCCAGGAGATTTCCCAGATCTTTGAAAATGCCATGGGACCTTCAGTGTCCACCTGGAAAGATCATCCAAAGCTTCTTCAGAAGGATTTTTTTTTTAGTTATATAATTCTGCACTATAGCAGCCGTGGAAAAGAAGGAATCCATGAGAAAGTAGACTGTATTTGTCTACTAGTACAACTATTCATCAACCGGTTCTGTAAAGTGATTAAATACCGCATTTCATCTATCATGCCGAATCAGAATCCTCTGTTTACATGGGTCCATTATACACACTTATAGGAACAACACCCCACTCCAGAGTCTAGGACTAAATCTCGTGTTATCTGAGGCTTTTTGTTCGGAGGGCTTGTCACCATGACGTGCCCTAATGGCCTAGTGAGGTCTGTCATTTTATTTTCTCAAACTGTTGTCATTAAGTACCTACTATGTCCTTATGGTGTTCCTCACATCAGTTCCAGCCCTATCTTACCACGCGCTGTTTCCAGCACATATCTCCACTCAGCTGATATCCTGGAACTCACTGGCATTATTTGAACCCGCACCATCTTTAAACGTTTACTTTAAGTCTGGTGTTGCCCTGCACCATTGCTAACATTTGCCCTGGACATAGCAGACAGGGGAAAATTCTCACTCCACTGTGGGGACAATGTCCTGAAGCTCCTGTTGGACAGGGAGGTACAGAGGCAGGACTTTCACTTTTCCTCCTCTTCCCCCTCCTCCTCTTCCCTGACCACCACCCACCCAAGACCAGTAGGTGGAAACCACAACACCAGACAATGGCAACCCAGTGTGAAATTGCACGGCCTGGGATCCAATCTGATTCTCCCTGGAGGAAAGCCTGGCAGTTTAGGATGAAGATCAATTTCCTTCTTCACTGTGCAAGAATAAGTACCATCATCTTCTCTCTGGTACCTCGCACTCGCTCTATCTCTGTTGCTGCATCGGTCTTCGACCAAGGCTCATGCTGCTTCACTCTCTCTGTTGCCTTCAACATCTTCCCTCACTTGCTGTTACCACGCCAACCCTCCCCCCCACCCCGCCAGCATTACTAACCCTTGCATGCCTTCTGTGCAGCCTAAGCACTCACTCGGGACACCTCACCGCCTGCACCAACAGTGACAGCTTTGTCACCCACTTACATTTCCTTTAATATGTGCCTGTCTTTCATTCCAAGAGGAAAGCAGCCCGCAGTAGGGCAAAAAGAGTCAAGATGGGCATTGAGCTGCCTTTCTGTGTGGAGAGGATCCTGAATCTGATTGTGGAAATTAGAGGCTACATTTGACTTACTGTGCTGGGATCTATCAAGTAAATGCTATACCCTCTTGTCTTAATTAAGGCTGCTGACAAATATGAAAAGCTCATGTGTCTGTGTTAAATGCTGAAGCAGAAATAGTATGAGCCTGGTATCACTGATGGAGGAGCCAAAGAGCAAAAAGGTCAAGACAGTGCAATGTAAGGCAGGGATGCTGTAAGCATCCAGATGGGTTCAGAGGAAGTGTGTACTATATGACTGCAAGTGAGGAGCCAGGAGATGCAGCCTGCTCCACTCCATGAGCGGCGTGTGTGTTGCTGAGAGCACAGTGTTTTCACTGCAGCACTACAATGATAATTCCTGATGCAGCCCAACGTGCAGCACTGAAATGCAGAAGCATCTTACAAGTGGATCAAGATGTGCCATGAGGATTGTTAGAGGCTAGCTTATGTCGGATGCCAATGCCCTTGAATGTGGGCTGCATGTGCCCGCTGCCCATGGAGTGTGCCCTGAGATGTTGATGCCCAATTTCTAACATGAAGGTTGTTCAGAGCAAGCAGCAAGCTGAACCTCGCTTGTGGCTTTGGTCTCCCTGTCGAACTTATTTTACAGGATTGGTAAGATGGTAGGCAGAAAATTAATGAGGCAAGTTTAGTTGTTAACAAGACATTTAACAGCCTACAATGACCACCCATTTGCAACTCAATTCCTTCTGAGAATCTCACTATATCACTTGTGAAAAGCATAAAAGGTGTGATGAGTTGCTCCTGATGTTGAGGTGGAGCTCACTGCATTGTGCAGGCAAGTGCAGTCTAATCCCTCGAGAGAAAAGCCTGGCAGTTTAGGACGAAGATCAATTTCCTTGCCCACTCTGGCAGGATAACTACCACTATCTTCTCTCTGCTGCCTCACACTCACTCTGTCTCTACTACTGAACCCACCTCTCACCAAGGCTCATGCTCCATCGCCCTCTCTGTTGCCTTCAACATCTTCCTTCACTCACTGTCATCTCACCGTAGCCCATGTCGCTCAGACTCCTGTAAGATTCTGACCAATGCGCGTTAGAAAGATACACCTGGCCTGCCATATCGAGCAGCCTCATGGTATAAGTGTATGTTGTGAATTCTGGGAACACAAAATTTGCAACTGCACTTCAGCACTCTATTGATGTTAAGTGAAAATATCCCCATGAGATATTACAAAGCTTTTCCGCCACATTCTTCAGCTGTGGAATTTTTTTTGTAACCTTTTCTGTTCCAAGGAACTCCGCCCTCTGATATATGCAACAGTTTATTTACAAAATGAGCTAGCCATTGTTTAATGGGCCACAAGTCCTGAGTGATGTAGTAAAGAGTGGTGTAGTAAACCTGGTGTAGTGAAACCCCAATATATTTCCTGCACGTCTTTCTCTGCGTAGAAGATCCGTAAGCTTTGAAACATTTTTCCCTGCTGTTGTGGAATTTGAAATTATGTTCCCTATTGTCACCATGCTATGCAACAATAAACAAAATGTTCTGATCGAGAAGAGTTTTCTTTTGAAAAGTTTAAAAATCAGCTTATTTTTACAGCTGTAATATTAAGCTTAACTTAACATGTGAAGCTTTGTGATTTGAGCTTTGCAGCCACGCCTTGGCCCAATATTGTAAGGGGAAGTTTCATAATAGATTATACATCTGGAATGATTTAAGCAATGTAACTATCATATTACAAAATCCTTAAGCATTTGCAAACTGCTTTATTGTGGAGGTAAAATGTACTTCGCAATTAATTAGCTGTGTACTTGGAACGCCTTTTGTAATTTTGGGAAGTGAGTTATATGCTGCATGTAGTTGTGTAGCTTATTGTATTTTACTAATCAACAGTTTTGCTGTGGCAGCCAGAAAAAATGTATGTCTTCTGTGGACACTTATGTGGAAAGTTTGAATCCACTGGTCATATGACTTATTTGTATTAAGCTCAAGCCATTTGTGATGTTACGTACTTTCACTAATTCCATATTGCTGGAGGAGCCAGCAAAAGTATTTGCTAGTTGGTAACTGTAAACGCCCTATCCACATTAACTTAGCGTGACAATATTATTAACTATTTGGATTCCTCCCTCAATTAATTATATGCCCTTTCTTTAATAACAGGTTAAGTCGCCAGATTCCTATCTCAGTCCAAGATTCTCCAGCATCTGCAGTTCCTATTATATCTGAGATAACTTGTGGTGGTTTAGCCTGAGGGTTACCATGCATCACTCTGCATTGCAAACTAACTATCCAGCCAACTGAGCTAGAGGACCTTCCTTTAATATAGCTCTTTGTGCGTTCACAAGTAAATTTCCGGCACTGATTCTTACCCTATAAATTTTGGATCTCCCATAGGTATGTTGAGTTTGTCTGGCCACTGTTTAAACTGAACATTACGTTTGATTTATACATAGAATATTGAAAGCTGTAGTGGAATATGCTGATTGTTTGCTTTTTCAGAGCCATTTTATTCAATGAAGGAATAAGTGATCTGTTTTTAAATAGTCTCTTAGTGGTCCAGAATTTGTGCATGGCAGAAAAAAAAGATACATTTTGTTAAAGCTTTTTGCCTTTCATTCCTCAGGACATTCAACAAGAAAACCCAAGGTACTACCAGTATTTAATCTGCATGAGAGGAGACTGCTGATTGGTTGGCTAATCTGATTGATAGAGTTTTGCTATGGAGAATGCACCAGTTATATGATGAGTGACAGTTAATGGGAAAATTTGTATATCTTAAGCCAGGCAGGCTGACTGATTTGTCATGACATTACCTGGAGAAATGAAACAGTGTGCTTGGGTTAAAACAGGCATAGTCCGTGTACAGAGATAACAAGGTGTAGAGCTGGATGAACACAGCAGGCCAAGCAGCATCATAGGAGCAGGAAGGCTGACGTTTCGGGCCTAGGCCCTTCTTCAGAAATGGGGGAGGGGAAGGAGGTTCTGAAATAAATAGGGAGAGAGGGGGAGGCGGATAGAAGATGGATAGAGGAAAAGATAGGTGGAGAGGAGACAGATCGGTCAAAAAGGCGGGGATGGAGCCAGTAAGAGTGAGTGTAGGTGGGGAGGTAGGGAGGAGATAGGTCAGCCCAGGGAGGATGGACAGGTCAAGGGGGCGGGATGATGTTAGTAGATAGGAGATGAGGGTGGGGCTTGAGGTGGGAGGAGGGGATAGGTGGAAGGACAGGTTAGGGAGGCCGGGACGAGCTGGGCTGGTTTTGAGATGCGGTAAGGGGAGGGGAGATTTTGAAGCTTGTGAAGTCCACATTGATACCATTAGGCTGCACGGTTCCCAAGCAGAATATGAATTGCTGTTCCTGCAGCCTTCGGGTGGCATCGTTGTGGCACTGCAAGAGGCCCAGGATGGACATGTCGTCTGCGGAATGGGAGGGGGAGTTGAAATGGTTCGCGACTAGGAGGTGCAGTTGTTTAGTGTGAACCGAGCGTAGGTGTTCTGCAAAGTGGTCCCCAAGCCTCTGCTTTGTTTCCCTGATGTGGAGGAGGTCACAACGGGAACAGCAGATGTGTGTACAGGTTCTTTCCGTCCACAAACATTTTAGGGCAGCGTGATGGCTCATTGGTTAGCACTGCTACCTCATAGCACCAGGAACCCAGGTTCAGTTCCACCCTCGGGTGAATATGTGGAGTTAGTACATTCTTCCCATGTCTGCGTGGGTTTCCTCTGATGCTCTGGTTTCCTCCCACAATCCAAAAAGATGTGCAGGGAAGAGCAGATTGGTCATGCTAAATTGCCCTAGTGTTCAGGGATATATAGGTAAAGTGGATTAGCCATTGGAATGCAGGGTTACAGGGATAAGTCTGGGTAGGATGCTCTTTGGAGAGTCAGTATCGACCTGCTGGGCCAAGTGGCCTGTTTCCATACTGCAGGGATTCTATGATTTGTATTAACAAAAGTAGCTTCCAGGATGTGAAAGTGCACCACACTCCGAGCCTGACTGTCAATCCTTAGTTGTGATTGTTTGCACATTTGGGATCATCCAGCAAATGTTGTCCAATTGCAGAGTGGCATCTTATGTTTGAATTCTGCAAGCATGAGCTGGTTGGATATTTCTCTATAGCATTCAGTGTTCTACGCATATGTCAAACATAATGTTCAGACTAAGGAGAGGTGAGACAAAGTCAGGTGCTGCAAACGGCTGAAGGAATATACTGTGTGATATGGTCTTTAGGATTTAAGGATGATTCACCCAGAATCACTGAAATTCACATGCTAGGTTACTCGTTTATAGGATGATAAGTCATTTTGGCTTGTTCACAGTGTCCTGTTATCGACAAACAGAACTATTGTTCGTAATATGTATATAAATGATCAGGAGGAGAATTATGTGGTCTGATTATGTTCACCAATTTAGTAAAGATTTGGGGCGTTGCAGATGGTGAGGAGGATTGCCACAGGATACGTAGATAGATTGGAAGGTCAGGCAGAGAAATTGCAAATATTCCAGATAAATGAGAGATGGTGCATTTTTAAAGGTCTAACGCAGGAAAGTATACAGTAAATGACAGAACCCTTAGAAGCATTAACAACCAGGGGGATGTAGGCGTACAGGCCCACTGTTCCCTGAGAAAGTGGCATCACAAGGTGGTCAAGAAGGCATATGGAATGCTTGCCTTTATCGTTCAGAGCACAGAGTATAAAAATTGGCAAGTCATGTTGCAACTGTATAGAACTTTTAGTTTGGCCACGTTTGGAGTTCTGTTCAGGATTCAATAGGAAGGATGTAGAGGCTTTGAAGAGAGCACAGAAAAGGTTTGCCAGGATATTTGCCTGGTTTGGAGTGTATTAGCTACGAGGAGAGATTGGACAAACTTAGTTTCTTTTCACTTGAATGTTGAAGGCTGAGGGGCGACCTGATAGAAGTTTGCAAAATTAAGAGAGGCATGGATAGGATGGATAGTTGGAGTCTTTTCCCACGGTAGAAATGTCAGTTACCAGGGGACATAGGTTTAACGTAAAAGGGGGAAAGTTTAAAGGAGATGTGAGAGACAGGTTTTTTTGCAGAGAGGATGGTAAATGCCTGTACTGTGCTGCCAGAGGTGGATACTATTGCAATGTTTAAGAGGCATTGTGACAGATACATGAATAGACAGGGAATAGAGGACTGCGTAGGGGCAAAACGTTTTTAGTTTAGAAAGGCATCATGTGTTGGCGCAGGCTTAGTGGGCCTATTCCAATGCAGTACTGTTCGTTGTTCTTTGTACTGCAGTAACTTGCTCAGGCTCCTTTGGCAGCACCTTCCAAATCTGCCTCAATTGTTTTTTATTAAATTCACTCATGGGACCGAGCTGTCACTGGCTGGACCAGCATTTATCGCTCGTCAGAAGATGGTGATGAGCTGCCTTCTTGAACTGCAGCAGTCCATGTGCTGCAGCTTATATTTTATTTCATAATGTCCTCTGAAGTGTTTGCGTGCGTTTTATTGTTTTGATTGTGATCTTCAATTGCAAGTTGTTGTGTGTCAAAATTTCTGTGAAGTACCTTGGGATTGTTTGCTGTGTTAAAGGTGCTACATCAATTCATATTGTTGTTATATGAACTGATTGGAATGCTGGTTAAACCACAGCAGTACAGAGCTGGTTGATTTGGCTCAAACTGAGTGTACACCATGTTGCCCTTTACAGATCTCAGTGTGATGTAAGAAAGATCTAGGTTAGCATTTTATTGTGTCTAAGAGATAGATCATGAAAGGCAAAATAATTCTTGGTTACAGCACTCTCTTTATCACATCACATCACATCAGTGGCACACCACTAATGCTAGCTCTGTTTCCTGTTGACTTAAAGGGGCAGTTTCAGGACGGAAATGGAATACTTTACCGTTGTCAGTAAATAGAAAACCAGGCATTCAAGGTGTGGTTATATTTTCTAGCATACATTCCGACATGGATGAGGGTCTTGTGGTGCAATGGTAGTGAGCCAGGAGACCTGGATTCAAGTCCTACTGACTCCAGAGCAGTGTACTGACACATCTGAAACAGGTTGACTAGAAAATAACTCCAATCCAGTTTTAACCAAAAAAAAACATGAAGGTCACCAGACCCGAAATGTTAACTCTGATTTCTTTCTACAGATGCTGCCAGACATGCTGAGCTCTTTCAGCAATTTCTGACGATGTTTTAATTTGTAATTTTGCTGAATGGCTGGCAACGAAAAAAATTGGATGCAGGTTACTGCTTTCTCTGGTTCACGCTATTAACACTTGGAGTACCATATGCCAGCCACTACAATTTTTATTTAAAGTTTAACCTTAGTTAGTTATGTTTTTAGCAGTCCAGTAGAAAGTTAAGGAATGTGATTGAAATATGTATCACGTCAAAATGTGGTTGAGTTGCATAATGCGGCACAAATCCATTCTCAACAAGGTGACTACCAAGTTAAATGCTGTCTACTGTTTATCACACAAAGATAAGAAATTGATGACCTTTCATTTACTTTTTCTAATTGACTTGTAGTATGTGGACATCACTAACTGGTGGCATTTCTATTGTCCATCCTTAGTTGCCTTTGAGAAGGCAGTGGGGAGCTACCTTCTTGGACCCCTGCAGTCCACATGTTGTAGGTTGACCCCACAATTCCTTGAGGATGAGAATTCTGGGAAAAGTACTTAAATATTGTTAATACTATGTATTTTAATATTTAATGTTTCTGATGTCAGCTGTGACTCTTTTGGTGACTCTCTCATCTCTGAATCACAAAGTTCTGAGTTCCAGTCCCATTCTAGGGTTTAGACTTTGTCAAGACTATGCTCGTGTGTTAGTGCTAAAGGAGTACTGCATTGTTGAAGGTGCAGTCTTTTGGACGAGTCACTGTGCTGAGGCCCTATCTGCCTAGTTATGGAGATGTAAAAGATACCATGGCTCTATGTTGGGGAAATTTAGGAGATGTATTGGCCAGGATGACAGGAATATTTATACCTCAATTAATGTTGCAAAATCAGATTTCCTGGTTATTATCATAAAAGTGTTTCAGCATACAAGGAGGCCAGTTGGCCCATTGTGCTATAACCAGCTCTTCAGGTGAGTATCATTAATGTGTATCAATCTGCTACCTTTCCCCTTCCCCTTGCACCTTACTTTTATCCAAATAATCCTCCAAGTTCCCTCCTGAACACCTCAGCTGAACCTGCCTCAACCTTTCCCAACAATGTATTCTAGTGTCTGTCACTGTTTGAAAAAATCTTTCACACATCTCTTTAAATCAATTCTGTCTTGTTCCTGTTCCTTTTACAAGTGGGAGCAGATTTTTGTTGTATTTTGTGGTGGGTTATTGGACACAAATTGGCTGCCACATTTCCTAGACTGCAGTGGTGAGTACGCTTCGAAAATACTGTATTGACTGTGAAGTGCTTTGAGACATCCTGATGGTTATGAAAAGGCCTATGTAAGTGTAAGTCTTTTTAAGTATCATCTCAAAGGAACGCAGTGTTCCTGTGATATAAATAGGAAGGAGAGTTTTATCCGGTTTGAAGTAACAACAATTATTGCTGGTTATGCACAAAAGCCGTTATCAGAGCAAGATGAAATATGAGGATGGACTTACCAACTTAAATATTTAATGTTAGAATTTGTTTTCCTTCATTTATGAGTGTATTGACTACGCAAGGCAAACAAGCACAAGAATTCATTAAAAGCTGAGGCTAGACAGAAAACACAGCTTTACTCCTTTATGGTTAACCCCTATTCATTGTCCCGACTTCAGGCATAAGATAGATAAATGAAAAATAATCATCTGTTATGATTCCAGCTAAAGTTAGTACTGGACAAGACAGATCTTAAGAGTGAAATCTGCTTGAAAGAGTGTAAACTTATTTTTTACAGTTGGTAAATTTACCATGGTTAGCCTCTGAACAATTCACACAAGGTTTCTAATGTTCCTTAACATGTGTGCACATTTATTACAAATAAAACCTGTAAACATGACAGTTTAGAAAGATCTTAACATTAACAGCAAGACAAAATTTCAATCTGTTTCTGGGCAATATCCTTTGCAGGTACTCAACTCCAGTGAAGCGTCATTTACATCTTATTTTGTCAATTTCTTACTTAACAGATTCTTCCCAGATTTGATGGTCTGGAGACCTGTTTAGCATCCTGACAGCTTGAAACCTTCTATACAACTATATCTATGCCTTCTCACAGCTTGGAGAACGTACAACCTTAACTGTTCTGCTAGCATGAAACTGAACTGAAAAACTGATTAAGTTGCTAGGGTGAAACCTGAAACTTATTTCTTGTGAAGTGAGTTAGTACTAAATTACTAGTGTCCGTTGATCCTTTTCCTTTTTCTGCATGTCATACACTCAGCAGTGTAAACACTTCTTCAGTTAACATGAGAGGTATCTGGGTATCTGCTTACTAAGTCACATGCCATCTTGGAAACTTTGTATGTAAGTCATTTTTACAAATGATATTCTGACCTCTCTGGGGGAAAAAACCTTCTCAGAACTGTAACCTAAACCTATCTGCCTCTATTTTTAAAAAAAACCCGCAATGATAATGCGTTATACACCATTATCACATAGCATCATTAAAATAAGATTGCTTGTCTTTTCTCTTGTTCCATTTGTGACAATACTGTGCCTTTAAGAGATGTGTTCTGTCCTGTTTCTCTTGCAGAGGTGTGTTGTCACAGTGGTACTGAAGTGTCTCCTTCAAACAGGTAGTTGGTAAACAGTTTTGCGTTCTCCCTGGTGAATCATGAAAGGGTGGGTCACACAGGAGCCTGAAAGGATTGTAGTTTTGCTTTCAGTTAGTTAGAGGGTTTGCTTGGCTGCATGGAGCTGAAAGTTTGAGTTCTCTGCTGCTAGAGTGAAGTCTTAGACAGAGAGGCTTCCTCTTTAAAAAATTAGAAGGGGCAGATTGTTTATTTCAGTGTTGTTTCTACTGGACTTGAAAGAGACAACACATGAGAATAATAACTGTATTGCTGAATTGCCTTTGCCAGGAATGTGTTTATGGGATGCTGTCTGTATTGCAATAGTTGATGATACATTATAACCTCAACACTACGTGTTAAGTATTTCAATAAAGTTATGCCAATTCTTCTTCTTGTTACATATTAACAGTTTTGTAAGAATAAAGTGTGCTTTGACTGAAACTTAATGCTGGACAAATCAAATTATTATCTGGAGCACAATACCTTAATACGCTTGCTTTTCTAGGCTAACTTCATAATACACTTTGGGGTATGGCCTGGTCCATAACAAATTTTTTGCTGTTTCTCAGATCTTTTGATTAGAGTGTGTTTAGGTATGGGGTCTAAGGTACAGTTGGCCTGGGGGTCACTATGATTAAGTTTCTGCTCAGCGTTGAGACAGGATTCATACCAACTGTATGGGGAACCTTGATCCAACGTATCTTTATATCAAAAAGTAGTCAACTTGTTGGTATTTCACATAGAACTGAATCAGAAGCTGAGTAGAAATGGGAAGCAATATTAGAAAGATAAAGACTTTAGGTTTTGAGAAGACTTTGCATTTGGAAGAGATGTAACAGGGAGAGAAGTGACAGTGGTATGATGGGGCAATTTTGTGCTAATGTTGGCACAGGAGAGGGAGGACTTAGTAGACCAGGGTTTTTGGGAGCAATGGATTAGAATGTGATCTGTAGGTCATGGATGGAGCAAGCATGTATTGAATTTTTAAGTGAGAAATAAGTTTTTTTTAAAAACAACAATAGCTTGTTGTGAGTAAAACATTAGGGTTGGACAACAAATGCTGGTCTAGCCAGTGATGCCCTCATCCTGTGAATGGTTTTAAAAAAAATTGACAGTGAGTCATGTTAGGACAGGGGAAAAAATAGAGTTTAAAAGCATCTTAGAGGATAAGGTTGGAAGGCTGAGGGGTATTAGGGGGAATTTCAGAGTTTGAGATCTAGGTAGCTGAAGGCACAACTGCCAATGGTAGAGGCATTAGAATTGACAATACAGACAAGTCCAGAAAGGAAGTAGCAGGGAATCCCTGGGAGATGTAGAGCTGAGAAGTTCACAGATTAATGTTGGGTTGGGGAGTAAAGATGGAGGATCTGGTAGGATGCAGGTATCTGAGTTCTGGATGAGGTGAAACTTGTGAAGTTTGCCTAAACAGATGTTGGAAAGGTTCTGCCTGATATGATTTAAGAGGTTGATGGGTTTTTTTTAGCCACAATAGATGAGATTGTAACAAGATGGGGTAGAGTTCTATTGTTAGAAATAGGCAGTGTTGGTAATAAGACTGGCTGTGGGGTTCTGGTGCAATAATTGCACACAATTGGGTTCAGCCTGCATAAGCAACTTGGCAGGAAATGTAATCGGGATTAAAATTAGAATTTCAGGCCTAGAACAAAATGATATTAACAAGGAACAACAGTAGGCCACTTGCCTCGTCGAGCCTGCCCTCCCATTCAAAAAGATGATGGCTGATCTGATTTTAACCTCAATACTACATTGCTGTGGACCCCCAATAATCTTTGGCCCCCTTTAAACACCAAGAATCTATTTACCTGTGTCTTAAAAATATCTAATGATATTCATGTAACGATTTGAAACTGGTTTTCTGCTTCCTCTGACTTCTGTTGACTATCTCTGTCAAAAATAAACAAATGAATATCTATATGTCATGTTTAAAATTGGAAGTAATACACTCGAATGGATAGGAATAGACACAATTTTTCACTTGAGGTGCAAAGAAAAGTTGTCAATTACTTAAATCTTGAGGACATTGTTATGCTTGTGACAACTGCAAACGTGATGGAATTAATGCAGTGTGCATTCCAGTATTACTATGAGAATATGTGTTGATGATTCCACTCTTTGAGTCTCCCTTGAATATATCAGAACGCTGCTGGATGACGATGTCACCATCACTCCAAGCTCTCTGAGAGCAGCACACAGCTCTGAACAAGTCCCCAAACTCTTAACCTGCATGTAAGTCCTGCTCCTCTGATGCTGCCTGGCCTGCTGTGTTCCTCCAGCTCCACAATGTGTTATCTCAGACTCCAGCATCGGCAGTTCTTACTATCTCTAATCTACATGTTCCTCCTCCCTAATGCCTATCGAACAATTTCAAGGCGCAGGTAAGGAGTGTGATGAAGTACTAGCCTAGATGAATGCAGCTCCAACAACATTCAAGAAGCTTCTCAGCATCCAGGACAAAACTTCCTGTTAGATTGGCTGGCACCCTACTCATCTCCTTCAATGTTCACTGATTTCACCATCATCGCATAGTGGCAAGTGTGTACCATTGACAAGGTTCTTTGTAATAACTCACCAATTGTCCTTTGTCATCAACTTCCAAAACCAATTGCTACAACTTCTACCACTTGGACAGACAAGGGCAGCAGATGCATGGGAACGTGAGCAGCTAAAGATCCCCTCCAAACCACATACCTTCCTGACTTTAAAAAAAAGTCTTTCTTCACAGCCTGCAAGTCCCTTTGTAATAGGCTTATGGGTGCACCTACACATCAGGAGTTTAGTATCTCAGAAAGGTAGATGTTCATCAACATATCCAGAGCAATTAGACATCAGTAGTAAATAATAGCCACCAATGCTCACAGCCCAAGAATAAATAGAAAAAACCTGAATGGTTTTCTAACTTAAGCAGTTTCACATGGTTGAATTGGATAGATAACACTGAAAAAACATTCCATTTCCTCTGAACAGCTTGCACAGTGGAAGCTTAAACTTTCTTTGGCAGAAGTTCACATTTTCTATCGAAGTCAGATACTTGGCAGAAAGTGTTGACCTATATTCCAGTTTCCGTTGTTGTCTTTACTCTTGTTTTTGTACAATATCGTTGCAGAAGTGTGCAATGTTTTGTGAATTAAGCAGAAAATTTGATCAGTAAAATTGATTTAGATGGTGAGGCTGCATGGAACAAAGGCAAGGAGAGTGCAAAATGTAATACAGGAGTGATAAAGCTGAAGACTAGATTTTTTTTTTCTTTATTCATTCATGCGATGAGGGCATTTATTGCCCATCTCTAATTGCCCAGAGGGCAGATAAGAGTCAACCACATTGCTGTGGGTGTGGAGTCACATGTAGGCCAGACCATGTAAGGATGGCAGTTTCCATCCCTAAAGGATATTAGTGAACCAGATGGGTTTTTCCCAACAACTGACAATGAATTCATAGTCATCATTAGACTGCTAATTCCAGATATTTATTGAATTCAAATTCCACCATCTGGCATGGCAGGATTCAAACCCAGGTCTCCAGATCATTAGCTGGGTCTCTTGATTAACAGTCCAGTGATAATACCACTAGGCCATTGCTTCCCCATTGTTAATAACAGAAAATAGGTCAGCTCTGCTGAGAGCAAATCCGTGCTAACAAGACATGGGGTAAGGGGGAAGGGAGTGTACACATGGTGGAGTGGAGTGTACACATGGTGGAGTGGAGTGTACACATTGTGGAGTGGTGTGTACACATTGTGGAGTGGTGTGTTGAAGCTGTTGAATTCAATGTTGAGTTCTAAAGGCAGTAAGAAGAACAGAGGCATAGACTGTTTTCTAAATCGAGCAAGGCTTCAGATATCTGAAACACAAAGGGACTTGGGAATCCTAGTTCAGGATTCTCTTAAGGTCAACATTCAGGTTCTGTTGACAGTTACGGCTAGAATACAAGAGCAGGGATGTACTGCTGAGGCTGTACAAGGTTCTGGTCAGATCACATTTGGAATATTATGAGCAGTTTTGGGTGCTGTATCTAAGGAAGGATGCGCTGGCATTGGAGGGGATGCAGAGGAGGTTTACAAGAATGACCCTGGGCATGAAGGGCTTGTCACATGAGGAGCAATTGAGGACTCTGCGTCTGTACTCAGTGGAGTTCAGAAGGATGAGGGCAGACCTGATTGAAACTTTCAGCCTCAGAGTGAAGGGATGAACCTTTAGAACCGAGATGAGAAGGAATTTCTTCAACCAGAGCGTGGTGAATCCATGAAACTCTTTGCGACAGAGGGCTGTGGAGGCCAAGTCATTGAGTGTATTTAAGACAGAGATAGATAGGCTCTTGATTGGTCGGGGATCAGGGTCACGGGGAGAAGGCAGGAGAATGAGGTTGAGAAACATATCTGCCATTATCGAAGAGTTGGGCAGACTCAATGGGCCGAATGGCTTAATTCTGCTGCTGTATCTTCTGGTCTTATGGAGGAACAGCGAGTGTTGCAGAGAGAACAGTCAGTGTGGAATGCTGACAAGGGAGTTGAGGGAAAATGAATTTAGTGCTGGTATCCTACTGGAAGTAGCAGAAATGGCGAGGATGATCCTTCGGATAGAGAGGACTGGGTTGGGTGAAAAGTGAGGATAGGAAGGGAAGGGGGTAAAGGGGTGAGGGTTGAAATGTGGGAAATGTGTTGGACATGCAGAAGGTTCCTATCAAACAGGGGAAGGAGGGCATGTCAGATGCACCCCTGTGGAAAATGGCATCATCAGAGCAGATGCAGCAGCAACTGAGAAACTGAGAGAAAGGAAGGGAGTTCTTGCAGGAACCAGAGCATGAGAAAATGTAGTCATGGTAACTGTGGGAGTCAGTGGATTTGAAATGGATATTGGTGAACAGCCTATCCCCAGAAATGGAAACAGAGAAGTCAGAGAAGGAAAGGAAAGAAACAAAAACCAACATTGTTGGACAAACTCAGCAGGTCTGGCAGCATCTTTCGGAAGAAAGCAGAGTTAATGTTTCGAGTCTGGTGACACTTCATCAGAAGAGTTTCATCTGATGAAGAGTCACTGTCTCATCTGATGAAGTGTCACCGTCTCATCTGATGAAGTGTCAGCGGACTCAAACCTTAACTTTGGTTTCTTCCAACAGATGCTGCCAGACCTGCTGAGTTTCTCCAGCAATTTTCTGTTTTTGTTTCAGATCTCTGGCATCCACAGTTTTTTGTTTTATTTATATGAGGAAAAGGAAGAGTCAGAGATGGACCAGGTGAAGATGAAAAAGAATGAAATTGGAAACAGAACTGATTTAATTTGTCAAACTCTAGATGAGATCAGGAAGGAGCAACAATGATGTAATCGAAGTCCTGGAGAAAGTGTTATGGGAGGTGGCTGGAATAGGACTGAATCAAGGAATGCTCTACATACAACACCTCCCCCCCACCAAAGAGACAGGAATAACTGGGATGTGTAATGCTGCACGTAACCACACCTTGCACCTGGAGAAAGTGAGAGGAATTAAAAGATGTTCAGTGATGGTTTCATGAGCCACGGGTAGAAGGGATGAAGTGTCTGAGAGTTGGCACTCAGTCTTTGTGATCTAGAGGTCAGCATGTCAGATGACAACAGCATCACCAGACAAACAGTGAAGCCTAGATAACTGCGATCCTTTTTTCTTAAATTCACTTACGAAATGTGGAAGTCACTGAGAACGCCAGCACTTCTTATCAATCCCTAAAAGCTCTGGCAAAGGTGATGCAGAACAGTTTTGTTAAAACATAGTCAGTAGGAGTATAGGTACATCCACAGTGCTATTATTAATGGAAATCTAGAAGGCTATCGACTTATGGATTTTATCTAATAATTTCTGTTACTACACACTTCTGATTCAGGTGGACTTCGGTCTGGGCCTCCTGTTTCAGTGGTAGGGGTGCTGCCACTGTTCCACAAGACCTCTTTGCCATCAATTTGTACAAACATTTATGAGAAATAGACATCACTGGCACAGCAAACATTTGTTGCTTATCCCTAGTTGATTTTGAGAAAATGTACCTGAGCTGCTGTCTTGAATTACAGTAAAACCATTTGCCGCAGGTATGCCCAGTGTTGTTAGCAGTGAAGTTCTAGGACCCAGTGGCAGTGAAGGAACTGCAAGAAGTTTCTGTTAGAATGGTGAGTGACTTGTAGGAGAACTTTCAGGTGGTGATGTCCCACACATCTGCTCTTAATCTTCGAGGTGGTAGAGCTTGTCTGAGGAGCCTTGGTTTGTTGCTGCAGTGCATCTTGTAAATAGTACATGCTGTCGCTACTGTGCATTGGTGCTGGAGTGTTTATGCTTGGTGCTGTTTATAGTGTTTTGCTTCCTATTATCTCGTCATATTATTCTTCTATTATTAACTCATATTATATAGCAATTTGATAAGAGGTATCACTGGAAATGTAAAGTATTTGGGAGTGCTCAGTTTCATTTTCAATGGGAGTTTTTCTGTACTGACTTTGTAACTCCAATTATGTCACCTCTTGTTCGATAAGTACACTTTGAAAGTTGTGTTAGCAAATGTCCAGTGTTGTCAGTAATTAAGAACTGCACCAGCTTTCATATTAGCAGACACACAATTTGTGAATGTAGTCACTAGTAGCTACGTGGTGTCACCTTAAGGAGAAACATTCAAAAAGTTGATACAATATATAAAATAAGAGGTAATAATCATAAGGCACGGGGAGCAGATGTAGGCCCATGCAGTCATTGAGTCTGCTCTGCTATTAACTGAGATCATGGTTGATCTGATAATCCTCAACTCTACTTTCCTGCATTTTTCCCCATAACCCTTGATTCCCTCAATAATTAAAAATCTATCTCAGCCTTGAATTTACTTAATACCCAGCCCTTTGTGGAAAAGGATTCCACTGATTCACTACTCTGAGAGAAGAAATTAGTCCTAATCTCTGTCTCAAATGTGCAACTAGCTCTGAGATTATGCCCTCTCGTCCTACACTGTCCCGTAAATGGAAAGAGCCTTTCTGCATCTATCCTGTCAAGTCCCCAAGAATCTAGTATGTTTCAATAAAGTCACGTCTCTTCCTTCTAAATTCCAGTATGTAAAGGCTCAACCTAATCAACGTCTCCTCTTAAGACCCACCTGGTATCAGCCTTGTGAACCTTCTGTGAACTGCCTCCAATGCCAGTATATCTAGCCTTAGACAAGGGCCAGAACTGTTCATAATATTCTGGCTACTTTGCCAACAGTCAGAACTGATTGCTTAAGCTTTCAGAATTACACACTTAAAACTGACAGTAAAAGTGTTAATCCTCATGTTTCATATTCAGTCAACTCATTAGAACTACATCGCTGCAATTCAAAGAATTGTCCTTGAATCATCAATTAATTTAATTGTGTGTGAAGTGAATTTAGGGTTTGCAATTTAAACTAATATAAAAGTATGCCTGATCACAGGATGCTTGAACCGACAGATAACAACCCATAATAAAAGAAAGACACTGAATGCTGGAAATCTGCAATAAAACGAATGTGCTGGAGTAACTCAGCAGGTGTGGCAGCATCTGTTGAAAGAGAAACAGAGTTAAAGTTTTGGATCTGATACGGCTCTTCAGAAATCAAATCAAACTCGAAATGTTAACTTTGTCTCTCTCTTCACAAATAACAATCTGTATTTGGTCACAGTGCATATAGACTTTTAAGTCTATATTTATAAAAGTCGAGATTGATCTAATAATATCATCTCCTACGATTAAGTTGCCGTATTTTCTACCTTACCTGTTCTAAATGTCAATCTTTGCCTGTAATCTTCAGACAACCAAAGATGGCAAGTTGTTTACTTGGCACAACTTTACGTTTCCTGTAGTACATTCATAATTTTGCTCAATTTATTAGATCAACTTAACAGAGTAACAATTCGCTCAGTAACACATGGTAACAAGCTTTCATTTTATTGATAGTGATAATTAAAGGGATTCTATAATGGGATCTGCATCATTATGCCTGGATAGCAAGATGAAAGTCTACCTCAGTGAGATATAGACAGGTTGCTGCATGCTTTTGTCAAAAGAACAATCTTCCCTTGGGCTTGCTCAGGTTTTGACCAATACAAGAGGAAACCTGTACAGACGAATCAACTGTTTAATGCTGTGTTTATATGAAAGCAATAATCTGTCATTGATGTTGAAGCCTGATAGTCCATTGTGAAAAACTATTAGCTGCAGTAAAACAAAAGTACTCTTGGTTTCAATTTTAATCGTCTCTGAGCTGGATTCAAACTACTTTATGTTTATTAGTGATTAACATATGTCCTACTTAGAGCCAAGCCCCAATGTTATGAGGAAGTTGTAACATTTTCTGTTCCAACAAGCCATCCTCTCTGCGTTGCCTCCTATTTCCATGTTTTCCCCACTTGCAATGTTCTGAGGATGAGTGTTATTTAAATGTGCCTACTCCCTATTTCACAGGGAGCTAACCACAGCACCAGTTTTATGCCTTCAAAATCCATCACGTATGTCCACTGAAATCACAAATACGTTTGGAAACATTTTGCTGAAAAGCATCAAGAGGGTTCCTTCACAAACTAGTACAAAGCAAACCCAAAACAAAACAGAAATTGCTGGAGACATTCGGCAGGTTGGGCAGCATCTGTGATGAGAGAAAACAGTCCCATGACCCTTCTTCGGAACAAAGCAAATCCATAAAGGCAAATCATCTCTCCTGTAATTTTGCCATAACACTTGCCCTCTCCTCCCTCCATCCTCCCCAATGCCCAAAACCTCTTTGTTTCTGTTTATTTTGCTATTGTTATTTGATATAGCTAGAGAGGGTTCAGAGAGATTTACAGGGATGTTGCCGGGTATAGAAGGTTTGAGTTATAAAGAAAGGCTGGATAGGCTGGGACATTTTTTCCTTGATGCTTAGGAGGTTGAAAGGTGACCTTTATAGAGGTTTATAAAATCATGAGGGGTATTGACAGGGTTAATGGTAGGTGTCTTTTCCATAGAATAGAGGATTTCAAGACTAGAAGGCATATTTTTAAGGTGAGAGGAGAGAAATTTAAAAAAGACATGACAGGCAAATGTTTTACACAGAAGGTGATTCACGTGTAGAATGAAGTTTCTGAGGAAATGATGGATGTAAGCACAGTTATGTTTAAAAGACATTTAGATAAGTACATGAATAGGAAAGATTTGGAGGGATATGTGCCTGGAGCGGGCCAGTGGGACTAGTTTAGTTTGGGACATTGGTTGGATGGAAGGTTTTGTTTCCATTCTGTATGATTGTATGCACCCCTTAGTTTATTCTCTGTGTCAGGTTTACAGTGATCTGTGCACCCAAGTCTCTCTCTTTTTTTCCCTCTCTCTTTCTGATAATTACACTGAAAGAGATTTGCCATTTCAAGAGAGCATTTTAACTCAGTTTTTGACCTTTCCTGAAAGGAAGATCAGTGGTGAGTCAGTTTAACTGTGATCTCTCTGGAGTTGTGTGTCAGGACTGTGCAGAATCCTTGGGAATTGACTGAGAAGTTGACAAGTCTGATGGACGGTTCCACTGTGTCTGGAGCCCTCTGAAAGTGTCCACGAAAGTCAGAGAATTTGGAGGGTTCCACTCCTGTTCAGCTGATATAGTTACCTTGGAAAAGCTAGAGGACTTGAACAAACCCAGGGCAGGATCTAATAGAGCCCTGAACGATGTGGGATATAGCGGGAAACCTGGGAGAATGCTGCTGTACATCACAGCTGCAGTTTGGGATGCATGAGGAACCAGCAATGAAATGCAGCTGCAAGGACACTCTGAGCAGGGACAGGCTTGGGAAGGCTGCAGCTCAGGGCTGCTCGCTTGCTGTCTTTGTGCTCACTCACCTAGAGCCTACCTGGATATTCACAGCATCCCTTGCTTCTGACAGCAGTCACAGAGTCAGGCAGCTTGTCAATGCTGGTTAGCTGGCCTCAGTCAAGGGGTCAGGTGGCACATTCCAACATCAATCTCACTGCAGCATGTGCAGCAAGCACACAGCATGTGCTGCAAGGAAATGGCCACGTCTCAAAGTCTAAGTGGAACAGACCCCAATGAGGAATCAGTCACTCAGGGGACCGCAGTACAGCAGGTCTAGGGTAGCGTCCAATTCCAGTGCAGGAGCTTGACAACAATCAAGTGTCTTGTTTGGGGTGATCTTGGTCAAGGGGTCTGTACCTCTGCCATATGGGGAGTGGGTCAGGCTCAGGCCTGTGGCTCCATAGTGACCATTCTGGAGGTTAGTGCGAACACAGCCTGGGATTTGTCTGTGTGTCAGTCAGGGGTCTGAGCATTTCTCCTCTTGGGGCTCAGGTTACTGAAGGACGATTGGGCCTTGGTCAGTCCATCAGGTCTGTCCGGGAAAGGCAAAGGGTAGGGGGATAGTGGGGAGAAAAAGTGCTGCAGCTGCTGCTGCAGGAGGGAGGCCGGGGAACCCCTTCATGGGGATTAGGGGCTGCAGCCTGGGAGGAAGGTCATGAGGATAATGATAGGGAACAACTGTCTACCTAAGAGGGGGGAGAATGCAGTGAAGCATGGAAGGAAATGGTATCATATGGGAGGAGTGTGTTCGTCCACAGTAAGGATCATCCTAGCTTCCACGGAGAACAGTGTGTGATCACATCCGTCATGATCACTTCATATGTTGGGACTCAGTGGGAAAGCTGGGTTAGGTACAGGCTCATATAGACAAGTCAGGTAGGGACCTGAAGAGGTGCAAAGTCCATTGGTTTGAAGAAGATTTAAATCTTTGAGACCTCCCAAACACTTAAAGGTAGAGCCTGGAAATTACTGTGCGAGGCTTTGTTACCATCCATCGTCCTGGAAATTGCAACTGTGCAATGGTAAAGAAAGTGACCACAGCCACATGCAGAGTGCTTTGACTTGTGAGGGAAGGGGCTGTATATCCAGCCAAGTGAAACCCTTCAGGGGCAGCAACCCTCTGCACAGACCCTTTCACTGCAGGAACACACACCTGCCGCTCCCAATTCCATGGTGATCCTTATACTTCCCCTCACTGTGTGTAGTACACCTCCCAGCTCCAAATGTTGCTGATGCAAGACCAATGCATTTGGCCAGTGATGCCATTCCAGTGTCTGTTCCAACATGTCTCGTTGCCGGAGCCCCTTCTAAATGTGATGTTCACCTTGTTCATACATAGTGCAGCAACATCTCAAGTCAGACATTGCTCAATGGAACATTCTGCTCGATGGAACCTGATTTCTAACCTCACTGCACAACAATTACAGGAGGGATAACAAGGTGTAGAGCTGGATGAACACAGCAGGCCAAGCAGCATCAGAGGAGCAGGAAGGCTGACATTTCGGGCCTAGACCCTTCTACAGAGGCGCAAGCAAATAGATTTAGTGGCATTGTGAGCATGTTTAAACAAACGTGAGACTTTATTTGCAGTGAAATATCACCAATGTGCTCTTCAGATTCTTTTTTCTTCCTCTCCTATCGCATCTAAATGCAATCGTAGAATGAGAGAGAATGAGTGAGATGAAAGTGAGTGGCACAGCTATTAGTGCTGGTGCAGGAGGGCGAAAGCTGGTGGGGTGTCATTGAGGGAGTGAGTAGGCAGCGCAGAGGGTTGGGGTTGTTGAGGTGGATGAAGGAAGATGTTGCATGCCACACTGAGAGTGGTAGAGCATTAAGCTTGTTGGGGGTAGGTGCAATAAGCAGAGATGGTGAGAGTGTCAGGTAGCCGAGTCTCATGGAGAGAAACCTTCCATGAAACTGATCCTTAATCAAAATATGACATGATTCACCTCTTAGCCTAACCCCTGGGTAACTGTTAACCTGATTCTTCCAATTCTCATTTGACGCTTTCCAACAAATTTCCACTGATTTCCACTGACTGGGACCCAACAACCCTGCCGAATCTTAGATATGATCCCCCTCCTGTCCCGGCCTGGCCCTGTCGCCGGAATTGACAATCTCCTCCGACTTAACCTGAGCACACCATCATTTACTTTAAACATTAGGCACCCTAACCAGCTGGAAACCTACCCCCTTAACCAACTGCTACCCTCACCGCACACTTAGTGACATTCTGACCCTTTCACGGGAACTATCAATGTAGAGCTGGACTGTAAATCACAGAGTGTGGCATGTACTGCCGTGGGAAAGGGAGCATGGTTTCACTTTCCTCCAATTACTCTGCACTCCAAGAGAACCTGTGGATTTCAGGTATGCTCTATATTTCTGAAAGAGCTAGGATCACTATTGTTCATCAGAAATGCAGAGGTCAGTTCTCAGGCAATAAAAGTAGGAGTGGAGTGGCAATCTGACTGTGAAAAATCCAGTTAGCCAAGCCCATAATTCCTACCACACCGTGAAACACAAGCTCATTCATGGTAATAGGGCCATAGAGATGTACAGCGCAGAAACAGACCCTTTGATCCAACTCGTGCATACCAACCAGTTTTTATAAATTAACCTAGTCCCATGTTCCTGCATTTGGCTCCTATCTCTCTTAAACCTTCCCTATTCATACACCCATCCAGATACCTTTTAAATATTGTAATTGTACCAGTCTCCACTACTTCGTCTGGCAGTTTATTCCATCAACGCACCACTGTCTGTGTGAAAAAGGTGCCCCCTAGGTCGCTTTTAAATCTTTCCCCTCTTACCTTAAACCTGTGCCCTCTAGTTTTGGACTCCCCCACCCTTGCCTATCACCCTATCCATGCCCCTCGTGATTTTATAAACTTCTATAAGGTCACGCCTCAGCCTCTGACACTTAAGGGAAATAGGCCCAGCCTATTCACCCCCTCCCTACAGCTCAAACCCTCCACCCTTGGCAACATCCTCGTAAATCGTTTCCAAACCCTTTCAAGTTTAACAACATCTTTCCAAATGCTGGGAGACCAGAATTGCATGCAGTATTCCAAAAGTGGCCTAATCAGTGTGCTGTACAGCCACAACATGACCTTCCTACTGCTATAAGTAATGCACTGACCAATAAAGGCAAATGTACCAAATGCCTTCTTCGTTACCCTGCCTACCTGAAACTGCACTTTCGAGGAAATATGAACCTGCACTCCAAGGTCTCTGTTCGGCAACAGTCTCCAGGACCTTACCATTAAGTGTAAGAGTCCTGCCCTGTTTTGCCTTTCCAAAATGTAGCACCTCGCATTTACCTGGTCCTTGAAAGCTAAGAATTTTATGTATTGTGACATGGCAATATTGTTGCAAAATTACACCAAAATGCAACAAAAATGAACAGAGGACCACATGCTGTTCTATAATCCACTGTTTTGCAAATGTGGGTGGAATGTGCATCTGATTTCAATTACTCTCGTCAGAAAATCCCATGCAGTCTGTGTTGTTTTTCTACAATGAGCTTGGAATTATCCCAATAAAACAAAATTGGAACTTTTTTCTCAACATCCCTGCAGTTAAACACCGTCCTGTGGAAACAAACTGGAAACCAGAGGATTAATATTCGAAGGTCCCTTGCCCCAAAGAATTGTCCTGAACAAAGTTAGTTACATTGCTTTGGAAATAATCAACCACTTGTGTTAATTAGTTCTGAAACTCCAGTGGGCAACGTCAGCTTTCTTGCCATTTTTGCTGTGCAGGACTGGACAAAGAGAGGTTCAAGTAATATATCTATATTCCTCTGCTTCAGCACATCATCCAAATCAATTTTTTTTTTACCAAATCCACTGCAAAAAATGAGACTTTGGCTCAGATTTTGTAGTTGGCTGCAATTGTGCTCGCTGTTGTCTGCAGTCATTTTGTAGCCTTTGCTTTGGTGTTTTGTGGTAATTTCTACGTGGCAATCTTTACAGGATCAATGGGATCCCTGAGCAAGACAGGCAACCTGAAGAACATACCCACCCATCCCCATGTTAATGCCATGTATACTTGCTTTATTCTTTCACTGAATGTGGGTGTCACTTGGCTGGACCAGCATTTATTACCCACCCCTAATGGCCTTTGAGATGGCTGTGGTGAACCAGCCTCTTGATCCCTGCAATACACGTGATGCAGGACACACCAACAATGCTGTTGGGAGAGAGGTAGTAGGAACTGCAGATGCTGGAGAATCTGAGATAACAAGGTGTAGAGCTGGATGAACACAGCAGGCCAAGCAGCATCAGAGGAGCAGGAAGGCTGACATTTCGGGCCTAGACCCCTCTTCAGAAAAATGGTGTTGGGAAGTGAGTTCCAGGATTTGCCAGGAGTGTCACTGAATTGTCAAGGTGCAAAAAGGAGGCCATTCAGCCATTGTGCCTGCACCATGAATCTTCAAATGAGCTGCATTTTGATGCAGCTACGGTGAAGGAATAGCAACACATGGTATAATGATGTGTGATTTGGACAGGACTTGCAAGTAGTTGTGCTCCCATTTTTTTAATCAAAAATTTCTTAAATAAAATGGACAGGTTTGGAACCATGTTTGTTAGGGAGTGCTCCATCAGGGATCCTGTAGTTGTGTTGTTGGGAAGTGAGATGGGGTTAGATCTGATTCTGTGTCTGATCCCCATCTCCCTGCTGTGAGGAGGATGGAGTTAGCTGACATGGAAGAAGACTAGTTTAGTCAGCTGAAGGGAAACATGGATTCATAGAACCCCTACAGTGTGGAAACAGGCCTCTTGGCCCAACAAGTCCATACTGGCTGTCTGAGGTGCATCCCACCCAGACTCACTCTACTAACCTAACTTTGTATGCCCCATTGGCTAATCCACTTAACCTACGCATCTCTGGACACTATGGGCAATTTTTAAGCATGGCCAATCCAACTAACCTGCAAATCTTTGGACCTTGGGAGGAATCACACACAGACACGGGGAGAATGTGCAAACTCCACACGGACAGTTGCCCAAGGCTGGATCCCTGACGCTGTGAGGCAGCAACGCTAACCGTTGTGCCACCGGATGTCAGAGCCTTGCATTTGTTTTTTGATCTTTCACATGTTACATTTTGACCAACCTCCAAGCTCATGAGGGTTTAGAATTACACCTCTTCCTCCAGAGTTTAAACTAGCAAGTGTGAGTTAGTAGGTTTAATTCAAAGAAAACTCATGCCCAGGAAACAGAGGGAGAGAAAGAAGAGATTAAGTGGGGCTAAGAGACAGAAAAAAGTTGTTTGTTGATAAGCATGGGGGCTTAAGGTTTGCGGTGCTATTAAAAGTTCACTTACGCTTGAATGTATCGATTTCTATTTTTTCTCATGTGTTTACTACAAATTTACGCCTTTCATGCTTTTGAATGCCGAGTGCCTCAGTGACAATTGATTTGAATTTTTGTTGTTTCAGTTCCAATGCTTCATAATAAAGGCTTGCATATGAGGTATTAATTTTCAATCACTCTTGGCTACGCCGCAGCTGGAGTATTGTGTTCAGTTCTGGAATCCGCATTATGGGAGGGATATATTTGCACTGAAGATAGTGCAGAGCAGATTCACCAGAACTTTGCCTGGGCTGGAGAACTTCAGTTATGAAATGAGATGGACTTTTGTTTTCCTTGCAGCAAAGGAGCTAGGAGTGGGGTGGGGAGAGTAGGGTCACAGTTGATTTCATCCAGAGGGTGGTGGGTATCTGGAATTCACTGTCTGTAAGGGTGGTAGAGGCAGAACCCCTCAGCACATTGAAGAAATATTTAGTTGGGCACTTACAATGCCAAGTCATATGAGGCTGTGGACCAAGTGGTGGTAAATGGGATCAGAACAGTTTTGGTTGTTTTCGAACAGCACAGATGGAGTGGGTGGAGCGGCCTTTTTCCATGCTGTAGATCTCTATGGCACACTCACTGTATTAACATTTCCTGTATTTTTGTTTCAGATTATCATTGTTTTTATTTCACCATGACGAATATTTACACTTCCTCCACAGGGTAATCCCAAAGTGTCAACTTTACATTTTATAATTTGTCACAGTAAATCTGTGAACACTGAGAAGACCGTTCTAGAATATGTGGACTGACTTCTCGTAAACCTGTACTGAAAAATGTGGGGTCATAGCCATTTACAGTGACGTTTACTGGTCATCGTGACACAAATTTAAAATAAAATTGTTTAATATTGTTGTGGGGGCAAAAAAATGTTACTTGTTAGTTGTAAATTGCAGTGCTTAAAAAAGAATTCTTGCTGTAACCAGTCCACATCTGTACATATGAATTTTGGTGTACATACAATAATAGCTGGTTTACCCTAGTGTAGGAATTACTTTGACCAATGTAGCTAAACTGTATAATTTTAAACCACATTAACAAAGATTTACCCTTAATTTGTGAGAGTTTGGTTTGTTCTTTTGATGCAGTGGAACTTCATTTTACAGGGACTTGCCTTGTCACCTTCAAAAGCCCCCTCAAATCATTAATATAGGATATTTACACTCAAGTCCAATATTGGATATGCATTCCTTTTACAGCAAGACTCGCTGAATAGTTATCAGGAATAAAGGGCCCCATCTGTCCCAAGAACAATGAAGCTAACTTCAGAACAGCCAGTGTTCCTATAGTTCCTTTCAATCTTCTCTTGCAATTTTACAGTGTAGGAAAGATGTGAGTGCATTGGAGAGAATACAGAAACGATTTACAGGAATGGTTTCAGGAATGAGAAACATTATTTACAAGGATAGATTGAAAAAGTTGGACAGTTCTCATTGGAAAGAAGGAGGCTTGGAGGAGATTTGATATAGATTTTCAAAATCGTGAGTTGACTGAATAGATTAGATAAAGAGTTGTTCCTGCTCATAAAGAAAAAAGAATGAGATGGCACAGATTTGAAACGGTATGCAGACAAAGCAGGGGTGATTTGAGGGAAAGCTTCTTTCACACAGCTAATATTTAGGGTATGGAAATGTGATGGAGGCAGATTCTATTGAGGTATTCAAAAGGGTGTTGGATAATTATTTGGATACAGGTGTGCAGGGCTATGGGGAAAAGACAGGAGATTGGCATTAGATAATAGAATCAGTGCAGGCCACAAGCATCCACATCCAGAGGATCATTATCTGCCACTTTCACCACCTCCAGCTACATGCCACCACCAGACATATATTCCCCTCCCCTCCCTTGTCCACCTTCTTCAGGGACTGTTCCCTCCATGGTCTACTCTTCCTTCACTCCCAACATCCCACTACAGGCTCATGGCACGTTCCTCTGCATCTGCAGACGTTGTAACAACCTGTCCTTCCTCCCTCCTCAGTATCCAAGGGCTCAAACACACCTTCCAGGTGAAGCAGCACTTTACCTGTGCTTCACACAATCTAGTCTACTGCATTCACTGCTCACATTGTGGTCTCCTCTACAGTGGGGAAACAAAGCGTAGACTGGGTGACCAGCTTCACAGAAAACTTACGGGATACCAGTTTTTAAAAAGAAACCCTGAGCTACTTGTTGCCTGTTCTTAAACACACAGCCCTGTACCCTGGCCAATATCTCTGTCTCAGGCTTGCTGCAGTGCTCCAGCGAAGCTCAGCGCAAGCTGGAGGAATAGCACCTCATTTTCCACTTGGGAACCCTGCAGCCTTCTGGACTCAATACTGAGTTCAATAATTTTAGGCTTAAGCTATCCCATGTCCTTACCCCTACCCCTACACGCCAGGCCTTGTGATCGCATCATCTGCTATTACACACAACCCATTGTTAGCTACTAACAGTCCCCGTTAGCAGCTATTCACCCCCCTGTCCAGATCGTTATCCACTCCTTTGCCCAACTTTCTTTGGGCTCTATCCCCACCTATCATTTACTCCTTACCCCCTCACCCCACCCTATCTTCTGCATATAAACTAACATTTTCCTAGCCACCAATAGTTCTGAGGAAGGGTCGCTTGATCCGAAATGTTAACTCTGATTTCTCTTCACAGATGCTGGCAGATCTGCTGAGCTTTTCTGGAAATTTCTGTTTTTTGTTCCTCAGAACATTACCTGGGTTTCTGGATTAACAGTCCAGTGATAATACCACTAGACTATCACTTCCTGCTAACTACTGTAGCTACCCTCTTGCTCCTGGAGATTCACCACAGAATGCTTCCCTCCAATCTGTAAAACTACATCTCCATTATTCCTCTTTCCGTCTTTTAGCCAGTTTGTCTCAGTGCTTCTTCCACACTTCCCTTTAATCCTATGGGCTTCAATTTTGCTAATGGCCCTATGATGTGGTATTTTGTCAAGTGCTTTTTGAATATCTATACTCATACGCTGCTCTTTGTTAGGGTTTGTCACAGTCATTGTAAAATTCAGTAAAATTTGTCAGGCATTAGAAACCACATTGGTAAAGCACAATCTGATAATTTTTCATGAGAACAATTCCCCTGACAGTTCATCAATCTGAAGTGCTAACTCTTTTAACCTCACCACAAATGCTTCCACAGCTACTGTACGTTCTGATCTTTTAGATGTTTTTAAATTCAGCATGGATAGTAATTTGCTTTTGTAATGCTCATTAATTATCCATCCCCTTAACCATTTACCATTTTCATGCTAATTCAGCTTTGGCATTTCTCTTATTGGTTGTAGAGCTTAAAATAAAATAATCCCCTCATGCTTTTAGTTTTTGCCAAGAAAGATGTTACCAAACAGCAGTGTGTTGAAATGAGGTTGAGGGAGAATGGGTGGAGTTTCCATGAGACCATAAGATACAGGAGCAGAATTTAGGCTATTACGTCCATTGTGTCTTCTCTGCCATTTGATCATGGCTGATATATTTTTCAACCCTGTTCTGCTTTCTCCCTGTTACACTTAATCCCCTTACCAATTCAAGAACCAATCTATCTCTGTCTCAAATACGCAATGATTTGGCCTCCACAGCCCTCTGTGGCCATAAGTTCCACAGATTCACCACCCTGTGAATGAAGAAATTCCTCCTCATCTCAGTTGTAAAGAGTTGGCCCTTCAACCTATGCTTCTGCCCGCAGGTCCTCGTCTGGTCTACTATTGGAAACATCTCCATGTCCACTCTATCCATTCTCAGTTTTCTATAAGTTTCAATCAGATCCCCCCTCATCCTTCTAAACTCTATTGAGTACAAACCCAGATTCCTCAACTGCTCCTCATATGACAAGTCCTTCGTCCTTGGGAGCATACTTGTAACCTCCTCTGGACCCCCTCCAATGCCAGCACATTCTTTCTTAGATATGGGGCCCAAAAGTGCTCACAATATTCCAAATGTGGTCTGACCAGAGACCTTTACAGCCTCAGCAGTACATCTCTGCTGTTGTACTCTACCCCTCTCAAAATGAATGCTAACATTTAACTCGCTTTCCTAACTGCCAACTGAACCTGCATGTTTATACCATACAATACAGCACAGGAGCAAGTCCTTCAGTCCACCAAGCCTGCGCCAATTCCTGATCCTTATTTAGACCCACTACTTATTGTCCATATGTGTTTTCTATCCCTCTGTTCACTTCCTATTTGAGTGTCCATTGAGATAACCTTAAACATTACTAACATGCCTGCTTCCACCACCTCCACTGGTAGTACATTCCGTGCACCCAGCACCCTCTGAGTGCACGGACGCTCCTTAGCCTCCACCTTTCCAGTGAAAACCATCTGAGTTTATCCAAGCTCTCCTCATAACTAAAAGCCTTCACACCAGGCAACATCCTGGTAAACCTTCTCCGAACCCTCTCCAAACCATCCATGACCTTCTGGTAGCGTGGTGACCAAAACTGCACACAATATTTCAAAGATGGCCTTCCTAAAGTTTTGTACAGTTGCAACATAACTTCACCACATTTATATTGATGCCCCAGCCGAAAGAATTCTAACAGATTTGTCAGTCATGACCGCCCCTTGACGAAGCTGCTGACTCAGCCCTATTTTACCATGCATTTCCAACTACTCCAGTATTTCATCCTTCATAATAGACTCCAGAATCTTACCAAGACCAAGATCAGGCTAACTGGCCTGTTGTTTCCTGTCTTTTGCCTCTCTCCCTTCTTAAACAGACGTGTTACATTAGACATTTCCCAGTCCTCTTGGACCCTCCCTGACTATAGAGATTCCTGAAAGATCACCACCAATGCCTCTGCTATCTCCTTCTGAACTCTGGAGTGTAGTCCATCTGGTTCTAGAAGTTTATCTGCCTTTAAACCTTCCCCAGCACCGTCTCCTCAGTGATGGCCACTACACTCATCTCTGCCTTCTGACTCTTGTGAAATTATATTATGCTGCTTGTATCTTTCATTGTGAAAACTGATGTAAAGTACCTGTTCAGTTCCACTGCCATTTCTTTGTTCCCCATTCCTACCGCTCCAGCCTTGTTTTCCAGTGGTCCAATGTCCAGTCTTGCCTCTCTCCTACCTTTTACATATCTTAAAAAAACCTCTAGCAATCGTCTTTAATATTATAAACTAGCTTACTCTCAGATTTAACATTTTCCCCCCTTATTGCTTTTATAACTATCCTCTGCTTGTTTTTAAAGGCCTCCCAATCCTTTGGCTTCCCACTAATCTTCACCATATTGGATGCTTTTTCCTTTGCTTTTATGCTGTGCCTGATTTCCCCTGTCAGCCATGGTTGTCTCATCGTTCCCTTAGTTTGCTTCTTCCTTGGGATGAATTTCTGCCGCACCTCCTGAATTATCCCCAGAAACGCATAGAGTCATAGAGTCATACATCACTAAAACAGACCCTTCAGTCCAACTCGTCCATGCCGACCAAGTTTCCCAAACTAAACTTGTTCCATTTGCTTGTGTTTGGCCCGTAGCCCTCTAAACCTTTCCTGTTCATGTATCTATCTAAATGTCTCTTAGATGTTGTAACTGTACCTGCATCTATCACTTTCACTGGCAGTTCATTCCACGTGTGAAAAAATTGCCCCTCAGGCCCCTTTTAAATTTTTGTCCTCTCACCTTAAAAATATGCCCTCTATTTTGAACTCACCCACTCCAGGAAAAAAAAAACCTTTGCTATTCACCTTATCTAAGCCCCTCATGATTTTATAAACCTCTGTAAGGTCACCCCTCAACCTGCTATGCTCCAGTGAAAGAGCGTCAGCCTATTCAACCTCTTCTATAATACTAACCCTGCATTCCCAATAACATTCTGGTAAATCTTTTCTGAACCCTCTCCAGTTTAATAATATCCTTCCTATAGCAGGGTGACCAGAATTGTACACAGTACTGCAAAAGTGGCCTCACCAAACTCCTGTACAGCCTCAACATCATGTCCCAATTCTTATACTCAGTGGTCTGAGCAATGAAGGCAAGCGAGCTAAACACCTTCTTAACCACCCTGTCTACCTGTGATTCAACTTCCAAAGATCCATGTACCTGAACTCCTCGGTCTCTCTGTTTGACAACACTACCCACAGCCCTACCATTAACTGTATAAGTCCTGCCTTTTTTGTTTTACCAAATGCAATACCTCACATTTATCCAAATTAAGCTCCATCTGCTACTCCTCAGCCCCTTGGTCCAGTTAATCAAGATCCCTTTGTACCTAGGCAACCTTCTTCACTGTCAACTATACCACCAATTTTGGTGTCATCCACAAACTGACTAATCACGCTTCCTAAGATAACAAGCATGGGGCTGGATGAACACAGCAGGTCAAGCAGCATCATAGGAGCAGGAAAACTCGACGTTTCGGGC
>JAHRHZ010000020.1:5308446-5432340 GCA_024137785.1 Ginglymostoma cirratum
GCTCCTATGATGCTGCTTGACCTGCTGTGTTCATCCAGCCCCATGCTTGTTATCTCATGCACTGTTATCTACAGGATAAGTGAAGGAGCATCAACAACTGACAAAGTAATTTTGCAGTCTGATTGAACTCCATCAGAAGCCTGAGTTCCTCAGCAATTCCACCCCTCCCCCTTAATTTTATAAAAACCCACTTCTATTTAAAAATGTTTTTGTTAACACTGCAAGATGGATCAGAACCACGTAATTGGCAGTTTGATAATATTAATTAGACCTCTTGACTAAATTTCCATGACTTGTGATTCTTGAGCACAGAACACAAAGATTTGACATTTTACATAGTCCAGATGTTTACACTATGTTCAGTTACCTGTTCCTGCGAATCTGAAATATTTACCAGATCCTTTCCTGAACTACTAAGTTCCTTAACCCAGCATTTCACAAAATGTGCCTTCCAACATTGACAAACTCAAAAGCGAGTGATGCCAACAGTGCGTGCCAATTTCCCATAACAGCTGAGGTTACCATGAAGGACTCTCCTTCTCACACTCTCCCCTTGTCTGAGGCATGGTGACCCTCAGGTTAAACCACTACCAATAATCTCTTTCTGTAATGAGAGAGCAGCCCTATGGGACTATGGCATTAATGTTTTACTGCGGATGCTGGAAATCTGAAATAAACATAGGAAATATTGGAAATGAACTTATTTGGAAAACATTACAGGCCTGTTTCAAAAGGAAATGGAAACTAACAAGAAGCACAGAGCTCTGATGTGTTAATGAAGTTTAATTTTAATATTAAACTAAAAGAATTTTAAATATGTTAAAGACTTGTGTATAACTATGCCACAAGGGACACTTTAAAGTGCAGTCTTGATTTGCTTAGCAACTGCTGTGCTTCAGCACCCCTGGTAATGCATCGAGGAAATTGTGAAATGGTAATGAGCGAAACCTGTTACAGATGAAAATCAACAAAATGCATGAAAATTATTGTGTAAGAATCGTTCACCTTCTAAATTGTATGTAGGACATGACCACTTCACCAATTTTGCAATGGAATGTACGATTTTGCCAGAAGTCTTTAAGCCATCAACAATATAACATTGCAACCTTAGACTCTACCTTAATGTAATAACATGCACACAGAGTGATACAAAGTCATGGGTATCTTAATCCCAAGACAAGGTCATCTTTGAAGGGAATTTATAGCACTTGCTGAAATTTTGCCAATGTGATTTTGTTTAAGTTCACATCTGGTTCAATGCAGAAGACCTAGAAACATCATAGGAATAGGAAAAAGAATGTAGTGTAAATAAGGAAATGTTCCAATTGCATTATCACCTGAAAAACTCACCTGCAATTTTGTGCTGTGGGGCTGTGGTTGAATCTTTTTTGTCCAGAATTATAACAATATAATTATTCTGAATTTATGTTTAAAACAAAAAGTAATAACTGTGACACCTGCCTTAATGAAAATATTAGGAGGAAGAGGGCCCTGCTGGCCTAAATTGTATTTTAAAAATGAATTGCATTATTAACACTAATCAATTCCTCTCACCTGAAAAGTCCCAGTACAGAGAACGGGGAAAATAGTCAGTAAAGCCTTTTCTTAAAGGGAGGGTCCATCAAAAGGCCCAGCAGCTGTAAAATGTTTCTCAAATAAATCTGCAGAGCTTCAACAAAACATTAGCTCACTTTGTCTTCCTGCAGCTATAACAGATCCTCCTCATTGTGTGCTGTAGTTACGCTCTCCATTCTTTCCTCTTTAATCCCAGGAGTGTCTTTTTGATGTTATTACCCAGTCTCTGTCCAAGTTACAACACTATATTGTTGTTCTCCATTTTTGTCTGTTGTTTTTTAGTGCAAGAGATTACAGCACACAAAAAATATTAGATGTCAAGGCAGAAACATTTCACTATTAAATGAATGACGTCAAGGCAAGAAATAAGCAGATTTTTACACTTCCTGTAGTTCTATCTGATGGGCACTGTAACATCGCCTTATTTAAATGAGCTTTACTGAAAGAAATGTATTTACCGAGTTGCTGCTGACTTTATCAGACAGAACATGGGGTTAGGGTAAAGTTTGAAAAGTGGTGACGTAGTCAGTTCTTAATGTTCTAAATATTGTAGCTTGGTGATTTGGGATCTTATGTCAGCTGATGTACTTAATTATGGCAACTTTCCAGTGATTTTTAGGCTTAGTATTTTTTTCCCTTCCCACTATTAATTTAACTGTGTCTGGGGGGCGCGGTGGCTCAGTGGTTAACACTGCTGCCTCACAGCACCAGGGACCTGGGTTTGATTCCACTCTCGAGGTGTTCAGGGGTTATAGGGGGATGGGTTTGGGTGAGACGCTCTGAGGGTCGGTGTGGACTTGTAGGGAATCTATGTCCAGTCAGGGTAGAGACAGGAAGGGACTGGACTTCATCATTTCCTCCTCCTCCCTGTTTGCTATTGGCCAGTGCCTCGTGTGTGTGTGTGTGTGTGTGTGTGTGTGTGTGTGTGTGTGTGTGTGTAACTGAACACACCCATGTTCAAAACAGATCATGTTACATAAAGAATTAAATGAGACAAATGTGGTGTTGGCATCCAGCTACATGGATCAATGAGGAGGGCTTCTGGGAACTAGTTGATGTAAGATCTGTACAAACATTCCACCAGCTGTGCAGGAGTTCCACTTGTTTCCAGTGGCCAGTTAGTCATTATTTCAGTGGAGAAGGGCCTCAAAGAGTCATAGAGTTATGCAGCATGGAAACAGACCCTTCGGTCTAACTCGTCTATGCTGACTAGATATCCCAAATGAATCCAGTTCCATTTGGACCATATCCTTCTAAACCCTTCCTATTCATATACCCATCCAGATGCCTTTTCAATGTTGTAATTGTACCAGCCTCCACCACTTCCCCTGACAGCTCATTCCATACATGCACCACCCGCTGTGTGAAAAAGTTGCCCCTTCAGTCCCTTCTAAATCTTTTCCCTCTCACCTTAAATCTATGCCCTTTAATTTTAGTCTCCCCTACCATGGCTTTTCACCCTATCCATACCCCTCATTACCTTATAAACCTCTATGAGGTCCTCCCTCAGCATCGGACACACCAGGGAAAATAGCCCTACCTTTTTTAGCCTCTCCCTATAACTCAAACCCTCCAACCCTGGCAACGTCCTTGTAAATCTTCTCTGCACCCCTTTCAAGTTTTACAATATCCGTCATGTAACAGGGAGACCAGAATTGAATGCCATATTCCAAAAGTGGCCTAACCAATGTCCTGTACACCCACAACATGACCTCCCAACTCCTATACTCAATGCACTGACCAATAAAGGCAAGTGTACCAAACACCTCCTTCACTACCCTGTCTTCCTGCAACTCCACTTTAAAGGAACTATGAACTTGCACCCCCAAGGTCTCTTTGTTTGACAACAATCCCCAGAACCCTACCATTAAGTGCACAAGTCTTGCCCTGATTTGCTTTATCAAAATGCAATATCTCACATTTATCTAAATTACACTCCATCTGCCACTCCTCAGCCTATTGGCCCAATTGATCGCGGTCCCATTGTACTCTGAGGTAGCCTTCTTCACTGTCCACTACACCACCAATTTTGGTGCTGTCTGCAAACTTGCTAACCATGCCTCCATTGTTCACATCCAAATTACTTATATACATGATGAAAGGCAGTGGACCCAGCACTGATCCTTGCAGCACACTGCTGATCACTGCATGTGTAGGAGATCCTGCAGACCCTGAACACATTACCTGGAAAATTGAAGGTTCCCCTGGTAAATTCTTCTAAGCCTAGAATCCTTCAAAATACTCCTTTTCAGTCTGAGAATTCAGAGGGTTCCAATGAAATTAAGTACGTACTTCCTCACCGAAAAGTCATACTATTAAATACATAGTCTAACTCTTGAGTAACTATTCAAGTTACCCTGTACTTTTCTCACTAACCCCAAATATGCTTTCCTCCAGACTATTTAGCTGACACACCCAGGATCCACAGCCCTTCTCTTCTGCTCCAAACTTGACTCCCCTACATTCCTGACTTGTCTTCAACCCCTGGGACCTGATCTCTCTGCAGATCTGACTCCTCTACACTCCTGGGATACACCCTCTTTCCCTTCCCCTGCTCAGGACCCGATCTGTCTCCACCTCCCCCGGGACTTAGCCACTTTGATTGCCCACTTGGATCCTTCTGCACCTGCCCACCCTAGCACCTGCCCATCTGGCACCTACCCCATGGTATTTGCATACTGCCTACCCAGCACCCTAACCTCACAGTAACGTGCATGCCATTTGACAGCAGCTGTCAAAGTGTCTGTGGTTTTGGAAAATACAGCAGCCGACTGCTGTGAAAAGAGAGTGTGGTTTGCCATTCTCTGCCAGTTCTGCATGGCGAGAGAAATCTCAGAACAGAAGTAGGACTCCATATATCGGAAGGAGCCCTGGTCAGAACCAAATTGCAGGAAGTTGCCACTCCTTGGAAAGTCTAGCCAACTAAAATACTTACGAATGTACAGTCTTCTGCTGACACGACTTTCCTGCATCTCCCTACTTGCTCAACTGAATGACAAAGCCCATTTCCCACATGTAGCTCACACACCAGCATAGAAAATAAGTTCCAAATGAACTGGGCATGTCGGAAACAAATAAATGGTCCACTGCAATCAAGTGAAGGGTCAGAGAGCGCTAGCTAGCATTTGATGAATTTAAGTACTGACTAAGACATTTCAGTGAGAACAGTTGAAACCTTTATCCTAAGGACATGCAGGATTCAAAATTAAATAAAAACATGTGCCTAGATCTCAGTACTGGGAACCAGATCTTCCTCACGGATCTATACATATCCTCTCATTGCTCATGTTTGCAAACTAGATTTCCTAATGTATCAGTTCACATGTCACATATGTGCTGAATACAATCTCATGTGCACTGGCAAGTAGCAGTGTGCTAAACAACTAGTGATTGTTGAAAACAAAATGTTTATCAGTTGATACTACGTCAGAATTGCAGTATGCATCCTGAATGAGCAGTAATAAGGAAAACAATTAGTATGTGGAATTGGATGTAGGCACTGCGGCACACCTATGACACTGGATGGTATAACAACACGCCTCCAGGTGTGGATATAAATAACAGCTCAAAAATAAAGAACATGTTGTAAAATTACGGCTGTACAGTACATTGGTTTGGCCACTTTTGGAGCATAAGTGTTGGAGGCTGAGACAGAGGTTTGTAAAATCATGAGGGGCATGGATAGGGTAAATAGTCAAGGTCTTTTCCCCAGAGTGGGGGAGTCCAAAACTAGAGGGCATAGGTTTAAAGTGAGAGAGGAAGGATATAAAAGGGACCTAAGGGGCAACTTTTTCACGCAGAGGTTGGTGCATATGTGGAATGAGCTGCCAGAGGAAGTAGTGGAGGCTAGTACAATTAAAAGGCATCTGGGTAGGTATATAAATAGGAAGGATTTAGAGGAATATTGGCCAAATGCTAGCAAATGGGATTAGATTAATGTAGGATATCTGGTCAACATGGACAAATTGGACCGAAGGGTCTGTTTCTGTGACGTGTATCTCAATGACTCTATAAAAACTTAAAACCCTTTGAAGTAAATTCAAAACATGCAACTCATTAAACATGACCTCTGCTTTTTAAAAAATATAAGCTGCTATTATGAAAGCCACTTTATTAAAATAAATTGGATTTGATAAACCACAAAATTGCAGCATAATTATGGACAGGAAGACCATTTAACTTTTCTTTCTTCATTCAAACGATGTGGGTATCAGGCAGTTCCCTTCCCTAAAGGGCATTAGTGAGCCAGATGTTTTGTTTCTCCCAACAATTAGCAATGGTTTCGTGATCGTCATCAGAGAGTTAATTCAAAATTTTTATCAAAATCAAATTCGGCCATTCGCTGAGGAGTGATTCATCCTTGGGTCCCCAGCCCAATACCACTGTCTCTGAATTAATAATCTAGGGATGGTGTCACTAGGCCATTGCCTCTTCACATTACTGACAACGTTAAGTAAGTGAAATGGAAATTTTTGTCTGATTCAATGCAAATACCAGAAACTCAAAAGGAGTGTGCATAAAACCAGTTCAACCTGATGACAACTCTGGAGTGCTTTTATTTTAAGTTTTAATTTAAACAGCAAGATTAATGTCTATGGCACAGATTTGGAGCACTTGCAATAAATTGGCAAGGTGGTCAAAAACTACACATGAGCTAACAATACAGAAATCATAATTACTCGTTCAGATAAGGCCAGATAAAATTTGTCAACCTTCATGGAGCAGTGAGGAAAAGAGTCACTGTAAGATATGGAACACTGCCCATGGTTAACAAGTATTTATGTTAATGCTATTTGACCTTAGTTAAACTGCTTTAAGAGCAGTAATGATGACTGCCTAAGTTCTAGTGTACACTATTGCAGATTTAGAGAAAATTTAAATAAAACTGCAATAGACATTGTAGAATTGAGAAATTTGTAAGATATATCTGGCCTTATCCCATTTCTTGTGATCAGTACTAACCAGTCTCTTCTAAACCACAGTCTGATTACTCTTGAGTTGTTTATTGGTTTAGTTACTATCGTAGAAAGATGTGAAGAAAAATGTAAAAGTCACTTAGCTATGGACTGTATCTTGTTTCGTGTAAATACCAAAAATTTGATTGACTTTGTACTTCTAAATGTTTTGATATCAAAAGCTAATGCATCATTTCTAATGTATAAAAATGCATTTCATTAATGGTCTGAAAACCTGATGTAGCAACAATTTATTTGTATCTTGCAAGCCAGAACTGAGCTGCTCTATTTAAAAATTAGAAGTATTGCCCAAGTTTTGACTTGTTGCTGGTTCTGGAGCACTTTCTGAATGAAAACCCTCTGTTGACAGATGGAATAGAATGCTGTTTGTTTCCATGTTTTCTGATAATGTATTTCTAACTATCCCACAGCCACTCACTGCGAATGGTGCAGGATTTATGAGCAAATTCATGGTATGCTGCTGACTGCTGAGAGCATTGACCTTTAACTTGTGATTTCTGTTTGCTTGATGCCATAATTGAAGCTTTAATGGTGTCTCCTGTTTACAGCCATTTGCTTTGCCTGTGGAAGGAAATGTAAATGTTGAGGTTTAGTTGGTAATCATCTAAAGTGGCTTAACTAATTAATTAATCGGTACAAAAGGCACAGGTAAAGTTCCAGAAATAAGCCTGCAAGTGACCAGCAAACTCTTTTTGGTAAAACTATATAAGGCACTAGTTGGTACACAGCTGGAAAACTGTGAAGTTTTGAGGCCCCTCTATAAAGAAAGACATACTGGCATTGGAGGCAGCCCAAAGAAGTTTCACTAGGCTGATACAGGGTATGGAGAGACTGTACTATGAGGAAAGATTGAATACATTGAGCCTGTACTCATTGGAATTTAGAAGAATGATAGGCGGCCTTGTTGAAACATGAAAGATTCCTATAGAACTTAAGAGGGTAGATGCGCAAAAGTTATTTTTCCTTGTGGGAGGATCACGGATCAGAAGGCCCTCAGAAGAAGGGTATTCTAAGTCAGAAATGAGGAAGAATTTCTTCTCAGAGGGTAATGAACTATGAAATTCTTTATTGCTGAAGTTGTGTCGTTAAATATATGCATAGACATAAGTAAGTATTTGTTACATTGCACTAATGTTGCAAACTTATGATGTACTGAGAGAAATATTGCTGAAAGTGATGATACCACTAGGCCATAACCTCCCTGAGAGTGTTGAAAATTTGTCAGCTGAAAACACATTTTAAATGCACACCAGTCCACTCTGTTCACTGTTAATTTACAAAGTGATCCACTTCATAATTCTGACTTACCTTCATTGATAAGTATAGCAGAGTGAGGAAAATAACAACCTTTAAAGCATAATTTCTTACACAGATATTTATGTATTCAAATATAGATGTCGCCATGAAAGGAGTAAATTTGGTATATTGGTCAGCAGCAGTTCTCTTAAGAGCTTTTAAACAGCTGCAACTTGCCAAAATTGTAGTGTCGTGGCAAAGTAAATGTTTTTGCCCTTTGTTAGTACATGTGCTAGGAAGCTTGGACCCACTTTGAGAAAGAGATAAATGTCTGTTTCATATACCTTATTATGACTTACTGTGCGGTAATTACGAAGTGGAGCTCAGTAGTGATATAACAGCTTGTATTGGTAGTGCTATGCATTTCTATTCTCAGAGCAAACTGCTGGCTGCTCCCTCCAGCAACTGAGAATTTATGCATGGCATCAGGCCGTTTGAAATCTCGGTGTCCTCTGAATCCCCACATGGGATGGGTGGAAGTTTCCTCATTTCAGATTAAGTGTGGAGGCAGGCATAAAAGTGGTAGGAATCCTTGGTAGGGGATTGTTTGGAAGTGTGTTCCCGTGTTATTATGTTCTTCTCAGCTTATTACATAATACTGGGAGCATTGGTGCAAAGAAACACCTTACTAATGGAGGAACTGAAGAAGTGGGTACTTTCCAGAGCTGGGACAAGGAAGTCTAGATCACCACGTACTTGCCGCATCTGTACATTTGGTTCTGGGAACAAGTTTCCCATTTTTGTCTAGCAAGATTCTGCCAGTGAATGTAATCCTAAAGGACAGAGCTGTTAATTCATATTTATGATATGGAATAAATACAAAACAAGTTACTGACCATGAATGTTGGGGACCTGAAAGTATGAGAACTTAATCGCAAAGCTTGACCTTGCTGACCAAATAAGATCAGCCACCTGCCTTTCTGCAAGAGTCAGGCATGCCTGGATAGATATGTCTAAAATATCTGCCTCTCCTTCAGTCTCTCCACCACTAGGATCAATGCTGATTTGGTCATCTTGAGTTCATTTACACCAAGTATCCTTGCAACCCTACCATCTCCCACTCTTCCTTATGCCTTCATAATTTTTGAACAACACAATTACATCAGGTCTCACAGAAAGTTCATCGCACTAACCCATTATTCTCAACAGCACTGGGCTCTCAACTTGATTTATTGAAGAAACCTCTTTCTCAGCTTCAGACCTATTTAGACATTACCATACCTTACTTCTGCAACTGCTCCACCCTAATATCTCCTGCTGTACCTTTTAGTTTATTGACATCGCTCATTTATAAAATCTCCACTCCACTGTCTTCACTAATCGTAAGATCTTCTTCACCATCCAACATTTTTCTCCTGTTTCAGAAACATTCTCCAACCCATCTTTTTGACTCAGTTTTTGATCAATCTTTGTCAATTCTCATGGGCCGACTTAAGCCCTTTGACCACTAACACAATATTTTCTTGCTTTTCATCCTGCTGATATTCACTCTTAGAATAGTCTGTTTTATGAGTTGCTTCAAAGACTTTACTCCTTATCCTAGGACAGCTCTGGACATAGCGATGTTTGCAGTAGAGTCATAGAGTCGTAGAGATGTACAGCATGGAAACACACCCTTTGGTCCAACTCATCCATGCCAACCAGATATCCTAAATTAATCTAGTCTCATTTGCCAGCATTTGGCCCATATCCCTCTATTCATGTACACATCCAGACACCTTTTAAATGTTGTAATTGTATCAGCTTCTACCACTTCCTCTGGAAGTACATATTAACTTTTGTGGGTCTACCTACAGCACAGACTGCAGTGGTTCAAGAAGGCAGTTTACTCAAGGGCCAACTAGGGATGGGCAATAAATGCTGTCCCAGCCTGCATCACCCATGTCCCACAAATGAATTAAAAGAAACTATTCCCCATGGATTTTTTTGGACTCATTCATTGTTGTCTACCATATCAAATATACGTTTTTGTTTGATTTGGAAATCTATTAAATGTACAATTCCTTTCAAAATATCTTTCAACCATTCTATTCTTATATGCTAGCCATGACTAGACTCTGAGTTTCAGTAATCATGGAGACTTACATTCTCCATATTACAGCAGAGCTGCTGACATGTCCTGTGATGTTACCTGAAAACATTGTCTCCCTAAAAGTCTTTTTGTGGCAGCAACCATTTCTTCAAAAAGTGAGTCATTGCTTCGAGATTGAAGACCTGTTAAAACCAAACGTCTGTCCATTAATAAGATTTCTGCGCAATACAATAATTTAAATGGCAGTGCAAACTCCAGAATTTCTAGATTGTATTTCTTTGGCCTTTTATAATCTCTCAAACTCCTAGATATGTTCTTCCATGGATTGATCGCCATGTTGTTAAATTTCTCAAATTTTGACTGAGCCTTGGTGATTTCCAACAAGTCATCCTTTTGGTAAATTCTGCCCATAATTGTATCAGAATGTAAAATCCCACTTTGGTATCTAGGTCTGTTACATTCTATTCTGAAAAAAAACTTTATTTCTAATTTTACTCCTTCCTGGTAAGGATAAAGCTAAAGCCATACCTTGCTTGTCTTCTGCATCAGGTGGGATTTGAACCTGGTGATCCTTCTGGCTTGAAGATAGGAACACTGCGACTGCACCATGAGAACCCAGAATTTACAAGTTGATAGTCAACTTTGATTGGCCATCAACTCCTGAAGTGGGGCTTGAACCTGGAGATTCTGGCTTAGAGCCAAGAATGGAACCACTGTACCACATGACCTCTTGTGAATTTTTAAATTAATCTGTTATGATACACTTCTGAGGCAGGTGGGAATTGAACACGGACCTTCTCAGCCAGAGGTGGGGTTATTACCCTTTCACCACCTGATCCTTCCACGAATGCAGCTCTTAAATACACAAACCCAGTGAGCATTCTTATTCTCAGTCAACTCGGTACTTCACCTGTTTGAGCTTTAACCTGCATTTCCATCCCTGACATGCTTGAGTATCTGAAGAGTCACAAATATGCTGACCGGTGTGCAATCATTAGTGAATGGCCCCATTTCTGATCATGTTTTGGAGGGAAGGTTATCAATGAAGCAGCTGAAGATGTTGGGCCTAGGAGCCTACCCTGAGGAACTCCTGCAGAGATGTCTTGGAACATATGATTAACGAACACCACCATGCTTTGTGCCAGGTCTGAATTAAACCAGTGGAATGTTTTTGCCCCGATCGCCATTGACATGAATTTTGCGAGGGCTCCTTTATGTCATACTCTGTCAAATTTTGCCTTGATGTCAAAGAACCAAGCTCCAGAGATGTGCTGAGAGCAGCTACCTCATTTGGACTAAGGCTGTAATGAAGTCTTGACAGAACCTAAACTGTGCAAGATATTGCTGAGCTAATGCTGCTCAATAGCATTGTCAGTGTCTCCTTCCATCACTTTGTTCGTAACTGAGAGTAGACTGATGGATCAGTAATTGACTGGGTTGGGTTGGATTTGTCCTGCTTTTTGTGTACGGGACATACCTGGGCAATTTTCCCCATTATCACTTATTGTTGTAGCTGTACTAGGACAGCTTGGCTAGGGGAGCGGCAAGTTCTAGAGTGCAAGTTTTCAGAATCATTGCCAGAATGTTGTTAGAGCCAAAGTTCTCAAGAAACGTAGACTATGGACAGAGCCTTTGCTTTTGAGTGCCATCAGCAATTTTGGATTTTATGCAGAGTGAATTGAAGACTAGCAAATGTGATATTATAGCGTCATACAGCACAGAAGCAGCCATTTAGTCCATTGAGTCTGCATTGATGTATCTACACTAATCCCACTTCCCAGCTCTTGGCCTATAGCCTTGAATGTTGTGATATTTCAAGTGCTGCTCCATATTGGAGACGTCTGGAAGAGACTCAGGTGGATCATCCACTTACAAGTACTTCAGTATTGTCGTTATCATTACAAGTTGTCTGTAGTAATCATTCACAGAAAATCAGTTTCCTAATTTGACATTTTAATCAAATATTCAGTCTGCAAATTAATCAGTTCATCGTGGAAAACAGTAGCGGGTTCTGCTCAATGAGTTGGCTGTTAGTAACTTTCAAGATCATGCATGCAACAGCAAAATTTCATGCATTTGCCCAGACTTTGAGAGACTAGAACCAGAACCCTGTAAGTTTTTCTTTTTCAGATTAAAACTCAAAATAAAAACACTTGCCATTTCTTCTTTACAGCAATTTTACTTTTTTGCTGTGGACATTTGATGTTCTTTCTCTTTTTCCTATCCTTTTGTTGTACCCATTGAGTCCAGCCTGGGACTTTTTCCAGGAAATCTTCGGCCCTAATTAATAATTATTTTTACACTGCATCTCTTTGTATATTCTCTCTTACAACCTCTGTGGCAGTGGGATTCGTTGACTGCATCTAATGTACTTGTTCCAGTAGGATTTCACTGGTTCCAAACTGCCTCTTTCTCCATTATGAGGTTTCCTGTTTACAGCTATACCTTCGTCATATCCTTTGCAGTTTCTCTGCACAAAATGAGCAGCGGAGCACGTGCTCATCTGCCCTGTTTGTGAGCTTCCCCTAATGCAGGTACCATCAAATGTACATCTGTAGACTTAAACTCGTTAATTTCATTAAAGGAATGTGATTGCATTGCGTCAGTATGCAGCTGACCTGCGACCACAAGTTCCACCATAATTCCTTAATTCTGCACCACTTTGCTTGTCAGCTGTACTTGATTTAGCATGACAGGCCAAAGGCTAGCTACCAGGCAACAAGGATTATCCACTTTTAGTATAACTGGCTCAAAACCAATGCACAAAGGAAGAGCAAGCCTCCAAGGAGGGGGATATATCCTCAAGCTTCTACAGACTGTACCAAAAACAAAGTTGCTGGAAAAGCTCAGCAGGTCTGGCAGCATCTGTGGAGGAGAAAACAGAGTTAACGTTTCGGGTCCGGTGACCCTTCCTCAGAACCGATGGTGGCTGGGAAAACGTCAGTTTATATGCAGAAATATATGCAGTATATATTCAGACTGTACCATTCTGGTCAAGCTCTGTGGTACTCAGCCAAGTTGGGATCAATCTTTGTGACATAATGCTGGAACAACCTTTGTCACCCGAGGTAAACGGTGCTAAAGAGCATTTTCAGTTGTTCCTTTCCCTTCCTCCAGTGATCGTTTAGGTGTCAGTTCTCGGGAACAATATGTGAAAAAGTAGCACAAGAGTTGGGGATGGGAGAGAAGGAAGTAAGAAGTGCGTGTTCACACCCACTCCACCTTCTCATTCAGAAGACATTAAGGGATGAGGTAGAAGTGCAATAAGAGGAGGAGGGTTAGGTATGCCTATACTCCCATCATTATCTTTCTCACTGCAATGAATGACCACAGGTTCAACAATACCCTGCACCTTAAAAAAGAAACAAAGGAATTGTGGATGCGAAAAATCAGGAACAAAAACAGAAGTTGCGTTTCAAGTCTCTTCTGCAGGACTGGCAGCATCTGTGAAGAAAAGAGTCAGAGTTAACGTTTTAGGTCCAGTGGCCATTCCTCAGAACTGAACCTTGGTGGCTAGCAGTGTCTCCTCCATGAGATGCAGATACTTGAGTGTGCAGCTCTTTCCTGTTGCCTGCTAACACGTACTACCTTTTGCAAGAAAGACGGAAATACATCATTGAACGTGGTGCAATATGGCTTTTGTTGTGGTTCTCCTGGTTGGATAGTTTCCAGTTTGTGGTGGGTGTGAAGTTGCAACAGTGCTAAGTCTGTGAGTGCAAAGGAATGTGATGCTTGAGACCTGATTCATAGATATTGTTCAAAAACAGAAGTTGCTGGAAAAGCTCAGCAGGTCTGACAGCATCTGTGAAGAAAAATGAGAGTTCGTGTTTCAGGTCCGGTGACTCTTCCTCAGAATACATGTTGTTGATAGATGAGTGATGGAAGTGTGGTGAATTAGGCCACGGGTGAGGCTCGTGGTCCAGATTGTAAAATATGCCATGAGCAGTTGAACTTGAAAGCCTTGACAGCACACACGAGGCCGTTAAATTCTTTCTACACTGCATCCACATTTGAGAAGTATGTACCTGAGATGGAAGTCCCTCCAGTTACTTCCCACTGCCTCCTGAGTCCGTACCCGGAGGGTCCTTTGGCAACTGCCGCCACCCCCTCATGGACACAGGACATCTTTCCATCCTTCCACCAACACTTCCGCAAACCATGTTAGAAAAATTGTTTGTGCTCAGCCACAATTCACACTTTTGCTGGATAAATGCACTTCTGAGACAACTGCAGTCACTTTTCCAGCCACGCAGTAGCTCCCTTTCAGAGGTGCAGGCATCCTTTAAGTAATCCTAGGCTTTTGCGAGGTTGGGCTCCCAGCCGCAGCCGTCTGCAGTGCAGACAGTGAGCTGTGCGCAGCAGTCATTAACGCAGCAAGCCACATAAATTTGACATACTTCCCGCACCACACTGAACTGTTAGGGGTGAGAAGCACATTGGGATCCCTGTGCCGATTTTTGGAGTTTGTACAATATATTTTCACCAACTGCAAAATCTTTCTGTCATTTTGAGCTATCGTTCACAGAGCTAGAGACTCTATTACCAGAGCCATAAAAGGTTGCTGTACTTAGGGCCAGGTCTCCAGCATAAATTTTTGATTCCCCAGTTGATGTACAAGATTACATCATTAGATAATAAATGTAATGGCATCATTTAGTGCGCAGAGTACGCAATTGAAAAATATTGATCCAGATTTTCCCGTTTCCATGTAGTTGAAAACTGGATGTACCCTGAAAGGTGTACATCAGGGTCCCTTGGAAATCCTGAATCACTGGCTGCACAGTAATTGCCTAGAAAGTTTAAACTTCGGTTAAACAATTGCCCTTTCTGTGGAACTATCTGAGAAGGTCTCAAACTCTGAGCTAGAGTCACACAATTCAAAGTTCTAACTTACTTAACTTGACAACTACCCGGGAAAAGTTAGGGAAATTAAAAACCTGTTCCAACTTCTGGGTGACTATAAACTGCACCCCCATATCCCTCTCCAATCCAACCACCCTCCCCTAATCCAACATACTCCTCCACCCCAACTCATCCTTAAACTCTCACCCACTTCTTTGTAGCAGTACATACCCACCTGCCACCCATCTGCCACCTTAGTCTCCTATCCACCTACCTGCCATCTTACTCCCCACCCCCCCATTCATTTGTCATAACTCCATGCCAAAGCTCCAGACCTTTAAACCCCAGGATATTGCAGCTACTGCCTTGCCGTCCAGTACTGTTCCTACAGCTGGAAGGGTTCCTGGACAGGAAAGCTTTGGGTTTCACGAGGCCCAGATTGGAAGTTCAGACCAGAAATGTGGAGCTCTAGGATAGGGGAAGTGAAAAGGAGCAAAGTTGCAATCTGACTGTGATCACTATTCCTCGAAATATTGGGCCAAAATGTAATATTTTAACGGATTGAAAAACCATTACTTTTCTCTGTGTTGAAGAATACTCAACCTTATCTTGTGAAGCTCAATTGAGATAACTCAGGGGGAAGTAAATGTTTTAATACTAAAGGAATAAAGGTAAGCGGTTTCTCAAAATAAATATGTACACAGATCACACTTATTAATCTGCACCCTCATTCCATATCAGTCCATATGTAGCTTATTGTCAAATGTTGCAAAACATAATTGGGAAATAAGTTATTGCAATGTATCTATATATGTTAATAACCTGTAATTTCAAAAATCTTTTCTCACCCATCAAGTGTGTGGAAAAGGTCGAGAGATGAAGTAAACATATAATAAAATGAGATTGCAGTTATTTGTGTGCTGTGTGGTTTGCATTGCTTAAGAGCACTTCGGTTCAGCACTCTTAAAATTAGTCACACTTCCTCCTATTCTAATAACAGAATATTGCGTTTCAAGTCTCTTCTGCAGGTCTAGCTGTAAAAGTGATCTGTGTTAAATCAATGGTAACATAAGCAAGAGCGGTTTCATTACAGCACTCATGGTGAATCAACATCACTACTGGTCTCCGTTGTGAAGCTTGTACAATGATTGAGAGTCAAGCAAATGCACCAACACAAGCTGTGATTATTCCCCAGGAGATAGTAGGAACTGCAGATGCTGGAGAATCTGAGATAACAAGGTGTACAGCTGGATGAACACAGCAGTCCAAGCAGCATCGATGCTGCTTGGCCTGCTGTGTTCATCCAGCTGTACACCTTGTTATCTCATGATTCCCCAGGAATTGGCTACAGCGTCAACACTGGGGTGACTTCTGCTTTATTATCCATTTTAACAATGATAGCTCGATAGTGGAACCTGGGTGACTGTCAAATTGAAATGGGCTTATTTTGACCTTGTTCTTTGCTGTTCAACATCCTGTCCAAGAAGAGTATTTTAAAATCACTTGTCCCTGGGATGTGAACAGTGCTGGCTAGGCCAGAATACGTTGACCATCTCTGGCTACCCTTGAGAAGGTGGTGATTAACTGTCATCTTAAATCACTGTGGCCCAGGTTTACTGTTAGAAAGAGAATTCCAAGATTTTGACCCACCAATACTGAAGGAATAGCAATGTACTGCTAACCCAGTATCTACTGCCCTTCTACTTCAAAGTGGTAGAGGCATGGCTTTGGAAGTTGCTGCTAAAGCTGTTTAATGGGAATAATAATTATCTTTCATTCATTTTTCAACCAATATGTCTTTTCTTATTAAAACATTTCCTAACTCTGCTAAAAGTACAGTTGCTTTTCTAATAGCTTGAGGAAAGCAAACTCCTCATCCTTCTGCTGTTCAGTAGAGCTGGGATTGGACCTCACCCTCTGTTGTTTTCTAGATATTTTAATCAACCTAGTCAGAGGCATTCTGACGCATCTCTAGAGCAGAACGGACTTAACCCGAAGCCTCCTGACCAAGAATAGAATAGAATAGCCTTTATTGTCACATGCACTCAAAAAAATGCAGTGAAAAGTTTGTAATGTTGTCTCATGGCGCCATCTTAGGTACAGAGTACTGAGGTACAGATACTTTAAATGTTGTCACTATATTGAAATAGTAAAAATAGAGATTAGTATGGGAATACAGGGATTAAAAAAAGGCCAGAATGATGATAAAATGTGACTATACAGATTCTAGTCCTTTTCCAACATGCGTCCATGCCTGCCAGGCTTTAGAACACGAGGCCACACTGCCTCCACGCGCTGGCCTCCGTCCACCACTCGCTCTGCTCCCACTCCAGGACTGAGCCCGTGCTCGATCTGCTCCCACTCTGGGACTCAGCCCGCACTGGCCCTGCTCCCATTCCAGGACTGAGCCCGCGCTCGCTCTGCTCCCACTCTGGGACTGAGCCCGCGCTCGCTCTGCTCTCACTCCAGGACTCAGCCCACGCTCGCTCCGCTCCCACTCCAGGACTGTGCCTGCGCTGGCTCTGCTCCCACTCCAGGACTCAGCCCGTGCTCGCTCTGCTCCCATTCTGGGACTGAGCCCGCGCTCGCTCTGCTCCCACTCTGGGACTGAGCCCGCGCTTGCTCTGCCCCCACTCTGGGACTCAGCCATGTCTCAGCCCGCGCTCCCTCTGCTCCCACTCCGGGACTGAGCCCGCGCTCGCTCTGCTCCCACTCCAGGACTAGGACCATGTGGTTTGCTGCTGCACCCGCTCTGGCTGTGACTCGATCTGCTGTCTGGTCCGGGAGTTGAGATAGGGACTCTACCGCAATGCCACTAGAGCCTATGTTGCGTAAAATCTTGGGCTCTCCCTGCTACTCAAATCTACTGCTGCTCACTCATGCTGGGTGTCTCACTCCTCTGTCTCACTAGTTTTCCCATGGAGAGGGCTACAGACAGTTGAGGAGGATGAATTTCTTCTCAGCAGAATTGTCTTCATGTAATGTTTTGCTGTGTTCTGTTATCTACTCATTACGCACAATGACTATTCGACTACTAAGCAAGAGTTGCACAGTAAGCAGGTCTAAGCTGGTTGTTCCTCCATATCTTCTGTGCATACAAGACCAACCATTAAATTTCCTTTTGCTTCATCTTTGGTTTTGAAAGACAAAAAGTCAGAAAATTGTGAAGCTTAACACATCCATGATGACAATTGTTCTTTCTCAGATTCTTAAGTGCTTCAACAAGATAACTTCAAAAGAGTTGAGTATTTATTGGCCTTCTAGCCAAACTAAAATAGTTTAATATTAGAAAAAAGGTCTTATATCTCTGCTGTAGAACATTCCAAAGTGCTTTGCTGCCAGCACATTTCAACAAATAGTTTACACACAGGCCAACCTGACACATAGTAAAGAAGGAAATGATTCTCTAATGTCATTGCGAGAGGCAGCACAGAGAAGATATATGAAGATGTTCTAAAGAAGTCATACCAGTCTCGAAAAGTTAACACTGTTTCTCTCTTCACAGATGCTGCCGGAGTCCTCCACCATACTCTGAATTTGTTTCAGATTTCCAGCATCTGCAGTATTTTACTTTTGTATGAGGATGTTGCCAGGAATAGAGAATGTTAGCTGTGAGGAGAATTAGATAAAGTGGGGTTATTTTCTTTGGAACAGGGGGTTCTGAGGGAAAATTCACTTGTGCTGTTTCAAATTGAGGGACCTAGATAAACTGGATGGAGGTCGCAATTTCCCATAGATTAGACTGAATATATTCAACATCAGTGGCAGAAGGATTAGCAGGAAATTGAGAAATATACGCGGAAAGAAATCAAGTGGTGCTTCCTGTTTCATTATACAACCAGCAAGTAATTTTCTGATGTAAAAGTGCCCTAAGACATAAAATATGATGTATTTCATTGAATATCATTTTTAACATTGCAACAAAAAGCAACTAGCTATTTGCGACTTGATGAAGCAATTAACAGAGTAATTAACAATTAACAGAGTCCTGCTGTTGTTAATGCAAGCATAAAGGAAAGTTGGCCATTTCTGCATTCAAATTGCTCCTGTATTGTCTAACAATCATAAATAAATTGCAGTTGCAGTAACAGTAAATTAACAATGCAACATTTAGGGCATATCATTCCAACATATAATCACCTCGTAGCTCTTACTTTGTTTTAGGTGGACCAGCTTAGTATTGTAGTGAACCTGCCAGGGAACCTGGAAATTCACAGGCCAAATCATTATATACCAATTCTTTTGATCTATTAATGGGATGTGGGCTTTGCTGCCTGGACCATCGCTTAATGTCCATCCCGAATTGCCCTGGAGAAAGTCACGGTGAACTGCATTCTTGAATGTCACAGGGCAATGGTTAGATTATTTCTTGTTGGAGATGGCCATTGCCTCAGATTTGTGTCGCTCAAATATGACTTGCTGCTTGATATTGTCCAGGCATTTGGACATGGACTACTTCAGTATTGTGTTTGATGCTGAATGAACGTGGTGCAGTCATTGGTGAACGTCCCCACTTATGATCTTATGATAGAGAGAACGTCACCAATGAACTTACATTGAGTCTTCTGTATAATGAAGCTCTTGGGAATTCTGGTGAGTAAGCATCCTGCTGACACATAACCAGATCAGCAATGTATCACGGTGCTCAGAATAGGTGCAAAACCCAGTGAGTATTGGAACTAGCAATTTTCTAGCAGCTATTGTAAAATTACTTAGAACCCATAGAATATAATGGATTGTCTCAAATGTGAAAACAATTACAATTTTATCTAAATATACATAAAAATAATTGTAAAGTTTTCAGCCTTTCTCTGTAGAGAGATATTCTATCACAAGAAGCAACTGTGAACTTTTAATCAAAAACCTTCATCTTTCAAAGGAATGTTTACAAGCCAAAGTTCTCTAAGTTCAGGGAAGATTATGGGTTTTGTAATTTGGGAAAGCTGAGAGCAAATGTGTTAGAGAGCCATTTCATTCAGATTCATGTTATGTCACAACTTAGCATTAACACTTTAGGACATAGCACGATTGTTTCTAAGGTATTAACATTCCCGTTTTCTAAATGGTGAGAGGATGCTTGTGATCTGTCCTTTACAAAGATATTGAAAGTAACCTGTACCTTAAAAGTGCATCCTGTTGTATGGCTGTTTAACGGTTGTAAAGTAATCATAAGAAATGGGCTTGTACATACAAAAATTGGTTGTGCACGTATATGTACATTCAAGTACATTGCCTGCCCCAGTATGTGTCGTGTTGGAAAATCTGTTGCTTGAACAGGAGGCCAGTAAATGAGAAAACTGAAGTGGCTGTACATACTCCAGGCAGGTAGATCCCTTCGTAAAATGTAGTTAATAAAGTGATATAAGAGAAGGAATGTGTCACAAGTTGTTACGATTTTTAATGCTTTCATCACCACCTGTTAATTTCCTGTAGATTAACTCAGACACTGATAAAGTACCTTCTATAACATTGCATATCTTGAAAAGCTGATGTGAAGAAATACATGGTTAACACAACATTTATTGAGCTATTTGTGCTATAGACTTTCCAATATGATTAAAAACCGAAAGAACTGCGGATGCTGTACATCAGGAACAATATGATTTTCAACATGATTATTTGGCCAAGTACTTTTTTCTAATTACCTATTAGACCTATTGGGTGTTCACAATGTAGTATGGGAGGCTCAATATTTTTACATTAATTTATCTGGTAAGTGAAATCATAAACCAGGATATTCCTGACCGTAAGATGATCGCTTCGCTCATGCTTAGCCATTTGCTGCCTCTATTGTTGTGCATTCTTTCTTGCAAAATCTGGCAAGTCCAAGAGTCATTGTTGATTTTTGTGCATTTGGGATTGCAAGACCTCTCCCTGCTCTTTACATGTATTGTTGTCACAGGAAAGCAAAAAAAAAAGAAAAGTTTTGAATTGAAATATGCTTGGTTTATACAACACAGGTTGAGTTTGATGGGAATGAAGACTCCGTCTTTTTTGCTGATGGCCAACGTCGAATCGATTTTGTGTTGGTTTACGAGGAGGAGCACAGAAAACCGGGAGACAAAAAGAGAATGAGATCAATTCTAAGCAGAAAGGTATCATCTGTTATACCTGTTAATGCATTAGATCTTTTCCTTCGGATTCAGATGCAGGATGATTCTAATTTTCCTCTACTCATTAGCGATTAGTGATGTGGAGAGTTGGAATAGTTCTTGAATAAACAGCATTGTTCGTCAACTTCTTTGCTGCAGTTTATGACAGTTTCTTCCCCTGCTTAAATCTGAATGCAGCTTCCTGTACTTCCTCATTTTTAGAGTGACTCACCATAAGAAAGAGTAGCTGTCACTCAAGTAGGAAGATCTGCTGTTTCTTTACATTTAATGCCATTCTGGTGGTGTAAGATTTGAATATTGACGTGAGAATTGATCATTAAAAAGATTGGACCTGAGCACTTCAAAAAAACACAAGATAATTGGGAAGAGTCAGCATGGTCTTAGAAACATCGGAAATAGGAGCAGGAGTAGGCATTTGGCCTTTCAAACCTGCTCCACCGTTCAAAATGATCATGGCTGATCATCCAACTTTGTACCCTGTTTCCACTTTCTCCCCATATCCTTTGGGTTCCTTTAGCCCTAAGAACTATATCTAACTCCTTTTTGAAAATATTTAATGCTTTGGCCTCAACCACTTTCTGTGGAAGAGAATTCCATAAGCTTACAACTTTGGGTGTAGAAGTTTATCTTCATCTTAATCCAATTGGGGTACCCCACATCCTTAGATCGTAACCCCTGGTTCTGGACTGCCTTGTAATCAGGAACATCCTGTTAGAATTTTATAGATTTCTATGAGATCACCCCACATTCTCCTAAACTAGCCCTAACCAATCGAGTGTCTCCTCATGTATCAGTTTTGCTATCCCAGGAATCAGTCTGGTAAATGCTTTGCTGCATTCCCTCCATAGCCAGAACTTACCTCCTCAGAACTGAACTGCATACAATATTCCAGGTGTGGTCTCACCAAGGCCCTATATAATTGCAGCAAGACATCCCTGCTCCTGTACTCCAATCCTCTTGCTATGAAGGCCAACATTCCATTTGCCTCTTTCATAGTCAGCTGCACCAGCACCCAGATCTCATTGCATCTTCTCCTTTTCCAAATCTCTTATCACAATTTAGATAATAATCTGTCTCCCTCTTTTTGCTACCAAAGTGGGTAATATCACATTTACCCACATTACATTTCACCTGATATGCATTTGCCCACTCACTGTACTTATCCAAATCACATTTAAAGCATCTTTGCATCCTTCTCACAGTTCACCCTCCCACCCACTTTGTGTCATCTAAAAACTTGGAGATATTACATTTAGTTTCCTCTTCTGAATGATTAATGTAAATTGTGGATAACTGGGTTCCAAGCTGTGATCTCTGCAGTACCCCACTAGTCATTGTCTGCCATTTGGAAAAAGACCCTTTTTTTCCCTATCTGCCAACCAGTTCCCTGTCCGTGTCTGTACACCACCTTCCACTTCATGCACTTTAATTTTACTTACTCTTATGTAGGATCTTATTGAAAACATTCTGTCCAATCCTGTCATTGTTTTCCAAGTGCTGTGGTATTAAATCTTTTATAATGGTCTCCAGCATTTCCCCAATTACTGATGTCAGGCTAACTGATCTATAATTCCCTGTTTCACTTTACCTCCTTTTTTAAATGGTGGGGTTACATTAACTACCCACCAATCTATACGAACTGATCTGAAGTCTATAAATTCTTGTAAAATGACATATCTATGCATCCACTATGTCTACGGCCACTTCCTTATATACTCTAGGATGTAGTTTTTCAGGCACTGAGGATTTATTGGCCTTTAATCCCATCAATATTCCCAACACCATTTCCGTACTAATATTGATTTCCTTCACTTAAGACCAAAAGATACAGGAGCAGTATAAGGCCACTTGACCCATCGAATCTGCTCCACCATTCAATCAAGGCTGATAGATTTCTCAATTCTGTTCTCCTGCCTTCACCCAGTAACCCTGATTCCCTTACTGATCAAAAACCTATCTATCTCTATCTCTTGTATTCTGGCACTCTTGAAATGAATGCTAAATTGCATTTGCCTTCCTAATTGCCAACTGAACCTGCATGTTAACCTTAGGAGAATCCTGAACTAGCACTCCCAAGTCCTTTTGTGCTTCAGATTTCTGAAGCCTTTCCCCATTTAGAAAATAGTCTATGTCCCTATTCTTCCTACCAAGGTGCATAAAAAACACTTTCCCATATTTTATTCCATCTGCCACTTCGTTCATTCTACTGGCCCGTCCAAGACCTTCTGCTTTCTCAACACCACCTGTGCCTCCAACTGTCTTTGTGTCATCTGCAAACATAGCGGCAATGCCCTGAATTCCTTCATCCAGATCATTAATATATGAGGTGAATAGTTGAGGTCGCAACACTGAATGTGCGGAACTCCACTAGTCACTGACTGTTTCCAATCTCTTTCTTTGTAAACCATTCATTTCCCAACATTTTTGGGATGTTATTTGTGTCTGCCTTTGTGAAGACAAAACTGAAATGTGTATTTAATTGGTTTACCATCACTTTGTCCCCCATTAAAGCTTCCCCTGTTTCTGATTATAAAGGGCCTACATTTGTCTTCACTAAATTCTTTCTCTTCACATACCTACAATAGCTTTTCAAAAGAGTTTGCGTGTTCCCCACAAGTTTACTCTCGTACTCTATTTTCCTCCTGTATCCTCCTTTGCTGAAATCTAAATTGCTGCCAGTCGTCAGATCTGCTGGGTTTTTTTGGCCAATTTTTAGGGCCCTTCCTTGGATCTAATACAGTTCCTAATTTCCTTTATTAGTCATGGTCAGGCTACCTTTCCTGTTTGATTTTTGTGCCACTCAGGAATGAACAAGCATTGCAATTTTTAAAAAATGTTTCCATTTATTATGGTACCTTACCTTGTTTTAACAACTTTGGCGGAGGCCTGTTCCCCTGGACCAGGCTCAGCGATAAGATGACTTCCTGAGGCCCAGAAAGGTGTGTACACCTGGCACCTGGTGGGGTGGTCTCTGGGTTGTGGCAGTCTTGACCTGGCATGGTGGTCTTGCCCTAGCGTGGAGGTCTTTGACGGCTTCGGGGTATTCCAGCAGTCTAGTGTGGAGGTATCATCTCAGCCCAGTTTTCCAGCATATACCAAACTCGTCAAGTGAACTGATTTCTGATGAAGGGTCTAGGCCCGAAACGTCAAGCTTTCCTGCTCCTATGATGCTGCTCGGCCTGCTGTGTTCATCCAGCCCCACACCTTGTTATCTCAGATTCTCCAGCATCTGCAGTACCTTTTATCTCTGATGAAGTTCTTTCTTTGCCTTCTTACTGGTGATTTCTGTCATTAATTTAGGCGTCATGGTATGGCGAATTATAAAACTTCTTACTGTATTTTTCTGGTAGAAGTACACATAATAATAAATTACTGTTCCACAATTGCCCTTGAATTCTCTGACTTTTCTTATTTCCCATTCTGTCTTTTTATTTTGCCATGTTTCCCTCTTTTCTGTCTCCCTTTACGTGTAGACCTATTCCTCTTCACCCATGCAGCAGAGCCAATTGTGCTACAACAAATTTTGCTATTGCTACTTTCCTGCGGGAGGTCATGCTCCCCAACAGAGTCCAAAACTGTTTTGCAGGGGACTCATGCCCTGCCTCCCTAGTCCTCTTACAGTGCTTGTTGGTTATCTAGACCCTTCCTGACTCTGTGGTCTAAACGTGCGGAGTGACCACTTCTGTTAACATACTATCCACTAGTCTCTTGGCCTCATGGATGTTCCACCGTGTCCCCAAATGCCTCTCCAGCTCGGAAACTTGGGCTTCTAGGAGCAACAGCTAGAGACACTTCCTGCACACATTCTGGTCCTGGGCATTGGAACAGTATCAAGTATTGGTAGTGACTGCACTAAAAGCATCTGAAATTTCATTCTTCAGCACAGGACAATACATTCTTGTTTTCTATCTCTTTGCTTAGGTTTGTGTAAAGATAGAAATTGAAGGTAGGTATTTTAAAGCTGAACCTAAATGTGCAGTTCCGTCTGGAATCAGTTAAGAATATTATCTTTTTTTAAAGCTCTCTCTTAAATTTTCTTTATTTGGCATGCAGAGAAAAAGAGCATTCTTTCAAGGAAACTTAATGAAAGAAGGCATACAGATTGAAGCAACAAAATCGGTGAGTGCATTTTTGACCTTTATATACTTTCCATTGATCAGTTAATGTTGTAGAAATCTGGTCAAAGTAAGTGTAATCACTCTGTGTGTCATCCAGGGTACAATTTTTAACTTCAAATCTCTTCAATAATATGGAGTTAAAACCGCACTCTTCCGAATTCTTGTGGCATAAATTCCTGCAACCAAACAAATATTTGTTCTTCTTAATCATTTTCCTTTAGGAATTTCCTTCTGTTTCTTGTCCGCACCTCAGCTAAAAGCAACATTGTTAGTGTGGCGTAATTTCATGTCATTCATTGTCCTCCACTATCAGGTTTTTCAATCCTCACGTGTAACCTTAAAAGAGTAAATGATAGCACACCGATCTATCATGAGATGCCAAATCCAGAATCCATATCCGTTCTGCAACACAGGGCATATGGCAATGGCCAACAGTGGGAGAATGGGTTAATTGTAGTGGTATCTGGAGCAAAATCGAAGTGCTATGCCATAGAAAAGATCAATTTCACGAACAAACCTTTTATGCGTCATAATAGCAAATATTGCAGATCCACCTGTACTGTTTCAGTGTACCAACTGATGTAGCTCAAGCCCACCTTTATCACATATTGTGCTTCGTGGTCATGCTAGCTAGTTTTACCCCCAGGGTATTTTTATTCCTGACCAATGCTAAATCTCCTATAGCTGTCTATGGACTTCTAAATGCCTCCTCAGTCACACGTTCTCCATTCCACTGATGTGCCTTGTTACTTGCTGAATTGGGAGAAACTTGTATTTTTGATTTTTTGAAATTACACGGAATTTATAATGTGTTTACGTTGCTTTAGAATGTAAAATGCCTGTTTCCTGGGATTCTAGGATGTCAGTGCAAACTTTGTAGCAGATTCCTTCAACAATGATAACGCTACAAGGAAGTAAATGGAAAAAGGCTGAAGATGGATGAGCATGAAGGGAAGTAGAGCGTCAGGTTAAGGGACAGCAAAGCATAAGGAGGAAAGCCTTGGGGATCTGAGATGAATTTATTGGAGCAGTAATAATGGAAATGGAAGAGCAGAAGGACAATTGTAAATTGAAGCAAAAGAAGTCAAGTGATGAAAAGAAGATAATTGGGGAAGCTTAACAGACACAAAAGAGATTAAACAATGGCAGGATGGGGAGACCATCAATAAAATTGAAACAAGCTCTATGACTTTATATAGGTACATGGATAGGAACGATTTGGAGGGATATGGGCCAAATGCAGGCAAAAGGGACTAGTTCAGCTTAGGAAACTTCATTAGCATGGACGAGTTGGGTCACAGTGTCTATTTCCATGCTGTCTGACTCTATACAGGAACAGAAAAGTACATCATAAATGCCTACCAGAGTTTAAAGTGGAATGGATGGCCCATATTTTGTGGTGTTAAGTCAGAATTCTGCATGGTTATTCCACTGAAATTAACAGTAACTTCACAAGTCCATGCAGGGAAAGTGTAATTTCAGGTGTTGCTGTCAGTGATTCAGCACTCCTTCAGGGATGTGCTGTTGCGGTGTAACAGGTTTTTAGTAGCATTCTAAGTTCATAATTTCTGTTAAACAGCCTTGCTGGCCCTGAAAAACTAATTCTATTTCTGGAAAATTTCAGACATCGCCATCATTACAAAATCCACATTTTGAAGTAGTGTTTTTATAATCGCTTATAATATTTTATCTCTTACCTTAAAACATCATAGTCATTTATTTTGCTATCTGAGAAGTACAAAGTGAAGCGATTCAATGCATTAATCATCCTCGTTTGCTGTCTGAAAATAATTCAGTGTGACCGAGCATTGTGCTGGCTGACATCAGATCATAATGAACAAGGACCAGAAATAGGCCATTCAGCCCCTTGAGCCTGCTCAGCTGAGCAGTGAGTTCATGGGTGATCTATTAGTGTTTCAAATTCTATACTTACCATCTAGTCTTCGGTAACCTTATATCCCATTGCTTAACAACAATTTATCTACATCCGCCTTAAAAATATTCAATGCCTGCACTGCTTTCTGATCCCGAAAATTATAAAGTTGCATAGCCGTATAAGAGAAAAGAATTTTCCTCAAACTCTGTTCTAAAAGAACAATCCCTAATCTTTAAACAGTGCCCATTGGCTCTTGGCTCACCAGAAGAGGTCACACCCTTTCCATTTCCACTTTGTCGAGAACATTCAGGATTTTGTGTATTTCAATCTAGTCACTCCTCACGTTTCTAAACACCTTGGAAACAAGCCCAGTCTGTCCAATCTTTCCTCAAATGACACCCATTCATTTCCAGATATCAAACCAGTAAATCTTCCCCGAACTGCCTCCACTGTTTCTTAAATTAGGTGATCAGAACTGCACACAGTGTCCCAGATGTAGTGTCATCAACGCCCTCAATGACATCTCATCAATTATATAGCTGACATATACCATCCTTAATTTGTGTTCATTTCCTCTCATAATAAAGGATACCATTCCATTAGCCTTCTTAATTACTTGCTGTACAAACATATTAACTTTTAGTGGCTCATGCAGTAGAACACTTAGATCTCTCTCTGCACCTCAGAACCTGCAATCGTTTTCCATTTAAAAAATACTTTATTCCTCCTGCCAACATGAACATCACTGCTGCTGAACACCTGGAGATCCCCTTCACCATGTGCCAGATTTAAATTGCCACCGGGGAAAGAGCAATGCATGCCACAGAGATTGCTAAACTGTTGTGGGCAGTGGTGAACTGCCCTGCTTCACTGCAGATTTCAAAATCCAAGCCAGTCAGTCTGCTGGATGCAAAAGAGCATTGCAAAATAACCATAGAAAAGCCAGACATCAAACACCAGGGGAACTGCCAGAATGAAGTAGAAAGAACGTAGAAGTGGACAGTAAAAGTGCAGCAAAAAAGGGAAATATTACATCCTGACCAACAATATGATCGGGACAGCATATACATTGTTGAGTATACTGTTGCCAGTAACTTTATGGTGATGTATTAGCTATCTCCTGCTTTCACACACACAATGAATGCACACTCCCTTATCGGAGGTATCCTGTATCTAAGGTGACACCAAAGCGACAAAATTGCAAACTTTTCACTGCACCCATTCAGATGGATGTGACAATAAAGCTAATTCAAATTCTAATTCTGATCTTAATAAATCATTTGTTAGAAGAATGCAAATTTTTGACTCATTACAATTAACGCAACGGGAATATAAAAAGCCTTCATTTTTGCTTTTGTTTATGTTTACTCCCGTGGTGAAATGTGTCACTGGAAGCTGTATTGTTTCTTGTTATTTGTTACAATTAACAGTCACAGTATATTTCCATGCTTACGAGGGGAAAGATTTAGAAGGGACCTAAGCAGCAATTTTTGAGAAGGTGGTACATGTACGGAATGAGCTGCCAGAGGAAGTGGTGGAGGCTGGTACAATGACAACATTTAAAAGGCATCTAGGTGGGTACATGAATAGGAAGGGTTTAGAGGGATGTGGGCCAAATGCTGGCAAATGGGACTAGATTAATTTAGGATATCTGGGCAGCATGGATGAGTTGGACTGAAGGATCTGTTATCATGCTGTACATCTCTATGTCTAAACTATGGACATATGGCTTAAGCTTTTGGTTACTTTACCATTCAATATCAGCTTCTATTTTTTGGTAGATTGCCCATGACTTGTAGTCCCTTCTAAGACACACTTCTTCAACTGATAGACATTTCTGTGAAATAGTGTAGCACTCTGTTATAATTGCTACAGTGGGCAAAATATTCTTGTGTTGGATTTTGTGGTCAGCAGTGAAGCAACGGAACTTGCTGTCAATCTCAAAAAAAAATCGACCAATCTCCTTAGCGTGAATTTCCTTTTCCTGACACCAGTTCACATCTGGATGACAGGGTTTACAGAAGCATTGATGCCTGCAAACTGAGCACGGAGCTACTAACACTGAAGTATTCTCACAGACATCAAACCAGAAAATTAAAAATACTCATGTCTTTAAATTTTAAACTTTCAGATAGTAATATTAATTATTAAGGTGAAAGTTATAGTACCAAAAACAAACCATGAAAACAATTAAAAGTGCGGAATTTATCATGATTAAAAGAAATTGACATTGCTCAAAGATAAAATTAGATTAGGACCAGTGAGCGGGTTTAGCACTGATTATAAATATAGGACTCTGTTGAAAATAAAAACAAGTTAAACCCTAATTGAACAAAGTATAACATTTTAAATTAACAGCGAGACAGAGTAAAGTGAAACTTTTTGTCAGTTCACTAATTGCTTCAGGGTTAAACTCTGAGGGATCGTCAACAGTGCAGTTTGTGGAGGAGCACAGTATTACTGATAGCAACTGCTATCTGTGGTATTTTGCACATGTACGGACTTGCAAAGTCACTGCCAGTTTCATTAGAGTAAAGATTACAGATACGGGCAGCTTTGCTGTTATCATCAGTTCCTTGTGAACAGTGCTGCCCCTGCAAATTGCAAAATGTGGCTAGCTGCTTTCATTCTGTGTTGTCCTTCAACATGAAAGCAGAAGTTTGCACTTAATGCCCACCTGAATTTCATAAATTTACTATAATTACACCTTAATTATCAATTAAATGGGACTAGATTAATTTAGGATATCTGGTCAGCATGGACAAGTTGGACTGAAGGGTCTGTTTCCAAGTTGTACAAGTCTGACTCTTTGACTCTAAACCTGCACAGATAGCTAAATCTAGTAACTAACAGCACAGGTACCCTCAATAATTTATCATTTATTGCCACTCAAATTCCAGAAGTTAACAATTAAAGCCTTTTTCCTGTAAGTTGGAATTTTTAAATATATGTCAAGTATAGCAAAATATTAATAACAAAATGAAAGTCAGACTTGCCCCAGGACTAATGATATACAAATGCATTGGTGTTAATTTTCCAAAGTCTACTGGATGCTGGAAAATCTCCATTATATTAGAAGGAAGCAAAAATAATCCATTTATTTCAGAAGGAAGGGAGGCAGAAAGCACGAACTGTAAGCCAGTTAGCTTGATATCTGTCATGGGAAGTTGTTAGAATTGATCATTAAGCAAGTTACTAGCAGGCATTTGGAAAACCTCAAGGTGATTGAAAAGAGACAGTATGGGTTGAGAAAGTGATATCCTGTTTAACCAACTTATTAGAATCTTTGAAGGAGTAATATGTGGATAAAGGGGAACCTACTGATGTAACAAGGTGTGGAGTTGGATGAACACAGCAGGCCAAGCAGCATCATAGGAGCAGGAAAGCTTGACGTTTCGGGCCTAGACCCTTCATCAGAAATGGGGGAGGGGAAGAGGGTTCTGAAATAAATAGGGAGAGAGGGGGAGGCGGATAGAAGATGAATAGAGGAGTTGCAGTGGGAGAGAGATCCCCTGAGGTTTGTCCGGAGGGAGGAAGGTAACTACTTCAGGGTAGGCATCCTTAGAAGAGGCTTCGCATTGGGGTTAAAATTGTATCAGAGATAATAGGTACTGCAGATGCTGGAGAATCCGAGATAACAAGGTGTGGAACTGGATGAACACAGCAGGCCACTACTTGGATTTCCAGAAGGTATTTGACCAGGTTCCTCATAAAAGGCTACAAAGCAAAGTAGGAGCTTGTGATGTAGCGGGTCACATACGAGCATGAACCGTAGATTAGCTGACTGACAGGAATCAGAGTGTACAGAAATGAGTCCTTTTTTCAGACTGATGTGACAAATAGGGTCCTTCAAGGTTCTGCATTGGGCCCTCAACTTCTTAACAATTCAGATCAATGTCTTAAGTGAGATTAAAAAAGACATGATAGCTGAATTTGCAGATGGCACAAAGATAGGTAAGAAAGTATGTTGTGGTAATAACATAACAAGATTGCAGACCGAAATGGATAAGTGAGTGGGCTAAAATCTGGGAGTTAGAGTGTAATGTAGGAAAATGTAAAGTTGTTCAGTTTGACAGGAAAAATTGAGTAGCAGAGTATTATTTAAAGAAAGAACAAGTGCAAAATTCTGAGGTGCAGAGTGATCTCGATATTGTGACACATGAATCATTAAAGCTGAGTACGCAGGTAGAGCAGATGATCAGGAAGGCTGAGTTCGGAAGAGAAAGGGATGATTTGATTGTCATTTATAAGATCCTTGAATGGTCTTGACAAGCCGGACATGGAAAGGCTGTTTTCTCTTGTGGATGAGTCCTGGTCTTGGGCTTACTCTGTTAGGATAGAGATTAAAGGGTTTTTTCCCCTGAGGTTGCACACTTTTGGCCCTCTCTACCTCTGAAGATGGTGGAGGTAATGTCAGCAGATATTTTAAAGTAGAGGTAGATAGATTCTTCTTAGGCAAGGGTCTCAAAGGTTACTGGGAATGGATGGGAATGTGCAATTTGGAATGCGAACAGATCAAGGATGATTTATTGAATGGTGGAACAGGCTTGAAGTGCCAAATGGCTTATTTCTGTTCCTAATTCATATGTTCTTCATGTTAATACTCCTCTTAATTCAATGTCTCTCTCTCTTGTAATTTCCTTCCTCTATCTTTTCACATTGACTTTGCTCACTTTAATTCATTCCGTGTCCATTGGGGTGGCATGGTGGCTCAGTGGTTCAGTGGTTAGCATTGCTGCCTCACAGCACCAGGAACCTGGGTTTGATTCCACCCTCAGGTGACTGCCTGATGTGTAGATTAGGTGGATTGGCCATGCTGAATTGCCTATAGCGTCCAGCGATGTGCAGGTCAAGTAGATTAGCCGTTGGGGTTACAGGGATAGGGTAGGAGTTTGGTCTGGGTAGGATGCTCTTTGGAGGGTCAGAGTGGACTTAATGGACTGCTTCCATACCATTTATTTTGCAATCCTTCTAGTTGATTTCTTAAGGAGATAAGGGGTCATTGTTCACCGAGATCACAAGTGTCTTTTAATCCTTGCTGTGCTCACATAAGCTCACATTTAAAGGACAAATTAATCCTATAGAGAGAGAAAGACAGTTAATATTTCAGGTTGATGACTCCAAGGTTTAATTCTGTTCCTCCCTACACACATGCAGCCTGCTGGCTAAATATTAACATTTTCCATTTTTATTTCAGATTTCCAGACTCCATGAAATTTTGCTTTTGTATTAGTCAAAAAGTGTAATTGTTCACAATTTTTCACATTGTTAAATTATATTTATAGGTTATGGATCGCAACCTTATTTTTCTGAAACTCCATGCACCGTGGGAACTGCTCTGTCGTTATGCTGAACTCCTTCACATCAAACTACCTCTACATTCCAATGACATAAAACAGAAACCTTCCACATTCAACTGCATCACTAAGATTTTCTCAGTGGATGAAGACAAAATTCCACCAGAGCCTGAATATTTCACTGCACCTTTTGAGATGGATCGTATTAAAAGTTTCCATATTGACGATCGTGATTCTTTCTTCCCACCAGCTACTCGAAGCAGAATAGTAAGATAATATCAGACTGTGATCTTTTGGGCTGTATTTGTATTAAAATATAGTGAGGGTGATTAAGTACAGAATGTATGTATCTCTCTTATGACCAGATGTGGAACAGTTTCTCTTTATGCCCACTTCTTTACAGAATCCCTACAGTGTGGAAGCAGGCCATTCAGCCCACACTGACCCTCCAAAGAGCATCTCACCCTATAACACTACATACCCTATCGCTAATCCACCTAGCCTACACTTCCCTAGACACTACAGCAGTTTAATATGACCATCCATCTGATGTACACAGGTTTGGACTGCAGGAGGAAACCCACATAGACACAGGGAGAGTATGCAAACTCCCCACAGATGGTTACCCAAAGGAGGAATTGAACCCAGGTCCCTTGTGCTGCAAGATAGTTGTGCTAACCACTGAGCCACCATGCCACCCCAACTATGAAAGTCACGCATGGTCAGGTTTACCTCCAGTTTTTTTTATGAGTAATTTATATAAATAATAAAGAATAAGAATTTTTAACCTGGTCTGAGTACATTAAGTTTTTTTCAGGAAGCGCTTGTTTTCTCTCCCTCTCTTCTGTCTTTCTGAGGTACATGCACACTGTCTATCATAATGCACACATATGTTCACAGTTCTCTCTCTCTCTCATACAAAGTTCCTGCAACCAAAAAGGGATTAAAGTGTGCTGATATAGATGAAGCAGCTTAAAGTCCAGTAATGTTAAAGGGCTTAAAGATGCTGGAGGTTGGTGGCCTGACTGCCTTCAGGATGAAGTAGGTGGTTTTCCTGAATTCACTGTTGAGGGAATGTTGAGGGTGGTCAGTCTGTGTGCATCATTTATTATTATCACTTATTTCCAAAGACAGCCGCAGCCAGATTGATCAGTCTGCAAACACGAGGACAGTCCAACACCAGCCAGGACTCAAAACCTGTGGAGAGAAAAGTAACTAACTCGGGGCTTTGCTTCTTCATTTGTTTTTGCCAGTTTGCAGAAAAAACAGAAGCCTAAACACAAGAGTTAGCTAGATTATCACATGAACTTCTCCCTTCAACTATCCATTGACCAAAATATGTTCTTGGGCTACTTGATTATTGTTTTTCTGGGTTATATGACTAGAATATACATGGGCACAATCCTTTCATAGAGTCATGCTATCCAAATAATTAAATCTAATGGATTTATTTAATTTCTAATACCACAGGCTCAGGCCAGAAAGAGGTTCTTGTAATAATTTGATTTCTAAAACTTAATTTCCAATCTTTGCATCAACTCGTCAGCTCTTCATGCTTTCTGTTTTACTAGGTCTGTTGCACTCCCTGTAATGCAACTTGTCCCTTTCCATACCTATAAATCTGCAAACTTGATAAAACTGAATGACTTTTGTGCAGGGAAGAAGGGGCTACTAGGTTTATCTCTGTGTCCTCCCACTTGTTTCTGTTTAAGTTTTTGTTTTGCATACGTTTATTAAGAGTATTTTCATCCCTGAGTTTGGAAATTGAACTTCTATGTGGTGAGTGAGGTTCGTTATCTGCAAAATAACAGGCGAGTGAACTGTTAACCTTTATTTCAAGGGGAATGGAGTATGAGAATAGGGAAGTCTGATGAATGCTATATAAGGCATGAGCCAGACTACAACTGGAATACAGTGAGCAGTTTTGATCCCCTTAGCTAAGGAAGGAAAATTGACATAGCAGGCAGTCCAAATTGGCCTGCTGTGTTCATCCAGCTCTACACCTTGTTATCTCAGATTCTCCAGCATCTGCAGTTCCTACTATCTCTGAAACAATTTTAACCCCACTGCAAAGCCTCTTCTAAGGTTGCCTACCTTGAAGAAGTTACCCTCCTGCCTCTGGATTTCAGAACCCCCTTCCTCTCCCCCATTTCTGAAGAAGGGTCTAGGCCCGAAACGTCAGCTTTCCTGCTCCTCTGATGCTGCTTGGCCTGCTGTGTTCATACAGCTCTACACCTTGTTATCTCAGATTCTCCAGCATCTGCAGTTCCTACTATCTCTGCACTAAGTTTATCCTGGGTATGGAGGGGTTTTCTTAAGTGGAGTGATTGAATAGGTTTGGTTTGTACTCATTGGTGTTTAGAAGAATGCGAGGAGACCATATTGAAACATAGGAGATGCTTAGGGACTTGACAGGATAGATGTAGTGAGGTTGTTTCTCCTTGTGGTAGAGTCTTCGACCAGAGGGCATCATGGTGAAATAAGGGGCCGCACAATTTAGACTGAGATGAGGAGGATTTTTATTTGCAGGATAGTGAGTCATGTTTTTGCCTCAACAAAAACAGAAATTGCTGGAGACACTCAGCGGGTCTTTCTTGTCCAACCTTTCTAAATAGCTAATACGCTTCAATCCAGGCAATATCCTGGTAAACCTCTTCTGCACCTTCTGCAAAGCCTCGACATCCTTCCTGAAGTGTGGCGACCAGGACTGCAAAACTCCAAATGTGGCCTAACTAAAGTTTTATACAGCTGAAACATGTTGCTAACTTTTAAACTCGGTGCCCCAAGACAAGTATACCATAGGCCTTCTTTACCACCTTATCCACTTGTGTCGCAACTTTCAAAGAGTTATGGACTTGGTCCCAAGATCCCTCTGCACATCAATGCACCAAGGGTCCTGCCATTTACTACGTACTTTCCTGTTGCATTTGACCTTCCAAAATGTATCACTTTGCACTTGTCCATATTGAATTCCGTCTGCCATTTCTCAGCACAACTTTCCAGCTGAACTATATCCTGCTGTACCCACACTATTCCTCACTATTCACAACTCCACCAATTTTTGTGTTGTTTGAAAGCTTACTAATCTAAACCAGAATCTCTTCGCATACATATAGAAACTTTCACAATTAATTTGCACGTTTCCCATAAATTTACTATTGTACTCTATTTTCCATCTCTTAATTAATCCCTTTGTCCTCCTTTTCTGAAATCTAAACTCCCAATCCTCATGTCCACTGCTTTTTATTTTGGCCAATTTGTATGGCATTTCCTTTGATCTAATACTGTCTCTAAGTTCCCTTGTTCGCCACAGCTGGGCCGTATTTCTCATTTTATTTTTGTGTCAGACAGGAATAAACAATTGTTGCAGTTCCTTCATGCAGCCTTTGAATGCTTGCCACTCCCTATCCACCATCATCCCTTTGAGTAATGTTCTCCAATCGATCATGGCCGGCTCTGCCTCAAACTATCATAGTTTCCTTTAATTAGATTCAGAATCAACTACACCACTCTCCATCTTAATGAAGAACTTTGTCATGTTGTAGTTACTCATCTTGCAGGGGCTTCACACAGCTAGTTTACCAATTATTCCTTTCTTAACTCCTTTGCAATTTTAAGTTGAACACTGTCCTTATGAATAATCACTTTTTAATGTACTTCTGCAGGTCAAGTACATTTTGAATCGCTGCGAATATAAAAGAGGAAGTCCAAACAAATTTGGCATCACCAAACTTTTGGGCTCAAAGACATACAGTGCAGCTTACACCCTCCATGATGTAAGTATTATAGAATGTTAATTGGCCCTTGAAACTTGCCAAGCAATAATTACTGGATGAGGTGAATATATAAATATTATAACGAGAAAATGCATAATATTGTTAAGTAACATTAGACACTTATTTTGTGGACACAGCAGAGGTGGTTCTGTTGCCATAAAGAGGTATAGAGTGGATTTAGTGTGGCCAGTGCAGCATAAAGTATTGCACCTAGGTCCACCTCACTTGTGAGAGATATCACGAGTTAGTTTTCCAGCAGTGGGAAATCCTGAAGTGATTAAGCTGTGGGTGAGAAGTTGCTAATCTTGCACAAGTAACAGATCCCTTTGGTTTGTTTGTTGGATAGAGTCAAACACGAATGTTTGTTTGTTTCCTTGATATGCTACTGGACAGAATGGAACTATGTTTGTGACTACATATATTTATGACTAAAGGATGTTTTTGAAATAAAAAGTTGTCAGTTAAGCTCATTATTGATATCAGTTAACCCAGAGCCTACCAAAATGTAATGGTGCTCACGTATTAGGTGTAATTGATGCAGCCCTCCTATGTTTGCAGAAGGTCACCAGGCACTGCAGCTTTCCTGGAAATGGGGCTGGTCCCTTCATTGAGCGGCATTTAGAGTCCACCTAAGGAATCTGCCATTTAGCAGGGACTAGCCACCGAAAGCCACCTCCTGACTTTTCCTCTGATTACCCTTTCCCCCACCACACAGTCCTGCGAACCCAATCCCATGAGCTGCATTCTGCCGTCACTCATTTTTGGTGTAGTGACTCTCCAAGATCCTGCCTAGCAGATGCATTACCGGCAGCCATCATTACCCCATTGGCACTAACAACATTGAGGAGCTGCCAGCTTTAGATGGGCTGGAACTCTGGGTGGGTTGGATTTTTAATCCCCAGATCCTGTGTGCTGAGCAAGGCCAAAAGGTGGCTGGTTAAGGGCAATTAAATCCACTGGGCTTCTTTTGACAGGTATTCAAATTCACTTCACCAATCAATGACCACAGCCCCTTCACCATTAAAACATAGGAACAGATGTAGGTCATTCAGCCCATTGACCATCATTCAATGAGATCATGGCTGTTCTCCTATCCGCAACTCCACTTTCCTGCCTTTTCCACATAACCCTTAATTCCCTTACTGATTACAAATCCCTCTATCTGGAATGAGAGATGATTTCATTGAAACATACTGAATTCTTAAGGGGCCAGACAGGGTAGATACTGAGAAAATGTTTCCTTTCATAGGAGAGTCCAGGACCAGACGACGTCAATTTAAGACTGAGATGAGGACAAGTTCCTTCTCTCAAAGGGTTGAGTGTCTTTGGAACTCCTTGTCACAGAGAGCTGTGGGGGCAGAGTCCTTGCGTATATTTAATGCTGAGATAGATTCATGAAGAGTCATTGGAATTAAGGGTTATAGGGAAAGGGCAGGAAAGTGGACATGAGGAATGTTGGATCAGCTGTGATCTATTGAATGGCAAACCAGGCTCGAAGGGCTGAACAGCCTACTCCTGTTCCTATTTCTTAAGGTCTTAAAGAATTGAGTGATTGAGATGTAAGGTTTTTCTAAGATATCTTAATTATTTTAAAATTATAGGCATTTAGAGGTATTTATTTTAACAAAAGAAACACTCATTTTGCCCCTGCTTGTGAAAACACTGACAGCTATTGGGATACTGTTCTTCCGTCAGGCAAGAGACCTAAGTATCTGTTGTTAATATGTCAACTGGATAATAAGGGTGATTTTTATCTCACACTTGAATGTGAATAGGCAGTTGTACAGTGCAAAAGCAGAAATTGCTGGAGAAACTCAGCAGGTCTGACATTATCTGTGGGAAGAAAGCAGAGTTAATGCTTTGAGTCTGGTCACTGATTAGAACTATTTCGTGGGGAATTTCTGTTCAGCTTCAGGTCTCCAGCATCTGCAGTCCTTTGTTTTGCAATTGTATAGTGCACATAGAGAGAAGTCAGTGATGTGGTGGTTGAGAGGTTAAGATGATGCGCTGCTGATCTGCGCAAAACTACTGTTGCAATGCAGTGTTAGCGTTCCTACCCCTATGCTAGGAGACCCAGATTCAAGTCCCACTGCTCCAGAGGTGTGTAAATGCATCACTGGCCAGACTGATTGCAAAATATATAGTTATTTGCCCATAGAAGTGTTCTCCCAATTATCTGTCAATTAAAGTCTGTCCATAAATATCAGCAAGGAATTTAACAGTGGACCACTATCGTCTGGCCAATCCCGTTCTCGTACAGTTAGATATTATGCAGAAAATTTCAGAAGAATGTGACCACAAACTCAACAAAATATGAATTCTGGTATATGATTAAAGTCTGATATTTACCTGTCTCTTTTTCAGTGTAAATTCAATCAGAAATCATCAGACCTGTTATGCCCCAATGAGAGATACCTTCTGTATGAGGAGTGGGGTCACCCCAAGAATTTTTACAAACTGCAGCCCCTGGATCTCATCAGGTACTATTTATACTAATTCAGTCATGCTCACCAGCTAATTCCCCCTAATTTCCATTTGCTGTGCATAGCCCAGTTGATGCATACAACACGTAAGTCTGTGCATAGTCTGTTTGTCCCCTGCAGAAACAATTGCAAATTGAAATGAATTTTATTCACTAGGAACTGTTCCAAAGCTGTTCAAATTGAACTTGTGCAATAAAGAAAGAAAACAAGAACTCAAAGCTGAAAGAGCATTCTGCTTTTGGTGTTTTCTCCACAGGTTATTGCTGCCAAATACCTCGGGGGTTCTGCATCAGTTGATTCTAGAATTGAGAGGGTTGGATTATGAGGAGAGACTGAGTAGGCTGGGATTATACTCATTGGGATTCAGAAGAATGAGGGGAGATCTTATAGAAACTTTAAGATTATGAAGGGAATAGATAAGGTGGAGGCAGGGAGGTTGTTTCCACTAGCAGGTGAAACTAGGACTAAAGGACATTGCCTCAAAATAAAGGGAAGCAGATGTAGGACTGAGGTCAGGAGGAACTTCTTCACTCAAAGGGTTGTGAAATTGTGGAATTCCCTGCCCAGTGAAGTGGTTAAAGCTGCCTTGCTGAATGTTTTTAAGGCAAGGCTGGATAAATTTTTGAACAGTAAAGGAATTAAGGGTTATGGTGAGTGGGCGGGTGAGTGGAGCTGAGTCTCGAAAAGATCAGCCATGATCTTATTAAATGGCAGGGCAGGCTCGAGGGGCCAGATGGCCTACTTCTGCTCCTAGTTCTTATGTTGTTACGTTCTTATCACATTTAAACCCCCCCCCCCACCCCAATATGATTATCAGTACAATATTTGGACTTGTGCACGTATGCCTGGGATTGGAGTCATCTACCATCATCACATACACATCCACTGGCTTGATAGGATGCTACACCATTGTTTGTTAAATTAAGTGCAATGTAGTGCCTGTGTTAAATCCAGGAGTTTGTATGACATTTTAGTATTAGCGGAGAGAAATAAAATCCTGGGAAAATCACAAGACCTCTAATATGAGCAAGAGAAAAAAAAAATCACAGGCTAGTCTGTGGCTTTTACCATAGCTCATTCATAATAAAATGAGGTCCAGATTTGGGATCAGACTTTGGGACCAGATTGGCAACATATAATCTGAGGTACTTGCATTGAAATGAGTTGGTAATTGGTTTACCTGAAAATTCAAGACTAGCTAATTGTTGATATAAATTTAATAACGAAAATGCAGCTCTTCACATTTTATGGAAATTAAAATATATTCATGTTCTGCACATGTTACATTTCAACAAGTTTTAGCACACTAATTAAGAATATGGGAAACTTGAGTGCATTTGAGTTATGTAATTGTTTAATTTTTTTCGAAGCTACAAAAGATTTTCAGAGCTTCCCAGCAATGCTTCCTGGAAATCACCAGTTCTTCATTCTCATTTGTCACTCTTTAGCTCACAGATGTGGCAGACTCTGCTTAACATCTTCCTGTTGAGATATGACTCAGAGATTGAAACTGTGGGCACACTCACCACAGCATTGTAACGCCTCAGTGGAAAAAAACAACTTGTTTGACCTGTTTCAATGGGGAAGAAGAATTTAAACCCACCCAGAGTGAGCTAGAGAGGATTAACAATATAATCAAAAAAGAGTGCCAATCTCCTGTATACTTTCTAGCTGCTATGTCTATAGAACTAGTTACATTCCATGTCAGTCCCACTTTTGAGAAATGCGTCGGAGAAACATATTTTAAATTTAATGCCCGTTGGGCTGAGTTTCCCAGGACTTGTAAAACCAAGGGCAGACCTTAATAGGCCTGCAGGAGCAAGATAGGAAACAGAATATGCCTGAAAATCAGGAGGGGACACAGTTTTTCTGGACCCCTGATATCTGCAATTTGCACGTATCTGGAAAGATAGTAGACTGCTTAGCAAGAGATTATAGGAACTGCAGACGCTGGAGAATCCGAGATAACAAGGTTGTAGACCTGGATGAACACAGCAGGCCAAGCAGCATCATAGGAGCAGGAAAACTTGACGTTTTGGGCCTAGACCCTTCATCAGAAATGGGGGAGAGGAAGAGGGTTCTGAAATAAATAGGGAGAGCGGGGGAGGTGGGTAGAAGATGGATAGAGGAGAAGATAGGTGGAGAGGAGACAGACAAGTCAAAGAGGCGGGGATGGAGCCAGTAAAGGTGAGTGTAGGTGGGGAGGTAGGGAGGAGATAGGTCAGTCCAGGGAGGAGGGACAGGTCAACGGGGCGGGATGAGGTTAGTAGGTAGGAAATGGGAGTGCGGCTTGAGGTGGGAGGAGGGGATAGGTGAGAGGAAGAACAGGTTAGGGAGGTGGGGACGAGCTGGGCTGATTTTGGGATGCGGTGGGGGGAGGGGAGATTTTGAAACTTGTGAAATCCACATTGATACCGTTGGGCTGCAGGGTTCCCAAGCTGAATAGGAGTTGCTGTTCCTTCAGCCTTCGGGTGGCATCGTTGTGGCACTGCAGGAGGCCCAGGAGGGACATGTCGTCTGGGGAATGGGAGGGGGAGTTGAAATGGTTTTCGACGGGGAGGTGCAGTTGTTTATTGCGAACTGAGCTCAGGTGTTCTGCAAAGCGGTCCCCGAGCCTCCGCTTGGTTTCCCCGATGTAGAGGAGGCCACAACAGGTACAGCGGATGCAGTATACCACATTAGCAGATATGCAGGTGAACATCTGCTTGATGTGGAAAGTCTTCTTGGGGCCTGGGATGAGGGTGAGAGAGAGGAGGTATGAGGACAGGTGTAGCACTTTCTGCGGTTGCAGGAAAAAGTGCCGGGTGTAGTGGGGCTGGAGGGGAGTGTGGAGCGAACAAGGGAATCACGGAGAGAGTGGTCCCTCCGAAAAGCAGACAAGGTTGGGGAGGGAAAAAAGTCTTTGGTGGTGGAGTCGGATTGCAGATGGTGGAAGTGTCGGAGGATGATGCGTTGGATCCAGAGGTTGGTGGGGTGGTACATGAGGACGAGGGGGATTCTTTTTTGGCTGTTATTGCAGGGACGGGGTGTGGGGGATGAGTTGCGGGAAATGCAGGAGACACGGTCGAGGGCGTTCTCGACCACTGTCAGGGGTAAGTTGCGGTCCTTGAAGAATGAGGACATCTGAGATGTACGGGAGTGGAATGCCTCATCCTGGGAGCAGATGCGGTGGAGGCGAAGGAATAGGGAATAGGGGATGGCATTTTTGCAGGAAGAGGGGTGGGAGGAGGTGTGTTCTAGGTAGCTGTGGGAGTCAGTGGGCTTGAAATGGATATCGGTTTCTCGGTGGTTACCCGAGATGGAGATAGAGAGGTCCAGGAAGGTGAGAGAGGTGTTAGAGATGGTCCAGGTGAACTTAAGGTTGGGGTGGAAGGTGTTGGTGAAGTGGATGAACTGTTCGAGCTCCCCATGGGAGCACGAGGCGGCGCCGATACAGTCATCAATGTAACGGAGGAAGAGGTGGGGTTTAGGGCCAGTGTAGGTACAGAAGAGGCATTGTTCCACGTAACCTACAAAGAGGCAGGCATAGCTTGGGCCCATGCGGGTACCCATGGCCGCCCCCTTTGTCTGTGGCCGCCCCCTTTGTCTGTAGGAAGTGGGAGGAATTGTCTGTCTCCTCTCCACCTATCTTCTCCTCCATCCATCTTCTATCCGCCTCCCCCCTCTCTCTATTTATTTCAGAACCCCTTTCCTCTCCCCCATTTCTGATGAAGGGTCTAGGCCTGAAACATCAAGCTTTCCTGCTCCAATGATGCTGCTTGGCCTGCTGTGTTCATCCAGCTCTACAGACTGGGTAGCAAGTTTAGATCACACAGAATACAGAGAACTAGCCATTTGGATACAGAACTAGCTCAAAAGTAGAAGACAGGGGGTGACGGTGGAGGGTTGCTTTTCAGACTGAAGGCCTGTGACCAGTGGTGTACCACATGGATCGGTGCTCGGTCCACTGCCTTATCATTTATATAAATGATTTGCATGTGAACATAGGCAGTATGGTTAGTAAGTTTGCAGATGACACTAAAATTGGAGATGTAGTAGACAGCAAGGAAGATTACCTCAGAGTACGATGGGATCTTGATCAGATGAGCCATTGGGCTAAGGAGTGGCCGATGGAGTTTAATTTAGATGAATGCTGTTTTTTGGAAAGGCAAATCAGGGCAGGACTTATACTCTTAATGGTAAGATCCTGGGGAGTGCTGCTGAACAAAGAGACCTTGGAGTGCATGTTCAGAGTTCCTTGAAAATGGAGTCACAGGTAGATAGGATGGTGAAGAAGGCATTTGGTACGCTTGCCTTTATTGGTCAGTGCATTGAGTATAGGACATGGGAGGTCATGTTGCGGATGTACAGGACAATGGTTCAGCCACTTTTGAAGTATCGTGTGCAATTCTGCTCTCCATCCTTTAGGAACGACTGTGAGTGCTGAGAAAGAGTCACTAGACCCGAGACGTTAACTCTGATTTCTCTCTGCAGATGCTGCCAGGCCTGCTGAGCTTTTCCAGCAATTTTTGTTTTTGTTGATAATTAAACTTGTTGATAAGGTTATTAAGGTGAGTTTTCTTGGAACCAAATGCAATTTTACGCTGATGTTTGAATTCAACAAACGACACGTGAGGCCTTTGATTCTCCGAAATGGTTAAATCTAACGTCAATGAAACAAGGTCACCATGCTGCCCCTGGAGTTGACTTGTTGTGAGATTGTTCATTGGCTTAAAAAGGGGAGAATTGGGTCAGAGGTTATTGCTGGCCAGTGGTAGAAGACTTCAAAGGCTGAAGTTGCCGAGGGTCCCAGGCTATTTGTAAGGGAGAAAAGAGTCATCAGTGGGGAGTAGCAAAGGAAATGTTCTGCTTCTACTTATAACATCATTTACTCATCTCGTTTTTAATGATATGCTGGATCTTAAAATCAGATTAGGGACTGACCATTTATCTGCTTTTTTTAATCCAGTCACATTACCCCACAACATTTCATCATTTTAAAACACAAACAAACTTCAACTTCTTTGCTTACTTTTATACACAATAGTCTTAAAACTGTAAAACTATGTATGTTATGCATTCAGTTTTATTCTGTACTACCTCTGAGCCTTTTCCACACGAAAAAATTCTTAGTTATTTACTCCTGTGTGCATTACAAAATATATCACAGTCCTGTTTAATTCTCCTCAGCTACAGTTGCTCGAAGAGGTAAGAGTTTATTCTGCAGTCTCTTGTCTGTGGAATCCTCAGTCCCTTTCTATGAGTACACCTTCTGATTATTCTTACAACCCTTGTAAGATAAAAGAAGTTCCTGCTCCTATGATGTTGCTTGGCCTGCTGTGTTCATCCAGCTGTACACCTTATTATCTCAGATTCTCCAGCATCTGCAGTTCCTACTATCTCTCATAGAAAATAGGAGCAGGAGTAGGCCATTCAGCCCTTCGAGCCTGCTCCATCATTCAATGTAATCATGGCTGATCATCCAACTTAGTAACTGTTCCTGCTTTCTCCCCATTCCTTTTGATCCCTTTGGCCTTAAAAATCATATCTAACTCCTTTTTGAAAAATTAAATGTTTTGGCCTTAACTACTTCCTATGGCAGAGAATTCTACAGGCTCCCCACTCTCTGGGTGAAGAAATATCACCTCATCTCAGTCCTAAATAGCCTACCCCATATCCTCGGACTGTGACCCCTGGTTCTGGACTCCCAGTCATTGGGAACATTATTCCGGCAATTACCCTGTCTAACCCTGGTAGAATTTTAAGGGATCCTACTTGTCTTTAAACTCCAGCGAATATAGCCTTAACCTATCCAGTCTCTCTTCATATGTTAGAGATAAAAGGTACTGCAGATGCTGGAGAATCCGAGATAACAAGCATGGGGCTGGATGAACACAGCAGGTCAAGCAGCATCATAGGAGCAGGAAAACTTGACGTTTCGGGCCTAGACCCTTCATCAGAAATGGGGGAGGGGAAGAGGGTTCTGAAATAAATAGGGAGAGAGGGGGAGGCGGATCGAGGATGGATAGAGGAGAGGATAGGTGGAGAGGAGGCAGACAAGTCGAAGAGGCGGGGATGGAGCCAGTAAAGGTGAGTGGAGGTAGGGAGGAGATAGGTCAGTCCAGGGCGGACGGACAGGTCAAGGGGGCGGGATGATGTTAGTAGATAGGAGATGGGGGTGTGGCTTGAGGTGAGAGGAGGGGATAGGTGAGAGGAAAAACAGGTTAGGGAGGTGGAGGTGAGCTGGGCTGGTTTTGGGATGCGGTTGGGGGAGGGGAGATTTTGAAGCTTGTGAAATCCACATTGATACCACTGGGCTGCAGGGTTCCCAGGCTGAATATGATTTGCTGTTCCTGCAGCCTTCAGGTGGCATCACTGTGGCATTGCAGGAGGCCCAGGATGGACATGTCATCTGAGGAATGGGAGGGGGAGTTGAAATGGTTCGCGACTGGGAGGTGCAGTTGTTTGTTGCGAACCGAGCGCAGGTGTTCTGCAAAGCAGTCCCCAAGCCTCCGCTTGGTTTCCCCGATGTAGAGGAAGCCACAACGGGTACAGCGGATGCAGTATACCACATTGACAGATGTGCAGGTGAACATCTGGCTGATGTGGAAAGTCTTCTTGGGGCCTGGGATTGGGGTGAGGGAGGAGGTGTGGGGGCAGGTGTAGCATTTCCTGCGGTTGCAGGGAAAAGTGCCGGGTGTGGTAGGGCTGGAGGGCAGTGTGGAGCGGACAAGGGAGTCGCGGAGGGAGTGGTCCCTCCGGAAGGCGGATAAGGGTGGGGAGGGAAAAATGTCTTTGGTGGTGGGGTCTGATTGCAGATGGCGGAAGTGTCGGACGATGATGCGTTGGATCCGGAGGTTGGTGGGGTGGTACATGAGGACGAGGGGGATTCTTTTTTGGTTATTATTGCAGGGATGGGGCGTGAGGGGTGTGTTCCGGGATCAGAACCCTCTTCCCCTCCCCCATTTCTGATGAAGGGTCTAGGCCCGAAACGTCAAGTTTTCCTGCTCCTATGATGCTGCTTGACCTGCTGTGTTCATCCAGCCCCATGCTTGTTATCTCTTCATATGTTAGTTCTGCCAATCCGGGGATCAGTCTGGTAAACTTTGGTTGCAATCCCTCCGTAGCCATAACATCCTTCCTCAGATAAGGGGACCAAAATGGCATACAATACTCCAGATGTGATCTCACCAAAGCCCTGTACAATTGCAACAATACATCCCTGCTCTTGTACACAGATCTTTTCATGGTGAAGGCCAACATATCATTTAACTTCCTCACCAATCCTAATAAATAAGGATCTGACCATATCCCAGTGACAGGTATTAAGTTAATTGGTGTATATTTTTCTGCTCTTTTTTTCTCTCGAACATAAGGTGTTACATGTGTGATGTTTCAATCTGCTTGAATGTTGCAAGATTGTACCAGTTCATCCATTACCTTGGCAGCTACTTGCTGTAAGACCCAGGAGGCAGGCCATCAAGTTCAGGAAACGTGTCAAGCTTGAATCAATGGGAATAGTACTGTGACTTATCTCTAGTGTTTCAGTGTCCCCATATTGCCTTGCTGACTGGCACAGACGTTTTTGAGGCCACTTGAAGAAAGATGATCACAGTTCTAGTCTTTTGACAGAATATTCAATATTCACCATACTAACATCAAAATCAGTAGTGCTTTAACAATAAATGATATTGTAAATATTTTAAGACTATTGCTTAATAAGAGACCAATCAAAGGAACAGATGTCATGCTCCTACAGCCTGTGTCTAACAGTCTGCTAAATAATCTTGTTAATTGAGAAATTCAGAATTCACGTGATTACACAAAGGATCTGCAGAGGGATATAGAAAGGTTAAGTGAGTGGGTAAAAACTTGGCAAATAGAATATAATGTGGGAAAATGTAAGATTACACACTTTGGCAGGAAGAATAGAAAACTAGTGAGTGCTAATTAATTATTATCCACAATGAATGTGATTTAAATGGAGAAAGACTACAGAAAGTTACAACACAAAAGGATTTGGGATTTCTGCATAAATCACTAAAAGTTAGGACACAATTTCAGCAGGTAATAGGGATTACAAAGGGAATGGGTTATAAACACAGAGAGGTCTTGCTAAAAATATACAAGGCACTAGTCAGACCACAACTGGAATAATGGAACAGTTTTGGTCCTCTTATCTCAGGAAAGAAATATTGGCATTGATGCATTCCAGACAAGATTTAGTAGGATAATCCCAGGTATGGAGGGATTGCCCTATGAAGAGAGGTTAAATGGGTTGAGTTTGTACTCATTGGAATTTAGAAGAATGACAGGTGACTTTATTGAAGCATACAAGATTTTTAGGGGACTTACGAGGATAGTTGCAGAAAGGTTGTTTTCTCCTTTTGGACTAAAGGACATAATCTCAGACTAAGGGGTTGCATATTTAAATCAGAGATGAGGAGGAATTTCTTCCCTCAGAGGGCAGTGAATCTTTCAAATTCTTTACCATAGAGCCTTGTGGAGTCTGGGGCATTACACATATTCAAGGCCGAGACAGAAAATTTTAATCAGTAAGGGAGTCAAGGGTTATGGGGAAACGGCAGGAAAGTGAAGTTGAGGATGATCAGATCAGCCGTGATCTCATTGAATAGTGGAGAAGACTCGATGGGCTGAATGGCCTACACCTGCCCCTGCATCTTATGGTCTTAATCTCCAGGCCCAGAACTATATCATTGCGTGATCATGCTGTGAATAGGAACATGCAAAATCTACCATTACAAATTCTAGTTTAGCCATTTTGTCAAATACTTTTTGCAATATTTATAATTGGTAAGTTGCCTTTGTAATTTTGAACATTGTTATCTTTGCCAAAAGTTGTTTTTCTTTTCAATTTCACATTGCAGGAGGTATTTTGGTGAGAAGATTGGAATCTACTTTGCTTGGCTTGGTTTCTATACAGGAATGCTGGCCATTGCTGGATTTGCAGGACTCGTCTGTTTTATTTTTGGAATACTGACTCTGGATTACAACACGTGGAGGTATGTGGAAAAATATAACATGCCACCTCAGTGACATCCAAATAACACTTCATAATGATGTGTGCAGTGTTCTGATCAGTGCATAGATTGCAACTTCCTGCTGGCACACCCATTTCATTATCACATTTTCAGCCTGCACAGTGGCTCCGTGGTTAGCACTGCTGCCTTACAGCGCCAGGGACCAGATTCAATTCCAGCCTCGAGTGACAGTCTGTATGGAGTTTGCCTGTTCTCCCCATGTCTGTGTTTACTCCAGGTGCTCTGGTTTCCTCCCACAGTCCAAAGGTGTGCAGGTTAGGTGGATTGGCCGCGCTAAGTTGTCTATAGTGCTAAGGGATGTGCAAGCTAGGGTTAGCCATGGGAAATGCAGAGTTATGGGGATAGAGTATGGGGGTGGATCCCGAAGGAATGCTCTTCGGAGGGTTGGTGTGGACTCAGTGGGCCAAATGACCTGCTTCCATGCTGTAGGGATTCTGTGACTATTGTCAAAATATTATCACAAATTTATTCTGTAGTGAACATTTCGAATCCAATCCTCATCTTTTGCTGTGCTAGTGACTAGGCCTGATCACCTGTAAACCTCACCACATTAACTGATTGACCTCCTACTTTGACAGCTTTCTGTACCTGTTTGAGGTGCTCCTTCCAACTTGGCTCCTGCAGAGATGTTAGCAATAGTGATAACAAGCAATGGTGTCTCACCCTATGCCCAATTGCAAAAGTTACGCTTCACCAGATACCGTTCAGGTTCAAGCAATCTATCCTACGCACAGAGCAATTATTCGCAGGATGGTAAAGGAGGAATGGTGGTTAGTGTGTTTCATCAAGGAGCGATGAGAAGGTTGGACTGCCTGTATTATTTTAAGGTGTGACAATTTGTTGAGTGAAGTAGTTGAAGGAAGAATAGAGGGGTGTAGGCCAAGAAGGAGAGAAAGAAAATAATTGTTAGACGTCATGAAGTTGAAAATAGCCGGCTCCTACAGGCAATTGAACAGGAAAGTACAAGGCTGAAAAGTGTTGGAGAAATGAGCAGAGAAAATGAGAAATGAGCCTTGGGTAGATCACCACTTCCACTGACAGTAACATTGAGTAGAATCTTACAGGGATCTGAGTGACGGCGAGATGTGTGGCAGAGTCGGACAAGATGTTTGGTGAGGCCCATCTCAGTGTCGAGAGCATTGTACAGAGAGATTCTCACTAAGCAGCAGCAATAACGAATTGTGCCTTGTCGATGGCACAACTCACCTCATCAGCATTCGGCTTTCTAACTCACTTTACAAGCTAGACATCAAGAAAACTCAACATGGAAAGTATAGGGTGTGGCTGCATTCATCTTCCCACTTACTCTGAATGACGTCCATGTTGGACACTCGGCAATGACATCGCAGGACGTGCCATATGGGCACTGGCCGCACACATACACACGCACACGCGCGTCCACAGATATTGGCATGTGACATGTGCCAACCTCTAATGAAGCTCATGGCACATTTTCAATGCACTTACATTCCTGTATTCAATGCTGCACTTTGGACTGCACAGGGTTATAGACCAACAGGTTTATTTGAAACTATAACCTTGTATTGTGTGACTTATGCCTTTGTTCACCCCAGTTCAACACCGGCACGTCCACAGTTTGGACTGCATCAGCAGGTATTACTGTAACGCTGCAGCAAGGACACTGTGCAACCAGGGACACACACTCAGCTCAGGGGCTAGACCAGGCTGTAGCTCCGAGCTATTCACTCAATCTCATAGCACTGACTCACTCCGAAACTACCTGGATGCTCCCGCCATCTCTGCCATGCATTGCCTTGCCCTTTTGTGCTTTGCCCCCTCAGCCTGAGATACCAGGCTCCCATTACTTCTGTCTTACCATGCCATTTAGCACAGACATAAAAGAAAGGAGCTTGCCATTATTTTCAGCAGGTCTCAGTCAAAACAAGGGAGATACCTTGCAGTCAGTGGGTACCAGCACACAAAGCCAAGGACAGCCTCTGATACCAATAGCTTGGACATGGTCAGTCAACCACTCGGGGTGGTCAGAGTCAAGATCCTGTCCTCTCTGCTAATGTTAGGCAGATCACCATTCACAACTTTGTGTCTTTCTGCCCTCATCCAGGCTGTTTTTCTCCTGGAATGAGAGAGGGGCAGGTATTGCAGGAAATGAAAGTGGGTGATAGAGCTGTTATTTCTGGTGCAGGTGGAAAGTTGACCCAAGTGAGTGAGTAGGCAGTGCAGAGGGCATGCAGGGTTAGAGGTGTCAGGGTCTCGAGCAGGTCACAGATAGTGACGGAAGACATTTCAGGCAGTAGTAAGAATGATGGAACATAAGCCTTGGTGCAAGGTGGGTGCAGTAACAGAGAGAGAGAGAGAGAGAGTGAGTGTGAGGCATCAGAGAGAAAATAGTGGAACATACCCTGACTGTGAAGAAGGTCATTGACCTTCTCCCTACACTCCCGGACATTCCCCTAGATGGCTGAGACTGTTCCAACCCGGATGGCAACTTGAACAAGTCTGGCCTGCTCTGGTCTCATGGCCTCCACTGCTGGTCCTAGGGGAGGAGGAAATCTCACATCAGCATCACCTCGTCTACCAAGACCTCCAGGCCACCATTCACCCTACCTGTCATGTCCAGGGCAAACATCAGAAACAGTGCAGGGCGTCTCTGAATGGACAGTGTTCATCTGGGTGCACAACAAGCTTTCAAAGATGGTACAGGGGCAAAGGATACCAGTGAATTCCAGCAAATCTGGTGAGTGATGAGTTGCTCCAGGAAATGGGAAGTGGTAAGATGGGACCAGAATCAGACATGAGGACTACCAAAGGGGCTGGGTAAGTAGAATTAGAATTAGCTTTATTAGCCCATATACTCAAATGAGTTCAGCAAAAAGTTTACAAGTCACCCCTTACGGCACTGTCTTAGGTACAAAGGTGGCTACGTACAAATTGTTAGGGGGAAAGAAATAGACAAATAAAGAAATAAAAAGCCCAGCTTTACAGATCATGGAATAAATTAGAAAAATAAAGAGATGAAAAGTTCAGAATAACAGTCCTTCCAATTCAGTCTGCTCTGGCTACTCGACACCAGGCCTTGATTCCAGACTGTGGTGGGCTTCACTTCAGGTTTTCAAGGCCGGGAGACTGCTCTGGAATCATTTTGAGGCTGGAAGCCCATGCTGAGGCCACACCGGGGCTACGGAGAGACCGCTACATCAGGACAAGAGATCCGGTTCCACGCTGAGGCCGAGAGTCCAAGTCTGCACCGGGGCCGGCAGTTCAGGACATCGCCAAGAAGAAAGACGGAGAGAAAAACATGAGAGGGAAAGAAAGAAAAGAACTGGAGGGAGCGGACAAGCTGTGGGCAAGGAGCCCTGCCCTGCTGCCATTTTGGATCTGATTATTGAGTGATTATTGGGGTGACGGAAACAGAAGTCGCTGAAAAAGCACAGCAGGTTGGGCAACATCCGTGAAGAAAAGTCAAGAGTTAATGTTTCAGGTCCGGAAAGGTCACCGGACCTGAAACGTTAACTCTGTATTTTCTTCACAGATGTTCTGACCCTGCTGAGCTTTTCCAGCAACGTTTGTTTCTGTTTCTGATTTACAGCATCTGCAGTTCTTTCAGTTATTGAGGTGAGTTTGGTATGACATAGCGAAAGGAAATGCTGGGTCTCACACTAAAAAAAATTCCAAAAATCTCACCACCACTTGGATTTAGCCAAAAGACATAAGATTGAGTCCATTGAAATAGCTACAAACGCATCAACTGTATTACTGCAGCTAAACTTAATTGTTCAATGGTGGATTAGCCTTACTGTATTGCTGCTGCTTGACTAGTCTGGCAGTAGCATTTTTTCTATCCATCATTATAAATATCGTTTAAAGATTTCAGATGTTATGAGACACAATGTGCTGAATTTTACCAAAAGTCAGTTTTGTGTCAATTTCAGAGAGTTTCACGAGGATTTCTGTCTGTGAGCCTTAGCAAATTAGCTCACACAGTCCTCCACAACTGACTTTATTATGCATGCACCAGACGTCTACAGAATGCTATTCATTGCAATTGTGCACTCAAAAATGATTGAAAGAAAAAACCCTGTGGATGTTGGAAATCTGGAGTGAAAATAAGAAGAGTTATAAAAACTCAAGTCGGACAGTATCTGTAGAGAAAGAGTTAAGGCTTTGAGTCCAATATAACTCTACTCATAACTTAATCTACGTCTGGACAAATTGAAATGTTATCTCTGTCTCACTCTCTCCACAAATGCTGTCAGACCTGCTGAGTTTTTTCTAGTGCTTTCTATTTTTATTTGCAAAAAATCAAACTCTCCTGACCATGGCTTTGGGCAGACACTGCAATCTCTACTTTACAGCTGCTTTGGGCATTGGTTGAACATCTCTGCCATTTATTTCATTTCAGCTTTTGGTCAAGTTTGTGACCTCTTCAAAGTGTCAAAAGTGTAAAGTTTGTTGAATTTTACAGTAATTCATGATTTTTAGAACCACTAGTAGCAATTCACATGTGGTTACATCACCACTTTACTTACTGTATTACCACAGTTTGTCATCAGACAGAATACATGAAATTATAAGCCTTCATGTTGCAAATAACTACATTGCGGCTAAGTTGTTGGACTATGTTGCTACAATTACAATTTTGCTTTCATTTTGTTTTACAGTCAGGAAGTGTGTGATCCTGAGATTGGAGGTCGTATGATCATGTGTCCCCAGTGTGACCGAGATTGTACTTATTGGAGACTCAATGTTACATGTGAATCATCAAGGGTAAGTGCACCGAAGTGTATATATTATATACGGTCACACAGCACAAATGAGGCCCTTTGGCCCATCAGGTCTGTGCCAACCTATCTATACTAATCCCACTTTCCAACACATGTCCCATGGGCTTGAATGTTATGACATTTCAAGTCTTCATCACATACATTTTAAAGCTTGTGTTGTTTCCTGGCTCTATCACCCTCCCAGGCAATGCATTCCAGACCCCCACCACCCTGTAGATTTTGCTTCAGAGTGACGATAACACATGACCTGTCCTGGATTTCCCATGTAAATGCAACAGTCAAGCAGTTACAACAATGCCCCTTCTTCCTCAGGCAGCTCAGGAAATTTGGCATGTCCACTTCTGCAGATGCACCATTGAAAGCACACTGTCCGGGTGCATAACGGCCTGGTATGGCAACTGCTCTGCCCAGGACTGTAAGAAACTACAGAAGGTGGTGTGCACAGCCCAGACCATCACAGAAGCCAACCTTCCATCCATGGACTCTATTTATACAGCTCGCTGCCGTAGAAAGGCAGACAACATCATCAAAGACCCAACACACCCATCTCCTACAATCTCTTCCATCAAGTCAAAAGATATAGAAGCCTGAACACACGCACAAGCAGGTTCAGGAACAGCTTCTTTCTGGCTGTTACTGAATGGACTGTAGCCTCAAATAATGTAACCTGCATGCCTCTTGATCTTTTTGATCTGTACACCCTTTGCTTGCTGTGATCTGCCTGTACTGCTCATTATCAAAGCTTTTCACTGTATTTCAGTACATGTGACAATAAAATCAATCAATCAATCAAATCTCCTCTAAACCTCCTGCCCTTCACCTTAACATTGTGTCCCCTAGTCATTGACCCTTCAACTAAGAGGAACAGCTGCTTCCTGTCTACCCTGTTAGTGCCCCTCATAATCTTGTACATCTTAATCAGAACTCCCCTCAGCCTTCTCTGCTCTAAAGAAAATAACACAAGCCTATCAGCCCCTCTTTATCACTGAAAAGCCCTAAGGTAATATCACATAGAATCACTACAGTGTGGTAACAGGCCCTTTGGGCCAACAAGTCCACACTGACCCTTGGAACATCCCACCCAGACCCATCCCCTTTAACCCACCTAAGCTAAACATCTTTAAATGCTGCAGGACAATTTAGCATGGCCAATCCATGTAGGCTTCACATCTTTGGACTGTGGGAGAAAACCTGCACAGACATGTGGAGAATGTGCAAACTCCAAACAGACAGTCACCCAAGGGTGGAATAGAACCTGGGTCCCTGGCGCTGTGAGGCAGCAGTGCTAACCACTTAGCCACTGTGCCACCCCTAATAGCCTCATGAATCTTCTCTGCATCCCTTCCAGTGCAAATGACATCCTTCTAACAGTGTGACAACCAGAACTGCAACATAACCAACATTTAAGTATAATTCTTAAAATGACCAATGCTCCAAATTTAATTACAGTATAAAGAAAAGTCATTACCAGATTCAAAACATTAACTGTTTCTTTCTTTGTGGATGCTGCCAGACCTGCTGAGCTTTTTACACCATCCTCTGTGTTTGTCTCAAATTTTCAGCATCCACAGTATTTTGCTTTTAATTACTGTGTGGTTCTTATTGCAAGATAGTTTTGGGTACCTGAAATGAAAAAAAAATCAATAAATAAATTATAATTCATCCAGAACAGCAACTGAATTTTATTCCTCGGTAGATTTACGAATGAATATACAAATTAGGAGGTTTATTGCAAAGAGGAACGGAGAGAAAAATGTTTTTCTTTTGCTTAATACATCTGAAAAGTATAACGTACATATGTTGTTACTCGTTCTCATAATATTTCAGTCCAATTAGGTTCGGGTGTCATGCAAATTAAATGCCTCAAAGCAGAATTGTTGGAAGTGTTTGAATTATAAAATCTTAAGAAAAAGGAGCAAGAGAAGGAAATTCAGCCTGTTGAACCTGCTGCATCATTTGAAAAGATTCTGGTTGATCTGATTGTGGCTTTAACTCCAGTTTCCTCTTTGTCACCTTAACCTGTGACTCCCTTAAAGATTGATAATCTGTCTAAATCAGTCTTGACTCTATTCAAATACCCAATTTCTATTGCTTTCTCAGGAAGAGAATTCTAAGGAATAATAATCACTGGAGAATAAATTCCTCCTTGTCTTTGCCTTAAATGGGAGTCCTCTTAGTTTTAGTTTCTGTCCCCTAGTCTAGATTCCCTCAGGACGGGAAACACCCACTCAGCATCTACCACGTCAACCACCACACCAGTCCCATCTTGGCATCTTGTATGTTTTAATAAAATGTACCTTTCAAACTCCTGAACTCCAATTAGTGTATGCCCACACAGATCAAGTGTTCCACTTAATACAAACCTCTAATTTCAGAAATTAGCCTAATGAACTTTCTCTGAATTGTTTCCAGTGCAAGTCTGTTCCTCATTTATTCAGGCCACCAAACTCTATATTGCACTGTAAATGCCTTTTCACCAATGCTCTTCAAAAAAAACCCTTCTTACTTTTATGCTCCATTCCCCTTGAAATAAAGATCAGCATTCCGTTTGTTTTCCCAATTACTTGGCTCAATTAGAGACACCCAGATTCCTCCTTACTGCGGCATTCTGCAATCTTTTGCCATTGGAATAATATTCTGCTTTTCCGTTCTTCTTGCGTTAGTGGAAAACTTCACATTTTTGCAAATGATACTCCATCTGCTAAATTTTTTGCCACCCATTTAACCTTTCTGTGTCACTTTGCAAGCTTTCTGTATCGTTTTCGCAACTTTCTTTCTTATCTATATATGTTTCCTCTGCAAATTTCACTGTAATGTAGTTGGTCACTTCATCTAAGTCATTAACATAGGCTGTAAATAGCATTTAAATAGGACCCTAAATGCTCCGTTTGATGTTCTACTAGTTGCAGTTTGCCTATCTGAAAATTACCAATTTATTCTGACTCTGTTTTCTTTTAGTCACCCAATCCCCAGTGGTAGTATATCACGCTCAACATTATGTGCTCTTGCGATGAGAAACTATTTGTGTGGCACTTGGCAAATGCCTTTTGACAACCCTAATGCACCACATCTACACTATTTTAAAATCTAGAAAAAAAGTTCTATCACAGAATCCATACAGTGTGGAAGCAGGCCATTCAGTCCATCAGTCCGCACCAACTCTTTGAAGAGGATCCCACCCATCCACCTTATCCCTATAACCCTGCATTTCCCATGGCTAACTCACCTCTAACACTATGGGCAAGTTAATTTGGCCAATCCATCTAACCTGTACATCTGTGGACTGTGGGAGGAAACCATAGCACCCAGGGGAAACCCATGCAGACACAGGAAGAATGTGCAAACTCTACACAGATAGTTGCCCAAGGATGGAATTGACCCTGGGTCCCTGGCATTGTGAGTCTGCAGTTTTAACCACTCAGCCACCGGACTTTAAATGGAGATCAAATTCCACAGATGGGTTCCGAGTAGAGCTATAGAATGGGCGGTGACCTCTGAGATCATCTCTTTTAGTAAACATTACAGGAAAATTATGTCTCCGAGTCAAACCCAGGAGGGATAAAGTGCAGTGTTAAAAATTAGATTTGCATGCCTGTGAGTCATTGATACTTTCAGTTGATTGCAACTATCCCTTAAAGCAAACATCTTTTGTAGATTGAGTCACCCTTGCAAACTTCTCATTTTGCAGGAAGTGCAAAAATAAAAACACTTATAATTGTACCTTAATTTCAATTTCAAAGTATAGTCAATGGAAATTGAGTACAGTGTAATTAGATTTTCACTTAAATTCCCTATCTCTGACATTCCCTTCCATTATCTGTTCTTTTGAAAAGTGCAAGCTCATAATTTGTGCCAAATGTTGAGCTTTGTCAAAACCCAGTGTATTCACCTTTATAAATGCCAATAATTCCATATTGTGTTGGGTAATGTGTGAAATTAAATATGGCATTACACATTCTGCATAAAAATGAAATACTTTATAAGAATAGCACTAAATATTTAAAGTCCAGTTCATATTTGGTATAATGTTGTTCAGAGGTTACTTATGTTTTTATGCATCTTCCACAGAAATTGTCTGTATTTGACAACTATGGAACTCTAGCCTACGCAGTGTTTATGGGAATTTGGGGTAAGTAAATGGCAGCTGTTTTGGTTACAGAACAGTTATTATGTTTACATTGTTTCTGATTGTTGCTTTCTGCAAAATGAAACACTAAAAAGATCTGTTAACCAACTCCTTAGACAAGCATCCACCACTGATACAGTAGCAGCAGTGTGTACCATCCACAAGATGCACTGCAGAAATTCACCAGAGATTCGCAGACAGCAACTTCCAAACCCAAGACCACTTCCATCTCGAAGCACAAGGGCAGCGGATACATGGGAACACCACCACTTTCGATTTCCCCTCCAAGCCAGCCACCATCCTGACTTGGAAATATATCACTGTTCCTTCACTGTCGCTGGGTCAAAATCCTGGAATTCCCTCCCTAAGGGCATTGTGGGTCAACCCACAGCAGATGGACTGCAGCAGTTCAAGAAGGCAGCTCACCACCACCTTCTCAAGGGCAGCTAGGGACAGGCAATAAATGCTGGCCAGCCAGCAATGCGCGTTTCTCAGAAATGAATACTATTTGAAACAACAGTGGGCTGGAAGGGAGAAAGTACAGCTGGCATAGAAGAACTCCGAAAAATGTTTTTGCAACCCTGTCGTTCTCCTGCTCCCTCCCAAGGCGACTATGCAGTGCTGTAGGAAATGGTGATGTTCCGTTTCTCAGTATCATGCCAACTGGGTAATCACTTTGCTGCTATATGTTCCTGAAAGAGTGCAGCAAATCCTTTTTCTATTTTGTTCACTCATCTGTCCTGGAAGGTTTAATGGAAACAACCATCTGGTGGTATCTAACTAAGTAAATGATATGGATCCCATCTAGTCCCATAATCCCAATCCGTCACAAATAATCTGCCTAAACTGAACTGGATTCTAATAAGGTTAAATGGCTGAGAAAGATCATTATGAAAATTGTCATCATTTTGCAACAGTATGTCACTCTTGTGCTGTGAACTATTTTCGCAATGCAGCATTAATAGCTGCTTCTTGTGACACAATAATATTCAATTTATTCGAAGTCACAGCAAGTGACCTTCCAAACAATTTAGCTTTGCTGCTGGATTTCATTTCCGTTTGACTTGTTTCTCAGTGAAATCCTACAATAATTCATTCACTGATGTTCGGGATCTATTATAACACCACATGATATTTGGCAGTGACTGTGTTTTTGGAGTTCTGGAAACGCCGCCAGGCAACATTGGAGTATGAGTGGGACACTGTGGAACTGGAGCAGGAAGAACCACGACGACCAGAATATGAAGCAAAATGCACTATTCCGAAAAAAAATCCAATCACACAGGTAAACGAGTGGATTGAGTATGGCTGTCAATACTTGTTAAAATGCATACAAGGTGACTTGCTGACAAGGTTTTGCTTTCCCTTTCCGTTTAAGTTTATATCAGATGCACGAATCACACTGTAGGTTCACATAAAAATGAAAATCTCTGCTTTGTGGCTTGTTCAAAACCAGAAAGGAAAACTGAGAGATGGCACCGATATATTGTAATTGAAGAAAATTCCAATCTCTGCAATCCTTTTTCCATCCAAACTTGGCAATGCAATCATGTTGAACAGAACATTTTACATTCTTTTGATTTTGCTTGTGGTAACTTGCACTGCATTTTTCAAGTTGCAGTTAGGTAAAAGAAGAGTCATTTTTATACAGGCAGTCCAAGTTTAATGAGATCTATTTAAACCTGAAATATGGATCCATACCATTGACTCATCTTCCATGTGTAGAGCTGAGGCTTCAAATCAAGACTGTCATCTGAGTGACAGGCTGTAAAGTTGCATGTTTTTAACTTTATAAAACACTGGATAATAGTTATGATTTCTTTATTTACAGGAAGAAGAGTTGGTTCCTTACACAGCCTGTGGAAAATGTATGCGACTGGTTTGCGGTGGAAGCACAGTTCTTTTTTGGGTAGGTCCAGTGTTGATATTATTTATTACTTTGTTAATTTATTCCAAGGAGATGGAGATGGTTCAGTCAATGCAGTGCATGATTATTTTCAAAGGAAAATGCTTGGAAATTGCCCCTGAAGGAAGCGGGTGATGTAGCCACAAAGTTCAGGATTTTTCATTGAGGAAAATAGGAAACAGTTGACCATGTTTGCTACAATGTGCCAAAACTTAATTTGAGCAATGCCAAGAGTGTTAAAGAGCAGAAACTGATCATATGGCAGAGAGGAGAAAACCCATCATGGCTGGGCTTGTGAAAGCACTAATTCTTGAACAGAAGCCATATATATTTTAATAATCATTCTTTTGCATGTATTTAATCCAAATTCTCAATAATGTTGTAGCAACAGTTACAACTGAGGTGAAGATTTTCAAGTTCTGTGAAATATCTTGGCATTCAATTGTTCAGTTGGCTAGATACGTAGAATGATTGATGTAGAGATGGATATGGTTCTTAGGGTTAAAGGGATCAAAGGGTCAAGAAAGAAAGCGGGAACAAGATATTGAGTTGGATGATCAGCCATGATCATATGGAATGGTGGAGCCAGCTTGAAGGGCCGAATGGCCTATTCCTGCTCCTATTTTCTATGTTTCAATGGTTAGAGTATGCATTGAGTACTGCCGACAGTGCACATTCAATCACCATAACGTCAGAGATAGTAGAAACTGCCGATGCTGGAGAATCTGAGACAACAAAGTGTAGAGCTGAATGCACACAGCAGGCCAAGCAGGTGTCCTCTGATGCTGCTTGGCCTGCTGTGTTCATCCAGCTCTACACCTTGTTGTACCATAACAGCTGAGATAGTTCTCGAAGTCTACTTCATCACCTTTCCTCAAAGTGATATTGAAGCATGAGTTGTGATTAGCAACTCTGGAATGTTGAGGACACCCTGTACAGAAAGAGTGTGAGACAAGGAGGTAAACATTTGAGTGAAAATGTTCTGTATTTTCTTTCATCCTCTAAATAAGGGTAATGCACTCCTGGTTTGCAGAATCTTTTTTTCCTTGCACAGCAATTCACTTTGTTCATTTTTGTTTCACAGAAATAGGTAATGTTCCAAATGCTCCAAATAGGTAATTAGACAATATTGGTATGAAAGAGGCAGATAGAAGAGACTGGAAGTAAAAGGGAAGAGACAGGAGAGAAAACGGGAGAGAGTAAGCCTGAGAAGAAGGAAAGGAAACAAAGAAAAGTTCAAATCAGGAACAAGCCCTTTGACCCTTCAAGCCTGCACCAACACATGACACCTTTCTAAAGGCATATAAAGGTGTCACCAGGGCAGCAGAGTGGCTGAGTGGTTAGCACTGCTGCTTCACAGCACCAGGCAACTGTCTGTGAAGAGTTTGCGTATTCTCCCTGTGCCTGTGTGGGTTTCCTCCCACAGTCCAAAGATGTGCAGGTTAGGTGGATTCACCATGCTAAATTTTCCATTGCATCCAGGAATGTGCAGTCTAGGTAGATTAGCCATGGGATATGCAGAGTAGGTCTGAATGGGATGTTCTTTGAGGGGGCAGTGTAGACTTGATGGGCTGAATGGCCTACTTCTAATTTGTAGGGATTCTGCAATAAACTAAAAACCTTTTGCCTCCTTGGAGGAGGAGCAGAAACATCACTCTGTTGTAGTGAATGTGCATTTACATGTGTGTGTGTGTGTGTGTGTGTGTGTGTGTGTGTGTGCGCGTGTGTGTGCGCGCGCACATATCATTGATTGTTCAGCAATAACTTGTTTCAACCGAGAATTTGCACATTTCACTATGTTGGAATCCTGTGATATAGCATTGCCTTACTGCCACCCACTAGCTGTGCAATGAAGTTGTGTGCTATCTTCCCATGACCACATGTCAACATCAGTATTAGGTTTCTGATCTGACGTTACATAACCAAATTTTGAACATTGTGAATGTATAATCATAGTGCTGCCTACAAAGAAGAATTAAAGATTGTCAGTGAGGGCTTTAGAGGGGGAAGGATAAGAGCATAAAATGAGGTAAGAAGCAAGTTGTAAAAAAACGCAAGTAAAATCAGAACAGGAAAATTAGAAGCAAGAAGGACATGACAGAATTGACAGAAATAAAGAATATTAAAATTATTTGGAAGGAAAGAAATTAAAGATTGAGCAATTTTGAGATACTAAGTGACTTGAAAGTTAAATAAAAAGTGAGGAATCAAAATGTTGTTTTGCTGATGCCAGGTAATCACCTTACAGTCATTCAATAAATGTGTGCCAAGATATGCGAAACTACTGGTCTTCTTGGAGCTCTCCTTTTATTTAACCCACTATCTGTTCATTGAATTTGTATTCTTGAGGTGGTCTGTTCTTGTCTTTGCTGCATCTCTGTAAACTGCAAGTGCATTATTGGAGAGATTTTTCTTTTCTGTCTATAGAACAAATATATATGGTTTAAAAGTTAAAAATATCAAGAATGTCTGTTAAATTTAGTGGATTTTAAATTAATTTTCTTTGGATTTCATGATATTTAAATGCTTTCTCTCATATTCTTCCAGATCTCCTTAATTATTGCCACAGTAATTGCTATTATTGTCTATCGGTTGGCTGCCTTTTTTAACTTCTCTGCCAAGCTGCCAGAAGCAATAGATGAAAATCTGGAACCCCTCAAAGACTACTTGACCCCACAGATGGCGACTTCTGTAACAGCATCTCTCATTAACTTCTTGTTCATTATGATTTTGAATATTCTTTATGAAAGAGTGGCAATATGGATCACAGACTTTGGTAAGTTCACTTTTCAATGTCAGTCAGAGTGGATCGAAATATGAAATGTTTTAAATGTCAGGAAAGGTGACAGCTTAGTGGTTTTGTCACTAGACTATTAATACAGAGATCCACGTAAATGATCTGGGGACCTGAGTTCAAACCCTGCCAAAGCTGATGATGTATTGATGTCTGGAATTAAGAATCTACTAATGACCATGAAATCTATTGGTTTCACTAAGGCCCTTTAAGGAAGGAAACTGCTGTTATTACATGGTCTGACCTACATGTGACTTTGGACTCACAGCAAAGTGGTTGACTCTTATTTGCCATCTGTGTAATTAGAAATGAGCAATAAATTCTGGCCAGTGATGCCACATCCTGTGAATGACAAAAAAAAATCCTAGGAGAAATCCATCTTGTGATTGATAATCAGAAGTTTAAAAATGGACTCCTTATTAAATGCTTAAATTAATCAATAATATCCTAACCTTGTGCATATATTGCAGTAACTAAACATGTGCCATTCAAGACACAATGCTCCTGGACTCAATTTGCATGATACTGTAAATAAAATTGTATATCTACATCCTCATTACAATGGGATATCAAACTTGGTCCTATTGAATATCCGCTTGACTTTGTTGGTAGGTTTTTGTCCCAGAACGCACCGAGTTCAGGCCCCTCATCAGAATGTTTGTGGAGGATGTAGTCAGGCACTTCAGAGCATTACTGAATTTCTGGATTGCCATACAGATGCATGTTATTGCATGTTAAAAGTTGCAATGGGAACATGATGAGTTTGACACTGTGGAAGATTACAAACAGATTTGCTGATCATCTGAACTCTTCTCTCTTTTACATTATTTTCTCATACAAAAGTTATTTATTTTTTAAGTTTAGTTATTTCTGTTTGAATTCCTCCCTTTTTACACAGAGCTTCCAAGAACACAGACAGACTATGAAAACAGTCTAACTGTGAAGATGTTTCTCTTCCAATTTGTCAACTACTATTCCTCTTGCTTCTACATTGCTTTCTTCAAAGGCAAGATTGTGGGTTATCCTGGAGATCCGGTTTACTGGTTGGGGCGATTCAGAAATGAAGAGGTACTGTGAATAAACGCACAAAATGTTTGATTAGCTTGCCAATCACACACTTAATATTTACATTTTTATAGTTGTGTTATATGACTGTGGTTTTGTTACTGAACTAGCAATCCAAAGGTAATGAGATGACAATCAAGAGAAGATGAATTCATATCCCATAGTAACATTGAGATTATTAACTCAGTTTTTAAAAACTCAGGAGATAAAATGCTGGTAGCATTTAAAATGAATTGAGGCTGTTGGATTGCCATAAAAATCTCAACTGGCTCAATTTTGTCCTTTAGAGAAGCAATCCTGCCATGCTTTCCCTGTTCTAGCCAATAGAATAGAATCATAGAATCCCTACAGTGTGGAAACAGGCCCTTTGGCCCAACAAGTCCACACCATACCTCAGAGCATCCCACCCAGACCTGTCCCCTTGTAACCCACCTAATCTACACATCCCTGAACACTATGGGACAATTTAGCATGGCCAATCCACCTAACCTGCCTATCTTTGGACTGTGGGAGGAAACCACAGCATGTGGAGGAAACCCGCGCAGACACGGGAAGAATGTGCAAACTCCACACAGACAGTTGCCCGAGGGTGGAATCGAACCCAGGTCCCTGGCAGCAGTGCTAACCACTGAGCCACCGTGCTGCCCCTAATATTTGACGAAAGAGAATCCGAACAAAGGGTTTCTGCCTGAAATGTTGACTTTCCTGCTCCTCTGATGCTGTCTGACCTGCTGTGCTTTTCCAGCCTCACACCCATAGACACTATATTTGACTGAAGTTCCACAGCAATTAGGTTGACTCTTAACTGCCCTCTAAAGCAGCCCAGAAAACCACCAACTTGTATCAAAACTGTTATCACTTTCAAAAAGAGGCCTGTCTTTCAGCTAACTATGGATTGGCAATGAATGCTGACCTTGCCAGCAATGTGCATGTTCCAAAAATAAATAACAAAATTCAGTGATAAAGGCAAAATATTGTGGTTGCTGGAAATCTGAAACAAACACAGAGAACGCTGGAGAAACTCAGCAGGTCTGGCAGATTTAACAGAGTTAATGTTTGAAGCCCACTATGACGCTTCATCAGAACATTGAATGAATGAATGAATGATTAACTGATTTATTGTCATATATACCTAGGGAAATACAGTGAATAGTGTTCTGTGGCCACAGTCCAGCACCAGTTTAAGATACAAAATAATAAAAAGGAAGTATTTAAATAGAGCTCACTTCCATTGGCTGGGTTCCAAGCACGGCTCCAGGGTTTCACTACAAGGTCCCCGCTCTGGACCTACCGCAGTCAAGAGCCCTCGGTTTGGGTACTGGCCGCTGCAGTTGACAACCCACTGCCCCCATAAAGCAGCACCTTATGAACCGGCATTTTGATAAACTGGAAAAAGTTATATACCTTAAATACCAGAAGTTTGATGCATTATCACAAGCTCCTCAATGTCTGAGTAGTCAGTTGAGAGTACAAGTGAGAAGGCTCTCTGCCAGTAAGTTTTATTTAAGGCAAAGTTGCATTATAATTTCATAATTTATGCTGTAAGTATAACAGTGATGTGTATACCCCTCACTACATTTCTGTTACTAAGGGTGTGTTTTTACGTTGGTTATGTGGGCCTCTTTATCAAGCAGAATATTCAATCAACAGGCACACTCCTGGTCCTATAGGTGCTGGTTAATAAAATATCTGCTTTAGTTCAGTGAGCTCAGTTGGCTGAATGGCAGGTTTGTGGTGCAGGTGTTGCCAACAGTGTGGGTTCAATTCCCACACCCGCTGTGGGTACCCTGAAGGACTCTCGTTCTGAACCTGTTCCCTCCCCTGAGGCACGGTGACACTCCAGGTAAACCAGTACCAGTTGTCTCTCTTTATTGAGAGAGCAGCCCTATGGTCTGGTAAGACTGTGGTGACTTTAACTTTTACTAGTTCAGATTGACCTGTCTCATCAATACAGCTCCTTGCTATCCCAGAACTGACGCCCATGTCCCTGCTGCACCAGATTGGTGCCTCTTTAGCTGCATGTTAATTTGCCAGATCTGTCGTCTCTTGCAATTTGTATGTGTCACGAACAATAATGGAAAAATTATTACCTATCTTTTTATTTTAGAACCTAATTCCTCTTCTAGCATCTACTCCTTTTCCTCACCATTCTTGTGCTTTGACACGTCCTTCCAACATGTGCCAGGTTCCCAGGTATAGGATCTCCAGGCAGCACCATGAGAAGATGTAAAAGAAGAGTTGGAGTTAGATTGTTAATTAATGGGTCAATTACTGCAGTAAGGAGGGACAATATCTTGGAAGGGTCAGCAAATGAGGCTTAGTGGGTAGAGTTTAGGAATAAAACATAAGTTTTATGGAAAAGGAGGAAGATCTGCTAAAAAGCAAAGCTGAATTTTATTAAAATATGCAGGTCTGGCTAAAGTAGATACGCAGCAAATACTTGGTAAATCTACAGCAGAACAGTGGGAGCAGGTGGGTAAGTGGAGCTGAGTCTCGAAAAGATCAGCCATGATCTTTTTAAATGGCGGGGCAGGTTCGAGGGGCCGGATGGCCTACTCCTGCTCCTAGTTCTTATGTTCTCATGTAGGTGGTAGAATCTGTTTGTGTGACTGGGGGGCAGTGTCCAGTGGCGTACCACAGGGCTTAGTGCTGGGTCCCTTATTGTTCGTGATATACATAAACAATGCAGATGAAAGTGTGATGGAGGGCTGGGAGCAGATGACGGGAAGATTGGCCGGGTGATTGACAGTGACGAAGAAAGTCTTAGGTTACGGGAAGTTATGAATGGTTTGGTCAGATGGGCGGATCGGTGGCAGGTGGAATTTAGTCCTTAAAAGTGAGAGGTGATGCATTTTGGAAGAAGTAACAAGAAAAGGAGTATTTAGTGAATGGCAGGACACTAGGAAGCTCAGAAGAACAGAGGAATGATGGGGTGTTGTTCACAAATCTCTGAAGGTGGTAGGGCAGATTAATAGGATAGTTAAAAACGCATAGGGACACTTGCCCTTATCAGTTGAGGCATAGATTATAAAAGCAGGGAGTGTTATGTTGGAGCTGTATAGGGCTTTGGTTACAGGGGGAGTATTGCATACAGTTCTGATCTCTGCACTATAGGAAGGATGTGATCGCACCAGAACGGATGCAAAAGAGATTCACCAGGGTTTTTCCTGGGATGGAGCATTTTAGCTATGAAGAGAGGCTGGTAAGTTCAGGTTGTTTTCTTTTGAGCGGAGAAGGTTGTGGGAAGGTTTGATAGAGATGTATTAGATCATGAGGGCCATGGACAGGGTGAATGGAGAACAGCTGTTTCCCTTAGCCGAAGGGCCGATAACTAGGATATATAACTTTAAAATGAAAGGCAGGAGGTTTAGAGGAAATGCAAGGAGAAACCTTTTCACCCAGAGGGTGGTAGGGCTCTCGAATGCATGTCTGGTTGAAGCAGGTAATCGCAAAACATTTACAGTGTACTTGGATGAATGTTTGAAATGTTATAACATTCAAGTCTGTGGGCCTAGCACCAGAAATTGGGACTGATATAGATTTAGTGTTGCATTGGCAGTACAGACTTGATGGGCTGAAGAGTCTCCTCTGTACTGTGTGATTCAATGATTCAATGTTTGTACTCAGTTACCACTTTTCGAATTCCTCTTTAGCTGTCATTTCTTTACTCTGGCAAACTAGGTGGGTAATTCACTATTTGGTACCCTTGTCCATAGCTATGTATACCCATAATTATCGAGTCCCTTACTAGGACTATATTTCTGTCTCCTCCCCATTGCAGTCCATCTGGTGCTATTGGGAATATTTTCCTATTGTCTTTGAGTTGTCACAACTCCCTCAACTTAGTGTCTTCATGACTGCATGAAGCATTATTATCTTAAACTTGGGTCATTTATTTGTAACAGCATTTTGTTTGAACTTAAATTTCTCCGGCAATTTCTGTTTTTGTTTCTGATTTCCAGCTTCTGCAGTTCTTTGATGTTTATTAAAGGTTAACTTCTGTTTGTGAAATTTATAGTGTGACCCAGGAGGCTGCCTCATTGAGCTGTCAACTCAGCTGTTGATTATAATGGGAGGAAAAGCAATATGGAACAACGTTCAAGAAGTTCTCATTCCGTAAGTTAACGAATTCCCAAGTGTAAAAGATTCTAGAAATTTACAAGGTAATACACTATAACAATAATGTCAACTTATATTTATTTTATGCCTTTAATGTGAAAGAATCTCTCAAGGAATTTCACAGGAGCATCATAAAGCAATATAGAACAGTAAGATGTATAAGATATTAGATCAGATGACCAAACGTGCTCTTGAGGTAGGTTTAAGCAATACCTTAAGAAGTGCCACATAGAACACCAAAATCAAACTCGCCCATCACTGGGTGAAACAATGATTAATGAATGAGTCTCAAATCTGATCATGGACATGATTTGAATAATTTGGTAGGAATATGAAGTAGTTCATCTTTTATTGTGAGTGTGAAGGCAGTTACTTCTGTTATTAAGTTCAGAGTTGGTTTCCCCAATTTGTTAACAAATTTAATCAATGAATCACTGGTGCATTCCTGAGTAGAAGGCTCACAGGTTTGATGACGAGTCCATGTTGAGCTCACTGAATATTTTCTGTATCGGTAAACTGGCTTAATTTGCCTCAGGACATTGGCTTAGACAGGGAAAATTATCAAGTAAAGGCAGGAGTCTGATTGTCTCTTCAACAATGGTCAGAAAGTTTGGCTACGTTCATTGTTGTGTCATGCACGTAAATAGCAGTATCAAGAAGATATCCAATACCGGTGCAACTAATCGTAGAATCCCTACAGTGTGGAAGCAGGTTGTTCAGCCCATCGAGTCCGCACCAACTTTCTGAAGAGCATCCTACACAGACCCAACCCCTCCACTCTATCCTTGTAACTCTGCATTTCCCGTGGTTAATCCACCTAGCCTGCGCGTCCTGGACACTATGGGGCAATTTGGCATGGCCACTCCACCCAACCTGCACATCTTCGGACTGTGGGAAGAAACTGGAGCACCTGGTGGAAACCTGCACAGGCAGAGGGAGAATGTACACACTCCACACAGACAGTTGCCTGAGGCTGAAATCAAACCCAGGACCCTGGCACTGTGAAGCAGCAGTGTTAACCGCTGAGCCACCAAGCTGCCCTTAAATGAGTTAGGTGCAATGAAGAACAGCAACATCGAGAATTGCCGGAAACAGCGACAAGAGTTGGGGGGTAATGAAAAACAAACAATTTCTGTAAGAATCAGATGATCCATTCCAAAAATCCGTAGTCCAAGTGACGGTCAGAAGAAATGTCCCCAGTATTCCTGGAGAAACCTAGGAAGCAGTTGAGTATTTCCACAGATGCTCCATGCAGTATGGTCCATATGAGGTGTGTATTTTTCAGCATCTTAAACTAAAATCTGTTTTTTAAGATTAGTTTTTTGAGTATTGTATTTATTATAATTATATTACATGTGCATAGTCATGTTGGAATGATACCGAATTGACCATTCTTCTATCTTAGATCATTTGCTTTTTCCTTTTGGCAAAGTCTTTTGCATTTCCCTCCCTGAACAACAAACTCATCAGAACTGCAGATGGCTGACCAAAACCACAGTTGTGTTTCCTCTTCCTTGCTATCCTCACATTTTGTGATGGAATTATCTACATTTGAGTATTTATAATAGTTTTGACGGATGGAATTGTATGAAATGGCATTCTATTAAATGCCATTCCACAGGAATTACAGAAAGCTACAGTCACTCTCTCTGGAATGCATTCAAACTTGTATCCAGTAGATAAAATACTTAACAAAGTGCTCCACCTCATCCCCATGTCAAAAGTTAAAATTAACTCTCAGTCAAATCAATTGATGCATGAAGGAGGAAGTAGGTTAAAATTTACTTTGTGTAAATATGCAAATTAATACTTACAAATATTCATAAGATACCTGTACATCCCTGTTCACAAATAAAAATACGAAAATAGAAGAAGGCACTGCTATTTGACTCATTCAACTAACTGTTCCCACATAGTATGCAATCCATCATGGAATGTACTTAACCAAAATTTTTAATCACCTAATCTGGAATTTTTAAAGTTTTGTTTCTGATCATTTACATTGTTGTTTTTCTAACTTCCTTGACAAGTTCATTTTGATCTTTCATCCTCTGGTTCTATACTCAAATCCAATACATTTATGTACCAGAACTGAGGAAGGGTCACTTGACCCAAAGTGCTAACACTAATTTCTCTCCATAGGTGCTGCCTGACCTGCTGAACTTTTCTAGCAATTTCTGTTTTTGTTTCTGACTTACAGCATCCGCAGTTCTTTCGGTTTTCATTTATATACTGGACCTTGTATCATACTAAACTATGATTGCAATCCAAAATCCAGTGCTAGACCAGAGTAGGATGGAGATAAGCGGAGATTGCTGAAGTAGTGATTAAAGAGGAAAGTTTCAAGAGGCTTTTAAAGGCGGCCCATGGATGTAGCAACATTTTTTCGACAGTGTTCTAGAAATTGAGCGAGCTCATCACTACAGTTGAGGCAGATGGAAAGGGAAATCTCCACATACCTGAGTAGAAAAATGAAGAGTGAGAGAAGTCAATGAGATTAATGCCAAACGATGTGGAACCTTAAGGCAGCAAGCAAAGGATAATTAAAAAAACCTAGACTTTTTGGAGAAGAGAACGCAGGGCTCTGTTGCTCTGAATGAGTTTAAGTTTATGTATGTTGGAACGTCTGATAAATGTACCCATGCTCAAACAGTCATCAACAATCTACGTTTAGGTCATTCAGCTATTTCTCAGCCTCACTGCTTAATTAGTCCCATTCTGTTTCCTCTCTACAATTAGGCAGATAGGGCCTCAGTGCAATGATTCATCCAAAATTTGACACCTCCAACAATGCAGCACTCTTTCAATACTACACGTGTGTGTCAGACTTGATTTTCGTTTTCAAAGCCCTGAAGTGGTCTAAAACCAGGAACCTTGTGATTCAGAGACGAGAGAGCCACCAAAAGAGTCTGGCTGACAACAGAAATGTAAATAAAGTAAAAAACACAAATAAGAAATCCAGGGATAAAAGGAACTGCAGATGCTGGAGAATCCGAGATAACAAGGTGTGGAGCTGGATGAACACAGCAGGTCAAGTAGCATCATAGGAGCAGGAAAACTTGACGTTTCGGGCCTAGACCCTTCATCAGAAATCTGATGAAGGTTCAGGTTTCTGATGAAGGGTCTAGGCCCAAAACATCAAGTTTTCCTGCTCCTATGATGCTGCTTGACCTGCTGTATTCATCCAGCCCCATGCTTGTTATCTAAGAAATCCAGGGTACAGCTTGCAGTTGTGCAGGCAGGTTCAGTTGAAGCATTCCAGAGGGCGTTAGGTTTGATAGAAATTGTATGCAGGAGTATGGGGGAATAAAGCAGGAATAGGTTGTAGGCGATGATGCTCGTTTGAAGAGCCGGCGCAGGCACTGTGGGCTGAATGGCCACATTCTGCACCATAATCATTTTGTGATCTGTGGACTGCAGAAGCCCATTAACTTTCTTCCCGTACTGTGTGAGTGTTCCCTTGAAGTGTTGATATTACGGTGACCTGGTTAATACCTTAAGACCGAGCTGGCAGAGTCTGGTGCCTGGTCTCCTCTGGTGGCCTTCAGCAGAAAGGACAGCTGTCCTCTGCACCTCATCATCTAGCTCAGGGGCAATTTCTGCGACACTATAACTATGTGAGGCAGTTTCTAGCTGGCGGTGATTGATCTGCTGCATGGCTGGGGTTTAAATATGGCAACTGATAGTGGGAAAATTGGAAGGTCCTGTCAGTGGGAAAATCGGAAGGTCCTGTCAGTGAGAAAATCAGAACGTCTTGGCAGTGGTGAATACTGCTGTTGGCGAGAACTAAATAGTGTGAGAGTGACACCACAGAGACATAGTGCATTTGTAATAACATGAACTTTGTAAAATAGTGTGAGAAGACCCAGTAGAGCTTAAAAAGAGAAACACTTGGTGAAAATTGACACTTATTCAATTTTTTGGGAAAATGCAGCTTGATTGCATTGGCTTAGAGACAGATGTTGGGCTGAATTCTGGAAGATCTGTTGCTTTTTTTCTGTATAACACCACAATATCTTATACATCCATCTAAATGAGAAAGCAGAACTGTGATATACCATTTCATGCAAAAGTTAGCATCCCCATGTGACGATGCTGTCACTTTAAAAAGGTTATTTCATCCTGGGATTTTTTGAAGAGAGATTGTAAAGGCAGAGGCGCTGAAGTGGCTACGGGATCTGGCCTATGTCAATGGGTTAAGAGGCCTTTAGGTTGTTTTTTCAAGCTGCCATAACAATGGAAGGGGAGTGGCCGGTTCTCCCAGATCAGGCGTTCTAGTATATTTTAGCTCTAGCAGTGAGATGTTGTTTGGGTCTCAGAAGAGTTGGAGCTTCAGTAAATGATACTTAACTGTAACTTTCTCTGAAATCTCTCTTGATGTTGAATGCTGTGTAAAAATCTGCCTGAACTTACCTTCTTGCGAAGAGGTGTGTCTGTGGGATTTTGCTATATTGGAACTGTTAATTAGTAATAGGCACTGCATCTGTATTTCGGTTAAGTTTTCCAATAGTTGAGGTAATTTAAATGCCCTTTTTCTTGTATTTTAACTATAGTATTTTAATAAATTTGTTTTGCTTAACGTCAAGTGGTCTGGCCAGTTTCATCACATCTGGAACACATACTTCACATCTACCTTAAAAATCAGAAAAGTTAGGGTCTAAGCTACTTTCTTAAAATATTTTGAGGGGGTCGTATCTGGTTCATAACAAACTGGGGACTCTTGCCAGGAATTAATTCTCTAATTCCAATTTGGGCTTAGGGTTGTTAGACTCAAAGACAGCAAGTGGTAGGTGTTAGTGTGTTTTGTTTCAGGTGTTGAATTGGTTGGTGTAAACTTTGTGTAGTAATGGCTGTTTCAGCCACTAAGAGTTTTCTATGGGTGGAAGAAGTGACTTCAGGAATTTTACAAAATGTGGGCAAGGCAAGGCTGTTGGAATTGGCAGACAAACTGGAGTTGTGGTTGCATTTGTTTATTCATTCATGGGCGAAGGGCACCGCTGGCTGGACCAGCATTTATTGTCCAGAGGGTAGTTGAGAGTCAATCACATTGCTGTGGGTCTGGAATCACATGTAGGCCCAGACCAGGTAAGGACAGTAGTTTCCTTCCCTAAAGGACATTAGTGAGCCAGATGGGATCTGACAATTGACAATGGATTCATGGTCATCATTAGAGTCTTAATTCCAAATTTTTATTGAATTCAAATTCCACCATCTGCTGTGGTGGAATTTGAACCCAGGTCCCCAGAACATTATCTGGGTCTCTGGATTAACAGTCCAGCAATAATACCACTAGGCTATCGCCTCCCCTTGCTTTAATTACCTCCCTTTTTGTCAGAAAGGGGAAGGTAATTAAAGCAATAACTAGACATTTAAATTTGCTGGAAATGGCTAGATTTCAATTGCAGATGAAGAGGCTTGAACGTTAAAAGAAACTGAAACAGTTTGAATTACAGCTAAAAACAGAGGAAAGAATAGCCCTGGAAGAACATAAAGAAAATGAAAGGATGGCTATCGCAGAACAAAGGGAGAAAGAGACAGAGAAGAAAAGCAGAAAGAGAGTTTGAACTTCAGAAGTTGGCAATTGTACAGGAAGGTCGACTTAAAAGAGTGGAGGTGAAGGTAGAAGGTAGGCTTAGTGAGGAGGATAGTGAGGGTGAGCAAACTGATTATAGCCAAAGGCCTGGTGGGGATCTGTTTAAATATGCCCAAGGATTGCCTAAATTTGACAAGAAGGATGTAGAAGTATTTTTCCTTTCATTTGAGAAAGTGACTAAACAAATGACTATATTGGCCAGTGACTATCTGGGTTTTGTTGATCCAAACAAAGTTGGTAGGTAGAGCTGGTGAGGTATTTGCGTCACTATCAGAGGAGGTATCTGGGGAGTATGAGGATGTGAAGAAAGCCATCTTAAGTGCTTATGAGCTAGTGCCTGAAGCCTACAGATAATGTTTCAGGAATCGAAGGACAGAACCTGGTCAAATGTACATTGAGTTTGAAAGGATCAAATAAAGTTTGATAGGTGGATAAGGGCATTCAAAATTGATCAATTATATGACACTCTTAGAGAGACAACTATTTTGGAAGAGTTCAAAATTTCACTTCCTGAAGTAGTGACAAATCATGTGGAAGAGCAAAGAGTTAAAACTACAAGATTAGCAGCTGAAATGGCTGATGATTATGAGTTGGTTTGTAATCAAATTCTGACTTCCGACATCAGTTTCAATCTGCAAGGGATAGAAGTTGTGGAAAAGAGAAATCCTCAGGTGGTATGGGAAAGGAGATCTCATTGAGGATAAGAAAGACAGTTTACCACAGGGTAAAAAGGAAACCCATGAAGAGGATAGAGAAGTTAAAAAGCTCAGGTGGTTTCATTGCAATAAAATAGGCCACGTGAAGTCACAGTGTTGGTAGTTTGGAAAAAGCACTGGAAATATAGATGTAGGAAAGTAGGATAAGCCACTGACTTTTGTTAAAGTGGAAAAGGAAAACACACTGGAGGCTAAAATGCTGCACCAGAATGTACAATCTGGTAGGAGGTTTCTTGAGAAGCAAGTGCCAAATCTTCTTAACCATTTACTTGCAAGGGTAAGGTTTACTGACATATGCCAGGAGGATCACTTAAAGAAATTACGGTTTTAAGAGATACGGGAGCATGTCAATCTTTGATGTTGAGAGATGAGGAGGTATGTAATTCAGAAGGACTATTGCCAGAAGAAGTGCTAATATATGAAATTCGTGGTGGGACGAAAAATGTTCTATTAGGTAGCATGAGGTTGGAGTGTCTGGTGAAAAGTGGAGAAGTGGTGGTAGGAGTACTGGAGGAACTCTTGGCTCCAAGAATACAATTTGTCCTTGGTAATGATGTAGCTGGATTACAGGTAGGAGTGGCGCCTACTGTCATTGAAAAGCCAGTAGAAAATCAGGCAACTGAGGTATTGCAGGAAGTATATCCTGGGATTTTTCCTGATTCTGTGATAACAAGGTCACAAAGCCAGCAGTTGAAGCAGGAGGAAAAATCAAAGAGTAAAGGTAAGGAAGTCAAAGTAGAATTATCAGAAACCATGTTTGATTGAATGGTTGAAACAAAACAAGAACAGGTGGAGGACTAAGTGGATATTTTTAGTTCAGAGAAATTAACTGAATTACAACAAAAAGATGAAAAACTGAAGAAATTGTCTCCAAAAATGTACACAGAAGAAGAATCTGATTGTATTCCAGAATGTTACTGTCTTAAAAATGATGTCTCTTGATGAGGAAATGAAGACCATCACATATTCAGGTGGATGAGAAATGGGCAGAAGTTCATCGAGTTGTATCACCAGTTGATTATAGAAAGGAGGTGTTGCGGGTAGCACCATGAATTATCAGTAGGACATCTTTCATGGGTAAGAAAAGCTGCGCCTTAGTACAAAAGCATTTTTACTGGCCTGGACTGCATAAGGATGCAGCTGAATTTTGCCAGACATGTCATACATGTCAGGTAATTGGAAAACCTCAGGTAGTGATAAAACCAGCATCTTCAATACCCATTCCTGCATTTGAGGAACCTTTTACAAGGGTCTTAATTGATTGCACAGGACCTCGACTTAAAAGAAAAAGTGGGAATTAGTATTTGTTGATAATAATGAATGTGTCCACTAGATTTCCAGATTCCATCACAGCTAAAAGGATTGTTGAAGACTCATAAAATTTTTCACTAGATATGGACTACCCACAGAGATACAATTAGATCGGGGGTCAAATTTTACGTCACAATTATTCAGGGAAGTTATGGATAGTTTAGGAATAAAACAATTCCAATCCACTGCGTACCATCCAGAATTGCAGGGAGTGTTAGAACAGTGGCATCAAATTTCAAAAACTATGTTGAGGGCGTATAGACTATCCAGATGACTGGGATAGAGGAATTCCATTTGTACTTCCTGTAATTAAGGATGCACCAAATGAATCGACCAAATTCAGTCCATTTGAATAAGTTTTTGGGCATGAGGTTGAGAGGACCACTAAAATTAATTAAAGAGAAATTGGCAAGTCAGAGTTCGGAAACCACATATTTGGACTAGGTGTCAAATTTTAGAGAACAGTTCAATACACCAGGGGAGTTGTATAGACAGCATTTAAAAGCAGTACAACATATGGTGAAATAGGAAACAGGCAAGAAATCAAAACTTCACCATTTTACTAATGGAGATAAAATGTTAGTGTTACTTCCAGTGATAGATGAACCTTTAAAAGTAAGGCTTAGTGGAACTTATCAAATTGAAAGGAGTTTGAGTGAGATGAATTATTTGATAAGAACTCCAGATAGAAAGAAATCTCTTACAGTGTGTCATGTGAAAATGCTCAAAACGTATTTTGATGGGGAAGGAAAGCAAAAGGAGAATGTTACTGGCTACAACACAGAGTGAAGAACCAAGTTCAGAGGATTCTGAATTAGACATTCCTCAAATTAAATTGGACAATGAGGAAGTTCTCAAAAATTGGGATGAATTATTGAGTTACCTTCCAGAGAAAAATCAAAATGACCTGAAAGAGTTGTTACTATTGCATGGGGAGATATGTGCGAATAAGCTGGGAATTACTAGTTTAATTATGCATGATGTGGATATAGGAAATGTTGTTCCAATTAAGCAACATCCTTACAGACCTAACCCTCTAGAGTTGGCACAGGTTCAAAAAGAGATTGAACGCATGCACAAAGATAACATAATCAAAGTGAGTTGTAGTGACTAGAGCTCACCCATAGCAGTGGTACCAAAACCGGACTGTGCCCAAGAATTATGTGTGGACTATCGCAAAGTCAGTGCAGTTACAAAGTCAGATTCATAGTCGATTCCACGTTTGGAAGACTGTATTGAGAAGGTGGGACAAGCAACTTATATTTCTAAGTTGGACTTACTCAGAGGGTACTGGCAGGTACCTTTATCCGAAAGGGTGAAGATAATTTTGGGTTTGTAACACCAAATGGACTATACCAATTTAAACTAATGCCACTTGGTATGAAAAATTTGACAGCCACATTTCAAAGACTAACCAATAAAGTTATTTCTCAATTACCCAATTGTGTGGTGTGCATTAACGACCTGGTGAGTTTTAGTCACACATGGAAGGAACACTTGCAGCATTTATTGGAATTATTCAGTTGCCTTCAGGGAGCAGGCTTGGTGATAAACCTAGCTAAGAGTAAATTCATAAAAGCCCAAGTTGTGTTCCTGGGCCATGTTATCAGACATGGACAGATGGCCCATGGAATGTGAAAAGAAAGGTTACTGGGGAGTTTCCCGTACCATCGACAAAGAGAGCAGTACTCGATTCTTGAGATTGAGTGGGTCTTATTGGAAGTTCGTGACAAATTATAGCAGTATGGTTGCTCCATTGACTGACCTATTGATAAACTGCAGAAAGTTTCAGTGGATGGCAGACTGTCAGAAGGTATTTGACAGCCTGAAAGCTGTGTTAACCACTGCCTCTGTACTAGCCGCACCTAATTATGCAACGCCATTTAAAGTGGCTATCCATGCAAGTGATGTGGGTGTCGCTGCTGTACTCTTACAAAAAGACCATGAGAAGATAGAAAGACCTGTCAGGTATTTGTCCAGAAAGCTGAATGCTCATCAACAGAAATATTCCATGATTGAGAAGGAGACCTTGAGCTTGGAGTTGGCTTTAGAACATTTCAACATTTATATTGCCAGTAATGTGTCTGAGAGAATTGTGTATGATGATCATAACCCATTAAAGTTTTTGGAGAAATTTAAGGACAAAAATTCCAGCTTGTCTAGGTGGAGCTTATTATTGTAGCCATTCTGTTTGAACATTATACACGTGGCCGGATGAGAAAACATAGTTGCTGACACATTGTTGCTACTTGGATGAAGAAAGATGGAGGCATTCGGTGGCAGGAGTAAATAAACTGAAATACAATGTAGTAATGAACGTTTGCATGCTTAAGAGTCAACTTTATGCAAATGTATTGTAGTGTACTAATAGAATAAAACCAAGGGATTTAAAATGAAGCCATTTTTGTATATTGATGGTTCACTTCTTTTAAGCGGGGAGGTATGATGACGCTGTCGCTTTAAAAAGATTATTTTTCCTGGGTTTTTTTGAAGCGAGGTTGTAGAGGCAGAGATGCTGAAATGGCTACAGGAGCCAGCCTAAATTAAGAGGCCTTTAGGTTTTTTTTTTAAAGCAGTCGTAACAATGGAAAGGGAGTGGGCAGTTCTCCCAGATCAGGCTGTCTGGATTTTTTTTCGCTGTAGCAGTTGAGAAGCTGTTTGGGCCCCAGAAGAGTTGGAGCTTCAGTACATCATTCCTAACTATGATTTTCTCTGAAATTTCTCTTGATGTTGGAACAGCATGAAAGTATCTGTGTCAGAATTTACCTTTGTGCCAAGGGGCGTGTTTATGGGATGTTGCTATATTGGGAGAGTTAATTAGTAATAGGTACAGTATCCATTATTCGGTTAAGTTTTCCAATAGTTAAGCTATTCTAAATTACTCTTTCTTTTGGATATTTTAACTATAGTGTTTAAATAAATTGTGTTTTGCTTAACCTCGAGTGGTTTGACCAGTTGTATCATATCTAGAACATGCACTTCACATCTACCTTTAAAAATAAGGCTACCTTCTTAAAATATTTTCAGGTGGTCTGATCTGGTCCATGACACCCCAACAGTAAAGCTTCACAATAACTTTCTGAAAATCCAAGCAGATGATATCCCCGTCTTATCCTCATTGGTCAACTTAGCTATGTCTTTGAAGAATTCTAGTAGGCTTTTGGGAATGGTACATTATATTGAGGCTGCCTGCAGTGGCTCTAGATTCCCATTCATCTGAATACAAAACCTTGCCATTATTTACCAAATGTCATTTGTTCTTGTTGTACAGGTGGTTAAAGAACCTTATTGCTCGGTGCCGTGAAAAATCAGAAGAGAAACTTCCCCGATGGGAGCAAGACTATCAGCTGCAATCCATATCAAAGTTGGGCTTATTTTATGAATACCTGGAAATGGGTATGTTTTTATGTGTGCAAGTGCATATTCTATTATATTCATCTCTTGCTAATAAAGCTGTTTCACCTCTAATGAGAGTATGACTAACATTGACTGTCATTTGAATTTTCCTATGTAATGCACACTCTATTAATTAAAACTATTCCATAATGCTGTACATCGCTTCACATTTATAAAGCAGATTCATTATGTGTTACTATATGAGTCCTGAGATCAGATACCTTGAATACCTGAGTAGGAGACTAGATTTAACAAGCACTTTGACATGTCAACATCTCTATCTAAGAACTATATCCTCCAAAGGATAGCAGTTTGGTTCAAAATAAATTATCTATTGTTCCTATTGCTCTATCATAAGGTAAGATATTCAAACCACCAGGAAATTTGAACTGATTCCTTTTTGTATATTGACAATTATTTAGAAAGGTTAGCGTCCTTGTGTTCATTCTGTGATTCAGGCTTTCAGTTAGTGCATACACAGTCTTACCGATGTAAGGAAATTTTCTGCTTCTGTGTTCCTGATGCACATTGACAAGCGGCACACCTCAAGTCCATGTTTCAGAGATAGTAGGAAGTGCAGATGCTGGAGAATCTGAGCTAAGAAGGTGTTGAGCTGGATGAACACAGCAGGCCAAGCAGCATCGGAGGAGCAGGAAGGCTGACGTTTCGGGCCTTTCTGAAGAAGGGTCTAGGCCCGAAACATCAGCTTTCCTGCTCCTCTGATGCTGCTTGGCCTGCTTCGTTCACCCAGCTCTACACCTTGTTACCTTAAGTCCATGGTGCTTCATCCATTCGTTTCAGTGGACTTGAGCCTGATATGGACAATTCTTGCACATGTGGCACATGTGGCACAGGCAGAGAACATTCAAGTAGACAGCCTCACCTATATTCTATTATACCATAAAAAAAACAAATGATGTATAATAAAGAATGAGCATGAGAAGTAGAAACTCACTTCCCTTGCCCACTTGGGTCACATTTCACTTGTTCGATCAATGAGTTGAGTTCCATGTTTCCACTAACTGATAAAATTATTGATTTAAAAATAATAATTTGTAGAACTGTTTCAGAAATAGTTGTGTCACCACTGGGTGTCACCATTAAGGCAGAGTGAAGGAGGGAATAAATACGTTCAGATGCTTTCCATATGAAAGTAATTCGTAACTGAATTGAAATATCCCAGTGAAATTACTTAATAAAAACCAAAACTGCAGATGCTGTAAATCAAAGACAAAAGTAGAAATTTCTGGAAAAGCTTAGCGAGTCTGGCAGCATCTGTGGAGAGAAAGCAGAGTTAACATTTCAGGTTGAGTGACCCTTAGAACTCAGGGAGGAAGGGCTTGAGGAAGGGTCATTCGACCTGAAATATTAACTCTGATTTCTATCTATAGATGCTGCCAGACCCACTGAGCTTTTCCAGCAACTTCTATTTTTGTCAATGAAATTACCGTTGCTGTTAACCAATATTGTTGGATTCCATAATCATAAAATTAAAATTGTGCTGTATACTTTTGCTTATTCTTAAATAAATATGCCTATTTAAATTTCTAAATTAGGACAACATTGAAAAAATACATAACTGCAGAATGCCACTTATAACCTACAAGTAAGCAATTTCTGGGCATCCTGGTTTTTGTTTTGTTTTAAATTAAATTGCTGGTCTCACCTGCAACCCTTTGCTTATTAAGATCTAATTGCATGGGGGTGTACCTTCTTACTGTATGCTACAATCTTTGCTCATCACAGAATTGTTTCTGAAAATTGTAAAACTTCATAATTCTCCTGTTGGTAACATCTGACTAATTTTGAAAAATGTTGTGGATACCACTTCTACTACTTCATTCCCATGAAGGTAACGGGTGATGTTTTTGTGGCATTAATATAAAATTGGATATGCATCACTTATTCCTAAATATTACATCTCCTCATGAATATGGGAGAGGCATGTTGGAGCTATTGATATTACTTAAGTGAGCTTGAGAGATTTATGATACGAGATGCTTAAATAGTGTGCCGAAACCAACCTAATGATCATAGTGGGCTTGCTAATTTCACTTGGATGGATGCTTTGTGTAGTTGCAGTGTTACGTGCCAGAAATTCTTGTTTGTAATACGGAGTTGACACTAATGTGATATATGGACGAACTACATGGCAGTCTGTTCAACTGTATAATTTGTGAAGTCAAATTGCACAAGCTTCATTTGGAAGATTCTCTGTAAGGACAGATATATTGTGCAGCAACTTTAAACAGATTGGGATGCTATCTGCTGGCCGTACTAAATTTCCACAGTGGCTATTTATATCAGTACATTCCTTTAGTACTTAGTAAAAGAGTCATAGAGATATACAGCATGGAAACAGACCCTTCAGTCTAACTTGCCCATGCCGACCAGATATCCTAAGTTAATCTAGTCCATTTGCCAGCATTTGGCCCATACCTGTCTAAACCCTTCCTATTCATATACCCATACAAATGCCTTTTAAATGTTGTAATTGTACCAGTCTGCACTACCTTCTCTGGCAGCTTATTCCATATAATCTCTTGTCATATGTTTCTCCCTGGATCATTCCAAGCTTAGCAGGAGTAAGTGATGTGACATGGATTTGTTAGCCAAAATCTGAGTCGTTAGAAGGTGTGGGCTGGATGAACACAGCAAGCCAAGCAGCATCATAGGAGCAGGAAAACTTGATGTTTCGGGCCTAAACCCTTCATCAGAAAATCGCCCACGCCTTGTTATCTCGGATTCTCCAGCATCTGCAGTACCTTTTATCTCTGAGTCGTTAGAACGTTTGTTTGTGACCCATGGCAGCAGCTGTAGACCAATTGGAGCTGTGACCCTGATAACGCACAGACAATATGATGCACAAAGATTTCACTTTATCTTTTTATGTTCGTTTCACAGTTATACAGTTTGGTTTCGCCACCATCTTTGTGGCATCATTCCCTCTGGCACCTCTGCTGGCACTGATTAATAACATCATCGAAATACGAGTAGATGGTTGGAAAATGACCACACAGTTTCGACGGATTCTGGCAGCCAAAGCACAAGATATTGGAGCCTGGCTGCCAATCCTGCATGGGGTGGCTGTTTTTGCAGCTGTGACAAATGTGAGTGCAGCCTTTGAAATTAACAACAGCAGTGATGTATTGTTGTCTGGTTTATCTAGTTTACTCGTTCCCAATAGAGTGTCATATGCTGTGTATAACTGCATAATTGCATGTGAGGAGTTCTAAATAGATTTTTTTAAAGCAACTGAGTGAAAATGTATATTGTGCACCAAATGGTATTCTAGGGTTTATTTGCCACAGTGTCAGATTTATCAATTTTTTTTTGTCAGTTTGCCAGCTACAAAGAACAATAAGAGGCTCATAAAACCAGTGCAAGATTCAGACGAGCTGACCCATTCAAGTTGTTATTGGAAGTATTTTTGTACTTCTTTGCTTCATCTTCTTGGCTGACGCCTAATCCCAGCCTAATACCTTTGTCCAGTTGGGTCTGTTCAGTGTGATCCTTCCACCTTCAGGTGATGTCAGTCTCTGCTCAACACCTAACAACTCATAACACCCCAGGTTTGGTGACTAGGTGAGATGGAATCTAGTTGTGCATCCATTCCAATCTGCACCGATAACTGTTGGCACATTATTGAAGCACTGCCTAATTTTTCACATTGAAGACACAAAATGCACCCTGCTGACCTGAGCTGTTGTTTCTGCATCCATTAAAGCTGGTGATCCAGTGATATTGGTGAGCACCGGAAAACTGCTCATTGATTAAGGTTGATCTTTGTTTTTGATTGACAGTATTGTATATGATTAGTGTGTAGTTTTCCTGAGAAAATATTGTAAAAATTAGACACCAAGAACTAATATTAGGGGCATTTTCTGCTTTAGACACAGTTGCTGATCTGTGCATTATTGTGGTCAAATTGCCCCTGTTTTGAAGAGTATGTTTTTCTCCTGAGTATTTTCTCAGTTGTTCAATATTGCCAGATAAAAAATCTGAAGTGACCCAGTGAAATTAAACAGCATTCTAAATGTAATTTAAAATAATTTTAACTAGAATTGTATTTAAGGGTGATAACGTATTGCACTTTGATTAACAGAACTGAAAATGGATTTATTTTAAAACACATTTTAATCAGTATCAGTTTATTACCTCTGAACAACTTGATTTTAAATTACAGGAAATGACTTTTTAAGCAGAAGTACAGATATATATATCAGTTGCGTAGTGGTAAAGTAAATGGTTTCTTTGGATTCAAAAGCTTTTAAAATGTTCCTTGTAGTTTTGTTGCACACAAAAGAACCAGCAAATGAAAGTAACTGGCAGAAATTCCCAGTGGTGGTTAGTTTTTCCTAGGAAATGGCCAATTCTGTGGGTAAGGCTGTCATCTAAGTACTATGGATATTGAGCTTACACTGACCACAATTTGCATTTGAGATTCCATGAGCATTTGCACAGATTACATTAATTTTGGCTGAATTCTTTTTGACATATCCAACACAACCAAGCAGAAGATCTTCCCTGATAAAGGTAAAATACAGTGGATACTGAACATGTGAAACAGACACAGAATGCTAGAGAAACCTAGCAGGTATGGCAGCATTTATGGTGAGAGAAACAGACTTAATATTCTGAGTTTAGTATGACTCTTCTTCATAAGTGGGAGGTGTTGGTAAGGGCTCATATTACGAAGGACCTGTTCAGTTTCTGATACTCACCACATAAGTTCATTGGAAGCGTAACCAATCGATCCAGCCACAACAAGGGGTCATTGTTGCTGTGGCCACAGTGAAACAAAGGCATAGAGAAATAGAAGGATAACACGTATTGCCAGCAACTCCAGGACCTACAGCAACTTCATGTGGCTACCAAGCAGTCTCCACGTGAATACGTTGAGGCTAAAGTCCCCTCAGGATGTGGAAGTGATACTGGAGGCCGAGAATGTACCATCCTCAATGCTATTTCCTCCAGATGTACAAAATGCATTGCTGCTACAAACTGAGGATGTCCTGCAACAACATGACTGAACTGTTTCATCGGCTGGAACTGGACATGTGATCTAATGAGGTTGATGGCAGTCCTATCCCAGTTCTGGTAAATTTTCATGCCACTGGCTGTTTTTGAGAATCCAGTGGGGACCTATGCAAGACCTCTCAGTCTTCAATGCACAAATGTATCGAGGCTGTTACTGGTGAATCACTTGATCTTGTTTCACAATGACAACGTCAGTGCTGCAGCCAAGACAGCGGAGTTTGTCACCATAGCTGGACTCCCCCAGATGCAGGACTACAGACTTGTATATACATTAAGTTGAGAGCAACATATCACAATGTGCCTGATTTCGTCAATAGAAAATGCTTCCATTCAGTTAATGTACAGTCATCCATGATCACAGGGATCTGATACTAATAGCTTGGAAGTTGCCATGATGTCCATTTATTCTTGAGAAAACTCAGGTCCCTGCCTCATTTCAAGGGCTGGATGCCTAATAAGGATGGCTACTGGGAAATAAGGGGCACCCTCTGGAGGCATGGCTGATAACTCCATGAATCAAGCCTCTTACTGAGGCTGAGCGTAGATTCTTCAACCCATTCTTCAACCATCATGTAGCAGACAATGGGTCTCCTGAAGTTAAGGTTCTGATGCTTGGATTAGTTTCGAGGGTCCTTGCAAGTACACTCTGACAGAGGGCATTGAAGAACTAGGCAAGCAGCAGCAGTCTTCCCAGGAGGAAGATGAGGACATTAGGCAGGATGAACATCACCTTTAGAACCAAAACAGAAATTGCTGGAGAGACTCAGCATGTCTGGCAATTAAGAGACCCTCTTCTGGACTCAAACATTAACTCTGTTTTCTCTCCACAGATGCTGCCAGACCTGCTCAGTTTTTCTAGCAATTTCATTTTTTGTTTCAGATTTCCAGCACTTGCAGTTCTTCTTTCTATCGCCTTTAGAATGGAGTGGTGTAACAAGCCGGACAGCCACTTTGAATAGAAGCAACAGAACATCAAACAACAGAAAAACTGAAGGATAAAACAAAAGTTGTATTTACTTATGGGAATAAACAGGGTCTGCTTGCTTTTTGAACAACAACTTTACAATGAATGATGACCTCACCCAAGTGACATAGATCATTCTATGATCTCCTATGATCTATGCGACTTGGGTGAAGTCATCATTCATCGTAAACTTGTTGTTCAAAAAGCAAGCAGACCCTATACGTTCCCAGAGGTAAATACAACTTCTGTTTTTCTTTTCTTTAGTTTTTCTTTTGTTCAAAAAAAGATAATGTAATCAGTTGTTTGAAGACTTTCCAACATGTAATTCTCCCACATTGAATGATGAGGAGATGTTATGCAATGCAGTTACAATGACAGGTAATCAGACAGGTGATGTAAAGAGGCAGAATGTTTATGACTGACATTCTAACTTCAATGATCCATCACCCATGCTCCTATGTGCCTTCAGAAACTTTTCTTTTTTGTTACCCTCCCACTCAATGTACTGTGAAGGGCTATTTATGCTTCGCAGCATGTAGCCTGGTGCATAGCCCAGACTTTAACTATGGCAGTTGTGGGAATCCTAGTTGGTCGTATGGCAAGTCTTCCTGCCACTGCTGAGCACACAATTGCACAAGCTGGGGCACGGTGAACACATGGGGAGGTGAGTAGCAGACAATTGCATGCAGTAACTTGCTAGAGCTCATGGAGAGAAACCCTCCATGAAACTCCCTGAAATAGGACATTTTGGTAGCAATGAGCTCCTTGGAATGTTGTGGCTTTATTCTCTGTATAAATACATTTGATCTCTCACACTGTCAACTGTATAAAAACAAAATGTTAATAATTCTTGTTTCTGTTCTGAAGAAGGGTCACTCGACCCAAACATTAAATCTAATTTCTCTCCACAGATGCTGCCAGACCTGCCGAGCTATTCCAGCAACTTCTGTTTTTGTTAATAGTTCCTAGCCAGATTGTGACATAATTTTGTCAGTCTGACCTAGAACATCATAACTTTGTCGCTGTGGCACTAGTGACCCTAAAATCTCATTTTGGATCACAGCCCACAGTTTGCGGAAACCCTGTCCTATGAAATGAAACTAGTGACTGTACTTCAGTTTGTGAATTGCTGAGATATTCACTGTTACGTAGTTAATATAAGTAAATTCAAATGTTATAGAGAAATAGACCATCCAATTATATTTTGCATGCTTTTTTGTTTTTTTAGTTGAGCTTTTAAAATGTCTCTTGTCTTTTTTGCCTCTTGTTTATAGGCACTGATCATTGCATTTACATCTGATATGATTCCCAGGCTTGTTTACTATTGGGCACTGTCCGTGCAACCCTTTGGAGCACACGACAGCCCGACCATGCAAGGTTACATCAATACGACTCTCTCTGTTTTCAGAGTCGCTGACTTCAAAAATCTCAGCAAGCCCAGGATTGTCCCCTCCTGGTTTGACCATGAAACTGATACCACCTGCAGGTTAGTGGTGTGCTGCTACAGGGGACAGTGGCTCAGAAAGTGCCAGAATGCTGTTTCTCTGAGTGAGCACAATGTTTCTTCCAACCTTCAGATCTGGCTATTTTTGCGCAGTAAATTGTTTGAATAAATGGATAAGTACTTCTGTCTTGCTCCACCTCCAGTTAAACATCGAAATAGGCAGATCGAGTTTCTGCTTTAAATTTTTAACTGTATCGCTCCAAGATAGTTAATAATCAATTAACCATTGTCATTTCATAATTGAATCTGGGGCATGACTCTATTACTGTTAATGGCCACTGGAATCTCAATAACCCCAAAGGTTCTAGTCTTCATAGGTGAAGAAGATCCTGTAGGTTACCATTGATCAGAAACTGAAGTGGACTGGTCATCCAAATACTGAGGCTACAAGGTCAGAAACTGGGAATCCTAGGTGTGTAACTCACCTCTAGAATCCCGAAAGCCTGACCATCACCTACAAGGCATGAATCTACTTGCCTGGATGAGTGCAGCTTCAGCAACACTTCAGAAGCTTGACCCAATTCAGAACAAAGCAACCTGCTTGACTGGCCCTCCATCCATTCTCACTCACTCCCTCCGTCATCAATGCAGAGTAGCAGCAGCGTACTATCCACAAAATGCAGTACACAAATTCACTAGGGCTTCTTAGATAGCAATTTCCAAAACCACGACCACTACTAGCTATAAGACCATAAACAAATAGGAACAGGCGCAGGACATTCGGCCCCTCAGGCCTGCTCTATTCAATCGGATTCTGTACATTCCTCATGTCCACTTTTCTGCCCTTACCCCAGAGTTCTTGATTACCCGACTGATCACGGTGGCACAGTAGCTCAGTGGTTAGCACTGCCTCCTCACAGCGCTAGGGACCTGGGCTCATTTCCACCCTCAGGTGACTGTCTGTGTGGAGTTTGTACATTCTTCCCGTGTCTGTGTGGGTTTCCTCCGGGTGCTCTGGTTTCCTCCCGCAGTCCAAAGATGTTCAGGCTAGGTGGATTGGCCATGCTAAATTGTCCCATAGTGTTTAGGGATGTGTAGATTAGGTGGGTTACAGGAGGATGGGTCTGGGTGAGATGCTCTGAGGGTCAGTGTGGACTTGTTGGGCCGAAGGACCTGTTTGGTCACTGTAGGGATTCTATGATCTAAGAATGTATTTATCTCAGCCTTAAATATACACATGGGCTCTGCCCCTAACAGCTGTCTGTAGCAAGGAGTTCCAAAGACACTGCACCCTCTGATAGAAGAAATGCCTTTTCATCTCAGTCTTAAATTGGCACCCCTTTATCCTGAGACTATGTCCTCTGGTCCTAGGTTCTCCCATGAGGGAAACATCCGCTCAGCATTTGCCCTGTCAAGCCCCTTAAGAATCTGATATGTTTCAATGAGATCACCTCTCATTTTTCTAAATTGCAGTCAGTAGAGTCTGAACCTGTTTAATCTTTGCTCTTAAGGCAGTCCCTCTGTATCAAGAATCATCCTAGTGAACCTTCTCTGAATGGCTTCTTATGAAATAACATCCTTCCTTAAATAAGGGGACCAAAACTGCTCACAGTACTCCAAATGTAGTCTCACCAGCACCTTGTACAGATACAGTAAGACTTCCCGACTGAATACACCGACCCCCTCGAAATAAGGGCCAACATTCCATTAGACTTCTTGATTACCTGCTAACTTTCTGTGTTTCATACAGAAGTACCTCCAAGTTACCTCACAAACATTGGTGGAGTTGTGAATAGTGAGGAACATTATCAAAGGATGCAATAGGATATAGATCAGCTGGAAAATTGGGTGGAGAAATGGCAGATGGAGTTTAATCTGGACAAGTCTGAGGTGATGCATTTTGGGAGGTCAAATGCAAGAGGAAAGTTTACAGTAAAGGGCAGGACCCTTGGGAGCATTGATATACAGATGGATCTTGGGGTGCAAGCCATTGCTACCTGAAAGTGGCAGCATAAGTAGAAAAGGTGGTAAAGAAGATGTACAGTATGCTTTCCTTCATTGGTCGGGGCATTGAGTATAACGGTTGGCAAGTCATGTTGCAGCTGCATAAAACTTTAGTTAGGCCGCATATGATATATTGTGTACAGTCCCAATTGCCATGCCAAAGGAGGGATGTGGAGTCTTCGGAGATGGTGCAAAAGAGGTTTACCAGTATGTTGCCTGGATTGGAGTGTATTAGCTATATGGAGATGTTGGACCAACTTGGATTGTTTTTGCTAGAGCATCGGAGGCTGAGGGGCACCCTGATAGTAGTATATAAAATTATAAGAGGTATGGATAGGGTGGATAGATAGAGCTATTTTTCCCCAGAGTGGAAATGAATGTCAAATTGTAAGGAACATAGGTTTAAAGTGAGAGAGGGAAAGTTGAAAGGAGATATGCAAGGAAGGTTTTTTTTTTACACAGAGTGCAGTAGGTGCTTGGAACATGCTGCCAGGTGAAGTGGTAGAAGAAGATACAATAGTAATGTTTAAGAGGCATTTCAACATTATACATGACCAAGTAGACCATAGAGGGATGCGGACCACGTGCAGGCAGGCGGGATTAGTTTAGAATGGCATCATGGTTGGAGCAGACGTCTTGAGCCAAAGGGCCTGTTCCTGTGAACAAAGAACAAAACAGCATTCTGCCTTTCCATACTAAAACTGTCTTCACTTATAGGATCTGTATCTCTCTATTCCCTTCCTATTCATGTATTCGCCCAGGTGCTTCTTGAATGCTTCTATTGTGTCTCCTTCCACCAGCTCCTCTGGCAACATGTTCCAGGCACTCACTACCATTTGTGTGAAAAACTTGCCTTGCATATCTCTTTTAAACTCCCCCCCTCACATCTTAAACCTGTGCCCCCTGTGCCGTACTGTTCTATGTTCTAAGTAAGTCCCTTGTGTTGCAGATTTTCTCCATTCAAAGGACAAGGGCAGCAAATATATGGGACATCACCAACTGCAGGTTCCCATCCAAACAACTAACTGTACTGAATTGGAACCACATCGTCATTCTTCAGTGTTGCTGAGTGAAAATCCTGGAACTTCCCCTTCCCACCCCCCACCCCAGTCCCTTCCAATCAGCATCGTGGGTCTACCAATAATAAATGGACTGGAACAGTTCAAGAAGGCAGCTCACTGCCACCCACTCAAGGGCAACTGGGGACAGGCAATAAATGCTGGACCACTCAGTGATGCCCACATCCCACATAACACATAACGAATTAAAGAGAAAGGAAGATTAACAGTGATCTACTTCACTATCTCTAGAAAACAGGTTACTGCTCATATCACATCGACTATAAACGCCTAACCAACGTCATTTTCAGCAACAATAACTATTCTGTATTTTATGAAAGATGCATTTTCAGTACGTCACCATTCTGGCAAGGCATTTATTGTGAATCTCTTGTTATTCCAGTAAGGTGATGCCATCCAGTAAGGTGATGGCGAACCAACTTCTTGAAAGCTCACACGGCCACTTAGTTAGTTAAAAGAGGCAAGCAAGATGTGGGACTTGAATCAGAGGCATTATAACAATCCAACTTCTTTTTATGAATGACAAGAAGGTAAACTTACCTTCCGCATTCTCATTAATCTCCCACAAGGTCCATTTGAGAAGATCAATAACATTATCATTACTTTCACGCACAAATTAAATTTCTGCCTCACCTCAGCAAACGTCTCCAGGTCTGGATCTTGGTAATAGTAATAATTTTGCTTTGTAATGTGTACCCAAGTAGACCCGTTCAAAAAAATCTAAATTGATGCATTGCAGTATTTTAAAAGATATTATCTATGTAATTGACTCCTGTGTGAAATTGTTGCTTTTGTATTAAACTAATGAAGCTACTAATGGTGCTGCTACATTCTTGCATCAAACTTTTTCTCCTTGGTCCTCCCATCTTAGTGATTGCAAATAATACCAAGGCAGGTAGCAGCATGATGTAGTCATTCTTCATGTTTGAATGTCAGTAGCTCATTCAAATATATATTTAACCCTTACATCCAGTTTTACTTGTTATAATGCGTATTCAGCCATGAATAACAATGCAGTATGATGGGCTGATTGATGTTTCTCCTTCCAAACAAATTGCCAACAGGATATTGGGATTAATTTTGCAAATTAAAAAGAGTAGATGTTCATACAACATAAGCACATGCCAATTAGTTGGATCAATACAATGTAACATGCATTATGGGTGAAAGATTATGAAATTATGCTAACCTCCATGTCAGACTTCACAATATACTATCCTGTTGTCCACTCCATATACAATGTTTACATTCCCGTCTGCTTCAAGAATATTTATTGATAAAACCTGCCCCGTAGAATCAGGCGCATCGCTGATAACATTGAATTCAGGCACAAGTTGTCCATTTAGATTAAAATTGCTTCGTAGTAGCCCTGCTATTATCAAGATATTACTGTATTTGTAACCTTCAGGGTATCGCTTAATTAAGTCAGGACAGTTGATTTTGTTTTCTTTCCAACACAATTTGATTGTGGCATTTATTCCTGTCATTCTAATTCCTTTTATTACTCGTGTTTCTTGTTAGTACGTATCTCCTATGTGAGGATATTATTAGTAGTTTTTTGTGATTATGTGGAGTTGGAGTGATATGATAATTTTCATTTTGTGTCAGGTACCGAGATTTGAGGTATCCTCCTGGTCACCCTCTACAGTATAATCACAGCCTTTATTTCTGGCACGTGATGGCCGCCAAACTGGCTTTTATTATTATTATGGAGGTGAGAAATATGTCTTAATTACTTTTGTATATGTAATATTTGGAGTTTGCGATGACTGATATTGCCCCTGTGATGAACGAATAGATGACAAATAACGAGTCTTCCAAATAAAAGCAGGAATATTATGAAAACGTACTTCGTTTTTTATTCACACATGGGACATGGGTGTCAGTGGCTGGGCCTGCATTTATTGGCTACCCCTAAGGCAATCTAAGGGCAGTGGGTCCCTGGAACATCACATATATGTCTTTGAGTTATTTTTGGGCCTTCATGTGTGCAATAATCATATTTTGGTAACAGTGTGCTGTTTCAGATGTATAGTGGGCTACGTCATTTTAGCATTGACCTAATATGCATGGAAAATCAAATATCATTTGATAAATCTATAATTGTAATTTGAAAATGGCAACATTAAGAATAAAGAGATAGTAAGAACTGCCGATGCTGGAGTCTGAGATAACACAGTGTGGAGCTGGAGGAGCACAGCAAACCAGGCAGCATCAGAGGAGCAGGAAAGCCGACGTTTCGGGTCAGGACCCTTCTTCAGAAATCATTTCTGAAGAAGGGCCGACCCAAAACGTCAGCTTTCTGCTCCTCTGATGCTGCCTGGCCTGCTGTGTTCCTGCGGCTCCACACTGTGTTATCTTACACTAAGAATAAACTTCTTTTAGCATAGAAGTGGAAACAAACATTGTGGGAAATGCTGTGTGAATGGGATTAGTTAGTTTTCTTCAGTCCACTAATCAGGACCACAGTTATTTAAGTGCAGAGATTTCTCTAATATAGAGAGTTTCCTAACTATCTACAGGCATTGTCTCTTAAAGTCGCCAGTTTAATAGGTTGTTGTTTGAATATTGTACGAAAACATGCGTGTGTTTTTTTGTTGAACTATATTTGACGCATTAAAAATATATTCAACTATAATTAGGTTTTCTGAAAGGAAGAGAAGTAATCCAAAGGTGGATATGCTGATGCAGTATTTACAATTTTTTTGCAAGTTTGATGATTTTAATACATAAGCTTTGGGAACTTGAGAGACGGACATTTTAGCGTCAGAATGGTAAATAATTTGTCATATTACTTTATGAGGGAGAACAGCACTGCTGAAGATGAAGAACCAGGGGACTCGTGATTGGGTACAGCTTTGTTACTAGAAATTGCATTTAGCTTCTGCTTATAGAGTCATCACAGTTTTATTGCTTCAATGGCAACCTTCTCCCCAAATGAAACCCGTCTAGAGTGCAACAGATAAAAGAAAAATAAGTAGGAGCGAAAGAAATGATGGCACCGAAACTGAAGAGAGAGCAGCAGAAGAAAGAGTGTGCCTTAAAAATAGCAATAGGACATTGTAAAAATGGACAGGCAAGAAAATGTCATAAAGGAGCCAGAAAGTAAACTATGAAGATGAAAAACAGGGAAGTGCAAAACAATGAAATAGGAGCGAACAAAAGAAAGCAGGAGTGTTGCACAGAAATTGAAACTCATAGAGAGGCAAAAGAGAAGGGATAAAGATGTAATGAAACATGTCACTCCTTGCACCCTTGTCAGATAGTAGGCATACTTGGAAAATCTACTTCACTTTTTCTTGTCATCTCTGAACATATCTCTGAGACTTCCTCACACTGGGTGATACTTTTTTCTCCCCTCTGTTTCCTTTCTGCTCTTCTACTTTGTTGTATTTCACAACATCTTCAGTTGGATAGAACGTAGAACATGAGTGGGGGTGTGGACCTACCTGTTGGATAGAAAAAATATTGGGAAATGAAAACATTTTTCAAAATTACAAAGTGGAAAGCGAGAATTTCTGCTGCTATGGCATATGGTCTAATTGAAAGGTAAAGTATTGGAAATTAGGGACTGAAGAGTAAAATAAATAAGAGCTACAGATTAACGGAGTGAAAGTTTAAGATACCTACCTTGCTTATAGTGTGGAATTAGGTGGCTCTGGTTATTACACGATCTCTACATTTGGCAATGTAGAAAACAATTTTTAATGTTGTATTCTTAGAGAAATGGGAACAAAGTTTTTAATAGCAATTTGTTTTATTATTTTTCAGCACGTTGTATTTACAGTGAGTTTCCTTGTCTCTTACTGCATTCCTGATGTGCCAAAACACATTAAAGAGCAAATTAAGCGGGAGAGGTATCTGACACAGAAGCTTCTGCATGAATCTCAACTTACAGACTGGCATAATAAAATGGCAGAGAATGCCAACACTATAATGAAGGGTACAATGAGCATGAAAGCTGCAGACATGGACATATAAACACTTGTGACACACATCTGTAATTTTTTTTGACTTACATTTTTTAAAAGGGGGTTTGGAGTTTGTTTAATTGTTTGATTTATAGGACATGTTTTATACAAACCTGCAAAAATGAATTGTCATGTATTTTGTTTGTCATTTGACCCAATTCATTTTGTAATATCAATAATGATGGTCGATCCAAGAGGTTTCAGGATTTCATACAAATGGTCACTTGTTATATCTACAAATAAGACACTTTAAAAATATCATGATGTATCCTGGACCTTTTTAAAAAATGAAAAAAAAAAATTGTACTGACAAAAAAGCTGTGGGCAAAGAGATGGTAGCCCTGATTTTTAGATTATTTTCAGCTGAAAATTGAGCAAAATTGCTGCTGCACCAGCATGTAGCCCACTGCTGATGTGATGTTACATATTTAGGTCATTCAGCAATGTAACATGGGAGGATTGCTTTGTGCTGATTTTAGAAGTAAGTGAACGGCTCCAGCACCAGTAATGTTTAAAATACCCTGCTGTATCACAGTATTCATGGCAGAGAAAGTATTCAGTGTATGGGTGAAGGATAATTGTAAACATTTAATATGTTGAATGAATATAGTTGTCTCTCTTGTGGTGACCGAAATTGGTTTTAATCTTCTGGCACTAATACTAGGCCGCAGAACAATTCTCATGGCATTAATGCTGACAGTTCTCTCCTGCCATTTTATATGTCAGTTTGCCAGGGGTGTCAGCTGGAAGAAATCCTCCCCTCCTTCAACCTCCTGTGCCTCACCTAAAATTACCTTGTAGATGTTGTGAAAACTTGTTGCCTTCAGTTCATGAAGTGACTTTCATGTCCTTAAGACGACCCAAAGCACTTTACAGCCAATGGAGCACTTAACTGTTGTAATTAAAGAAGTTCCAGAAAGTGGACTGTTTGCCACTTCTAAACTGCTGCAATCTCTAAATCTGATAATGACATCTGAATAGCTGACATGCAATAGGAAAACTCACTATTAACACTGAGAGCTCAAAATGGTAATAAGGCAGGCCTTGGAATCATGTAGTCAGTATACTAAAGATCAGGTGTATGCTTTTCCTGTAACATGCAGCCAGATTTGTTCATAGTCATAGAACATAAGTAGAAGCAACTGTGGGTCATAATGCTCATTCCATTATATAATACAAATAGATCTTCAACCTCAATTACCCACCCAAACCCCATATTCCTTGATTTCCATAATGTCCAAAAATATATTAATCTTAAACTCAAATATACTCAAGGACTGAGCATCCACAGTCTTCTGGAGTAGACAATTCCAAAATTTCTCATCCCTCTGTATGAAAAAATTACTTCTCATCTTCTTAAAAGATGGACTGTTTCCATCTCCTTATTAATCTAATTGAGTGTGTCTTGGTTAAACCATTCATTGACCATTACGCATCATCCTAGTGTTTCTCAAATGCTGTTAAAATGAAACAATACTTTTATAAATAGTGAAAAATACATTTAATATGAAATATTTCATTCTAAGCACTATTTTTGAAATACGTATGTAACTTGTTCTGCAGTTTTTCAAAATATGAAACAATAGATTTGAGCAAAAATAAAATATGGGATGATTGAGATGTGAAATAAAATCAGAACAGTACTGGAGAAAGTCATCAAGTCTGGCAGCAGCTGAAGGGAGAGAAACAGAATTTCAGTCCAGTATGACACTTTGAGTTCCAAAGGCAAATCATATGGGGCTTGAAATGTTAACACTATTTCTTTCTCCACAGTTGCTGCCAGACCTGTTGTGTTTCTTCAGCACTTTGTGTTTCTACCCCATATACTTAATCTGTGCATCAATTCTTGTTCAGACATCTCAGCAGGGATCAGGAATCTCATCAGTTTCACCTGTCAGCCTGTCTTGTGACTGTATCGCAGGAAGAGTTCAGTGTTTGCCTGGTATCTCATTAATTTGCAGCCAACTTGATAACATATGGAACTGAAGTAAAGGTCATATTGTCCTTTATCTGTAAAGCTTCAAGAAAAAGCAAAACCAAATGAAAATTGTAATACTTTGCTTTTTGTTACTGCTACTCCCAAATTCTATTCACTCATATAAAATTTTGTTTATAAAATGCAGAGTCACCTAGTAAGAACTGCTAAAACCTTTTTAAAAGACCTATCATGGAAAAGTTTATCAAAATTGGACAGAATGGGTGCAAGTAATAATGTGAGATATTATCATCTGTATTCACATCTGGGTAGTTGTATAACCAAAAAGAATTTTCGTTAATAGATAAGCCCATAAAATTTTCTTTACATGAAATAACTGAATTCCAATAGCTAAGTTAAAGAGTAGAAATAGATTTCTGAGAGGGTCTGAAGCCAATCTTTCATAACTGACAAGAATCCACAGATAAATCATACCGTTTTCTTCATGGTTTGTGTAGGTCATCTGCTGAAATTTAAGTGGATCCTCCATGTTCATTCACCACCGCAGCCAACCCCCCACCCCTAACAACCACCCTCTGGTGCCACTCCCATATATTTCCCCTGAAGAGAATTTAAATAGCTTTTCAATAATATACCACCCATGATGTTTGATATATCTCTCATTTGTGTAACACTTATTTCAAACTTTTCAGTGTAAGATTAGTAACTATGATGGAAACCAAATTCTGACATGCATAATCACTAAATACATCAAATCCATTGTAAAGAACACAGGGACTGTCTTTTGACATGCACCTGTATTTGGGCACAAAATACCAGCTATCAGTTAGTGTAATGTAACGTACATTCAGTATCTGTCAGAACAAGATTGAGATTCCATCCAAAATAATTAAAAGTATGTGCCTCCTATGCTCCTATGAGTTGAATGCTATTCAAGAAAATGGGAACTTCTTCAAAGAGTCCAATGTATTAAAGGCTGCTTGTCCATGGTAATTTGGCAGCCATCTTCCTTCACTACAGGGCTCAGACAGCTCATGTGCATCTTTTGGCACTCATGGTTAGTTGTATGTGTAATATGTGTCATAAGGTGTCACACATTGCCCGTCATGAAAGTGAGAAATTATTTTATCTGAAATATAGAAAGGAAAATATAATTCTGTAATCTCTGTAATCTTGATGTGTTTTTTGAATGTCAAGATGCTGTACTAATTAATTTGCACAATCTTTGTGCCTGTAAAGCTTTATATAATTATTCTCCCACCAAGAGACATTTTCTAAAGAACTGATGGTAATGTTTTTCCTTTTTGATTATTATGACATACCCGGAGCATTAAGTAATGAAAACAGTTAATTAAGACAAAATGATATAGGAACAAAGCAAAGATAACAAGGTGTAGAGCTGAATGAACACAGCAGGCCAAGCAGCATCATAGGAGCAGGAAAGCTTGACGTTTCGGGCCTAGACCCTTTCTAATTAAAATATCACGGCATAAATATATTTGCCATTATTGACTAAATGTTAATTGATTCCCTGTTAAACGCCAACAGCATTCTAAAATATATTTTTGTACATCGTTACTGCATGCTATTTTAAAATTTAAAGGACTTCTTCCCATTGGAGCAGATTTTACCCTGTCATGGACTGAGGGTGCAGTATTTTGCAGAATACTAATTGGGCTGATTGAAACACTCACTGTTGTGCACCATCGGTTCGACAGATATATGCTTTCCACTATAGCTTTGTGCTGAAGATTGAGTTTTCATTGACAATTTGTTTGGTTCAGTCTAATTTGTTTTGAAAAATTATCTGAGTGCCCTGTAAGTTAAAATCTCTACTGAATGGAGTCATACCTGGTAGTTGCGGTATGACAGTTGTGGTTGGTGGAAGTCAATTGTCTCAACTCAAAGATCTTTCTGCAGAAGTTCCTCAGGATAGTGTGTTAGGCCCAGCCATCTTTTGCTGCGTCATAAATGACCTTCCCTCCATCCTAAGGTCAGATGTGGGGATATTTGCTAATGAAAGCAGAATGTTCAGCATCATTCATGACTCTTCAGATACTGAAGCTGTCTGTATCCAAATACCGCAAGACCAAATCAATTCTTAGTCTCTAATTTACGGCAAGTAACATTTGTGCCACATAAGCGCCAAGCAATAGCTATTTCTAATGAGAGAATGCAGCCATTATCTCTTGATATTTAATAGCGTTACCATCATTGAATCCCCTAAATATTATTCATAGATGCAAGAGCAGGTCATAGACTAGGAATTCTGCGGCAAGTAACTCACCTCCTGACCCTTTAGGTCTTGTCCACCATCCACAAGGCGTAAGTGTGATGGAATACTTCCCACTTGCTTGGCACCTCAAATAACACCTTCACGTGCCATCTATAAGTTGCGCTGCAACTCATCAAGATTTCTTAGACAACACTTTTCAAACCCATGACCACAATCATTTTGAAGCAGACACATTGGAACACCACCACCTACAAATTCTCATCCAAGCTGTACAGTATCTTGAGCTGGAACTATATTGCTGTTCCTTTTCTGTTGCTGGGTCAAAACCCTATACTGCACCTAGACTATGTGGATTGTACCATCACCATCACCGTCTCAGGGGCAATTAGAAATGGATGGTAAAACTGCCACAATTTGTTTACTGTTGTCTGTAAAATCTGACACGACTTTGTTTTGTGATGGGCCATTTTTCTTTCATTCCTATATTAATATTGCATAAAGGCGGCTTTTATATCATTTATGTTTTCACTCTTTTCATTTGGATCCATTAAAATCAACAAAGCAGGGTAAAAGTGGAGGGACAGTTACATCTCTAAATAAATTATAACCTTATATTATGTTCTCCCTTGAATTTTCAATAGCATTTTTAATTTTTAAAAGAACATTTTTTAAATGAGAGGTTGCTGTTTTTAATCAAAAATCTGGAACATCATAGCAGAAAAGGAGGAAGTTGTATTGTTTTACAATGATAAAATCTCTAGCAAATAAATAAGGTCTATCTTATTTTGTTTGTTCCCAGAAGTTATGGCGATGAATTCTAAAATGGGATGAAATTGGTTATTTACTGAGAGGAAGCAATGATATAATGCATAGCTCAACCCTTCTCACTTTAGAAACCAGTGAACCTTGATGTGTTTAGAGAATATTGGGAAGTAAATACATTTAATTATTAAACAACTCTACCAATATTGCTTTGCTCTAAGCTCTGGTTAGGATGAAATGAGCATTTTTGCCAAAATGTTGATTACATTCATTTAACTCTAATAGGCTTATCACATTTATTTTTCAAGCAAGATAACAGATAATCAATCACAACCACAACTTGGTCAGGATGGTGTATTTTGTTTAACTCGAAGTGTTAGTGGAAAAGTTAAGAGTTCATTATGTGGCTGAGCAAATCTATGATTTACACATTTTATGTTAAGCATATACAACATGTTTAGTATTTTTTTTACTTTTAAAGCTTGTAATGAAGCCACAATCATGCAATTCTCTAACATGCAATTATTGAGCATACATCCATCTCTACCAAAGAGCACCAATAATTTGGAATAAAATATATTAGTTTTTAATTTTTGTTTTTTTCTTGAAAAAACTTGATATATTAAATTGTATTGTAACTGTGAATATGGTTAATTGCAATCATCAAAATTTACTTTGTTGGAATTCATTAATTAAAATTGTATTGATCGTTACTTTGTAATTAAAAATATCTCCCATGTTTCTATACAAAAATAACTGACTTGCATTCATTTAACAACTTCTTAACTGGAGATGTCTAACATTATTTCCTGAGATGGGACCGATCAAAATATGTGGGGTTATATGTATGAATATTGCATTTTAGTTATATTAATTCTGTTCAATAAAATGGAAAGCCCAATCTCACAGATCTATGTACAATAGACATATTCATGACATAATCTGACAGTAAGAATTTATATATCGAATTCAGACAAGAGAAACATGGAAATAGTAAGTTTTGTGAGGGATCCGAATAGATAAGCATTTGTAGGCAAGGGGGCGGATGGACATTCTCATTCCTGACTTTTCCATAGCAGGAAAACTATGGTGATGATTGTTCATATTTAGCTCACTTTTGAAAAAGGCTCAACCATTCCCTGCTTCCCAATAAGGTTGTAAGAATAACTCTTAGTAATAGAGAGGTAACGTACTCGTGATATCATCAGACACTCAGGCAATGTTCTAGGGATCCAGGTTTGAATTCGACCTCGGCAGAATTGAATTCACCAAAAAATCTGGAATGAAAAGTCTAATGATATCCATGAAAGCATTGTCATTTATCAGAAAGACCCATCTAATTCACTAATACCCCTTAAGGAAGGAAACTGCCACCCTTACCTGGTCCGGTGACACCAGACCCACATGTGACACCAGACCCATAGCAATGTGGTTGATCTTAACTGCCCTCTGGGCAATTAGGGATGGCAATTAAATGCTGGCCCACCCAGTAACACATTCATTCCATGAATGAACTAAAAAAACCCAGAACCTGGACACTTTCCTTAAACTGGCAATCTAGAGCACTACTGATGACCAACATATAATCAGAAACACTGAGCATGGATATCTAACACAAACATTTGCAAATACGCACAAGACAATCACCCAATCTGCCAGAAAGTTTGCTTTCTCCCACCACTCATTGTCAGCCTCCTGCTCACCAACTTTTTCCGATGAGCACACCTGCCTCCCACTCACTGCCCTTGCTGCCTTCCTTGAATTTTTTTTTTACTCATTCATGGGGTGAGGGCATCGCTGACCAGGCAGCATTTATTGCCCATCCCTAATTGCCCAGAGGGCAGTTAAGAGTCAACCACATTGCTGTGGGTCTGGTGTCCAATGTAGACCGGACCAGGTAAGGATGGCATTTTCCTTCCTTAAAGGACATTAGTGAACCAGATGGGTTTTCTCAACAATTGACAATGGGTTCATCATTAGATCCTTAATTCCAGACATTTTTACTGAATTCAAATTCCACCATCTGCTGTGGCAGGATTCGAACCTGGGTCTCCAGAATGTTATCTGGGTCTCTGCATTAACACTCCAGGGATAATACCACCAGGCCATTGTCTCCCCAGGAGATAAATGGTTAACTCAGAACCATCTTTCAATCTCATGCCATCATTATCCGATATACAATCTGCTGGAATATTACTTTTTTTTGCTGAAATGTCTTCAGAAAAGAAGAGCATGTAGCTATTTCCAGCTGAAGGTATAGCTCTTCTTCAGCTGTTTGGTCCTCACCTCATTTTGGTGAAATTCAAATAAAAATTTTGACAAAAATGCTGGATTTGCTCAGCAGATGTGACAGGTTCTGTGGAGACAGCAGTTAACTTTCTAGTTCCATGACCTTTTGTCAATGCTGCCAGACCTTCTGAGAATTTCTAGAATTCTCAGTTTTTATTCCAGATTGCCCACATCAACCGTACCTTTCCACCGCTATCAACTATTTTATTTCAGGAGGTGCCATGAATTAGAAAAAAGGTTCAACTATCTGGCCATTTGGTTGGTGCAGATTGAGAACAAATTTCCATATGCATTAATGTTACTTTTCTAATGTTGAAAAATGCCTTGAGTCATTTCAAAGGACAGTTAAAAACCAGAGATTCAACCAATAAAACATGAGATGTCAGGTGGGTTGAACAAGAACTCACTGTTTTGACTAAATTTTGATAAGTACCTTCACAGAGGATCTTCCTTTCAAAGGCAGAGGTGTTTAGACTGGAAATTCCAAATTGCAGAAACTAGGCAGCTGAATGCGTAACCATTGCTGTGGAACTGGCATATGGACTACTGGACAAGTCAGATCCCAGAAATAAGTCTGACCTGATAGATCATTTTCTAAAAAATTGTTAATGTGCACATTCACTGAAACATAGTCACATGATGTGCAAAGGTTTCTTGGCAACAGAAGTATATTACACTAAAGTGTCTGTCTAAATACTTCTTGAACATTGCTATCATATCTGCTTCTATTGCCTCCACTGGCAGAGCATTCCAGGCACCTACTACTCCGTGTTAAAAAAAAACCTGCCTCACACATCTCCTTTAAAGCTTCCTGTTCTCACTTTAAACTTATACCTGCTAGTATTTGACATTTCCACCCTGGGAAAAAGATTCTGACTATTCACCCTATCCATGCATTTCATAATTTTATATACTTCTATCAGGTCATCGCCCAGCCTCTGATGCACTCACAAAAACAACTGAAGTTTGTCCAACCTCTCCTTTTAGCTGGCACACCCAAATCCAGGCAACATCGTGGTAAACCTGTTTTGCACCTCTCCAGTGCCCCCACATTCTCCCTACAATGTGGCAACCAGAACTGCACACAATACTCCAAATGTCACCTGACTAAAGTTTTATACGACTGCAACATGACTCACCAACTTTTATACTCAATGCCCTGACCAATGAAGGTAAACATGCCGTACATCTTCTTTACCACCTTATCCACTTGTGTTGCCACTTTTAGGGAGTTATGGACTTGCATCCCAAGATCTCTCTGTGTATCCTGTTGCTCCTAAGGGTCCTGTCATTTACTCTACACTTTACTCTTTGACTTCCCAAAATGCATCACCTCATACTTGTCCGGATTAAACTCCATGTGCCACTTCTCTGCCCTTCTTTCCAGCTGATCTGTATCCCTGTTGTATCCTTTGGCAACCTTCCTCACTATCCATAACTCCACCAACTTTCATATCATCTGCAAATTTACTGATCAGACCACCTACATTTTTATTCAAAGTATGTCTACATATTACAAACAACAGAGGTCCCAGCACTAATCCTTGTGGAACACACTGGTCACAGAACTCCGGTCAGAAAAACACCCCTCCACAACTACCCTCTGTCTCCTTTGACCAAATTAATTTTGTTCCAACCTTAACACAACATGGATCCCGAGTGACTTAATCTTCAGGGCCAGCCGACCATAAGGGACTTTGGCAAATACTTTTGTTAAGTTCATGTAGACAGCATCCACTGCCCTACCTTCATTTGTCATCTTTGTCACCCCCTCAAAAAGCTCAGATTTGTGAGTCAAGACCTCCATTGCACAAAGCCATGGTGACTATCCCAAATAAATTATGATTTTCCAAATGGAAGTAAATCCCGTCTTCTAAGAATTTTCTTCAATAATTTCCCTTACACTGTCCTCTCACAAATCTATAATTTTCTAGATTATCCCTGTGGCCCTTCTTAAACAAAGGAAGATCATTGGCTATTCTCCAGTCTTCTGGGACTTTATCTGTGGTCAAAGAGGATACAGAGATCTCTGTCATGGCTCCAATAATCTCCTTTCCTTCACTCAGTATCCTAGAACAGATTCCATCCGGCCCTGGGAACTTAACTACCTTAAGGAATTTCAAGATATCCAACACAACATCTTTATAAATTCCCTCTTCTGTCCTTAAGTGGACCTATCCTTTCCCTAGCTACTCTCTTGCTTCTAATTTACATAAAAAATGCCCTGGGATTATCCTAAATTTAACTAGCCAAGGCCATTTCATGGTCTCTTTTAACTCTTCTAATTCCTGGTTTAAGCTCTTACCTACTTTCTTTGTAAAGCTCAAGGGCCTTGTCTGATTCAGTTTCCTGAATCTTACAGATGTTCCCTTTCTCTTTTTGAATAAACTTTCAATGTCTCTTGTCATCTAGGGTGCCTGAATCTTGCAATCCTTGATTTTCATCCTGTCAGGAACATGCTGGTCCTGAACTCTGATCAACTGGCCTTTAAAAGACTCCCAGATGCAGATTTACCCTCAAGCAACTGCCCGACAATGAAAAGGAAGTGATGGCTTATTGAAATTATTGTTGTACTGTTAATCCAAAAACCCAAGTAATATTCCAGGGACTCAGGTTTGAATCCTACCATGGCAGATGGTGGAAATTTAATTCAAAACAAATCTAGAATTAAGAGTCTAATGATGACCATGAAACCATTGTCAATTGTTGGAAACATCCATCTGGTTCACTTGTCCTTTAAGGAAGGAGACCACCAATCTTATCTATTAGTGACTCCAGATCCACATCAATGTGGTTGACTCTTAACTTCCCATGTGGGCAGTTATGGATGGAAAATAAATGCTGGGCTAACCAGTGACGTCCTCATCCTGTGTATGAATAAATAATTGTATAAGTTCTCCAATTCCTACGTAATACTTTTCTAGTTAGCCTTTCCCCAATTTAGCACTTTCACGTGAGGACCAGTCTTATCCTTATTCCAAAAGTATCTTAAAATTTACAGAATTATGATTACTGTTCCCAAAACATTCACGCTGAAACTTTGATCAATTGGCTTATTCTCCAACACAAGGTCTAGTATGGCCCCTTCTCTTGTTGGACAATCTATATGGTTTGAAGAAACCTTCCTGGATGCACCTAACAAATTTTGCCCTATATAAACTCCTTGAACTTCTGTTGTTTTTACATCTTTCCATGATCTGTCTCTATATCTGTTCCTCTATCTCCCACTTGCTATTGGGAGTCCCATGCTATAACCCCATCATAGTTATTACTCCTTTCTTACTCCTGAGTTCTACCCATATGGCCTCGCTGAATGAGCCCTCCAAGATGTTTTCTCTTAGTGCAGTTGTGACATGCTCCTTAATTAGTAATCCAACTCACCCATCCTTCTTACATCCCTCTCTATCTCACCTCAAACACCTAAACCCTGAAATGTGGAGCTGCCAGTCCTTCCCTTCTCTCAACCAAGTTTATGTAATGGCTACCACATCATAGTTCCATCCACTAATCCAGGCTCCAAACTCATCTGCCTTACCGGTTACTTTCCTTGCATTTAAATATATTTCAGTTCGCCAGTCCCCTGGATTAATCTGGCCCTGTCTGTTCTTCCTGCCAGACTTAATTAACCTCTAACTTCTCAATCACTCCATGTGCTGACCTACTGCTCTGGTTCCCATGCTCCTGCCGCACTAGTTTAAACCATCCCCAGTGGCACTAACAAACCTCCTTGCCAGGATATTGGTGCCTCAGTGCCCCTCCAGTTTAGGTGTAACCCGTCCTTCTGGTAGAGGTCCTTCCTGCCCTGGAAGAGATCCCAATGATCCAGATATCTCAAAACCTCCCTCCTACATTAGTTCTTTGTCCATGTATTCAATTGTATTATCTCCCTATTTCTGGCCTCTGACCGTAACAGTGGTGTTATGTGAAGGGGACACTGTAGTTATTTAGTTAACAAGTTAGGTTAAAAGTCTATCAAGAATTTTTCTCTAATGCTACTTCTAAGATCTTAAATTTAACATCATATTGGTCCTAATTTTGTATCACTATTAAAAAACCTACAGTGAAATTACTGTCTCTTACGCTAAAAGGTATCTGAGAAACACAGGAGATAGTCAATAATATCTTTTCTTCCAGCATATTTTTAAAAGTAACTCAAATCCTACATTTAATGATACACTGTGTTCCCGTTTTGGCAATCCTATTCAGACTTTCAATTCACTGTCACATTCTCTTATCCTAAGATCATCAGTTCCACCTTCTGGTTGCAATATGCATTACAATCCTTTAGACTCAAAATTACTGATAAATTTTTGGAAATAGGTTTGGTGTGACAGAATGTCAGCACGTATCAAAATATTTACAAAAAGTTTGGTGATACCCTAATCTGTCCATATTAAGACAAAGTAATTAACATGCAAGGTAAAAATGCTCAATGCATTTAGTGTAGGTACTATAGAGATAAAAGGTACAGCAGATGCTGGAGAATCCGAGATAACAAGGTGTGGAGCTGGATGAACACAGCAGGCCAAGCAGATGAAGGGTCTAGGCCCGAAACATCAAGCTTTTCTGCTCCTATGATGCTGCTTGGCCTGCTGTATTCTTCCAGCTCCACACCTTGTTATCTCTAGTGTAGTACTATGCCGTTTCTTAATATAATATAAGGAAAGTGTTTTTTTTAAATTCATTCGTGGGATGAGGGCATCACTGACCAGGCAGCATTCATTGCCCATCCCTAATTGCCCAGAGGGCAGTTCAGAGTCAACCACGTGGCTGTGGGTCTGGAGTCACATGTAGGCCTGACCAGATAAGGATGGCAGTTTTCTTCCCTAATGGACATCAGTGAACCAGATGGGTTTTTCCCTGACAATTGACAATGGATCCATGGTCATCATTGGATTCCTAATTCCAGATAAATTCTTGGAAGTGCAGGGTCGGATTATAACAAGTCAGCATGGATTTAGTAAGGGGAGGTCGTGTCTGACAAACCTGTTAGAATTCTTTGAGGAGGTAACAAGTAGGTTAGACCAGGGAAACCCAGTGGATGTTATCTATCTAGACTTCCAAAAGGTCTTTGATAAGGTGCCTCACGGGAGGCTGCTGAGTAAGGTGAGGGCCCATGGTGTTCGAGGTAAGTTACTGGCATGGATTGAGGATTGGCTGTCTGACAGAAGGCAGGGTTGGGATAAAAGGCTCTTTTTCGGAATGGCAACCGGTGACAAGTGGTGTCCCGCAGGGTTCAGTGTTGGGGCCGCAGCTGTTCACTTTATATATTAATGATCTGGATGAAGGGACTGGGGGCATTCTGGCGAAGTTTGCCGATGATACGAAGTTGGGTGGACAGGCAGGTAGTACGGAGGAGGTGGGGAAGCTGCAGAATGATTTAGACAGTTTAGGAGAGTGGTCCAGGAAATGGCTGATGAAATTCAACGTGAGCAAATGTGAGGTCTTGCACCTTGGAAAAAAGAATACAGGCATGGACTATTTTCTGAACGGTGAGAAAATTCATAAAGCCGAAGTACAAAGGGATCTGGGAGTGCTAGCCCAGGATTCTCTAAAGGTTAACTTGCAGGTTGAGTCTGTGATTAAGAAAGCGAATGTAATGTTGTCATTTATCTCAAGAGGGTTGGAATATAAAAGCAGCGATGTGCTTCTGAGACTTTATAAAGCTCTAGTTAGGCCCCATTTAGAATACTGTGTCCAATTTTGGGCCCCACACCTCAGGAAGGACATACTGGCACTGGAGCGTGTCCAGCGGAGATTCACACGGATGATCCCTGGAATGGTAGGCCTAACATACGATGAACGGCTGAGGATCCTGGGATTGTATTCATTAGAGTTTAGAAGGTTGAGGGGAGATCTAGTAGAAACTTACAAGATAATGCATGGCTTAGAAAGGGTGGATGCTGAGAAGTTGTTTCCGTTAGGTGAGGATACCAGGACCCGTGGGCACAGCCTTAGAATTAGAGGGGGTCCATTTAGAACAGAAATGAGGAGACATTTCTTCAGCCAGAGAGTGGTGGGCCTGTGGAATTCATTGCCACGGAGCGCAGTGGAGGCCGGGACGTTGAATGTCTTCCAGGCAGAGATTGATAAATTCTTGATCTCGCAAGGAATCAAGGGCTACGGGGAGAGTGCGGGTAAGTGGAGTTGAAATGCCCATCAGCCGTGATTAAATGGCCGAGTGGACTCGATGGGCCGAATGGCCTTACTTCCACTCCTATGTCTTATGGTCTTATATTTTTTGTTGAATTCAAATTCCACCATCTGCTGTGGCAGGATTCAAAACTGGGTCCCCAGAACAGTGTCTGGGTCTCTGGATTAGCGTCCAGCAATAACACCACTAGGTCATTGCCTCCCCTCGCATAGTCATCTTTCCACAGGGCGAAGTTTTCTGCTGCTCACGGGCAATAGCAAGAACATTAGTAAAATAGGATGAGAATGAAAATTCAGATTCTGACTCCCAGAATTATTTTTTCAGTTTTCCCCTTGGAGTTTAAACAACAAGTTCTGTTGTCACTAAATAAGTGGTACAGACTTTATTTCTAAGCATTCAAACTGCATTACTGGCCTATCTCGCCTCATATTTGTGCTGTTCCTGATTCTCTCCACCTTCACCAAGAATGTGCTAATTCCCAGCGTGAATGCACTGTGGTTATGTGGTGGTGGTAGCAGCAGCTTGCTGCTTATCTCTGAACGTTTACCCAGCTGGGTGTCACCACCATTTCTCTCTGTCTGCTCTACAGACACCATCCCCTTCCAAACATACACACCGCATATGCATCGGCACATTATGCAGCTTATGGCTGTGGGCTTGCTTTTTAGTAGCTTAAAGCTTGCTCGCTTCAGCGCTTAGGCTCCTCAGTCCTCACTTGCAGGGCACCAGCCTGTCGGTTTGCACTGCTTTCTAGTGCAGAGGAAGAGGCAGGCTACTTATCACAGTTTGGAGCGCTGAACAGTTGAAAGTTAGACATATTGCTGGGCAGACCACAGGTTACATTGATGTTCCACCTGCTACAATGTGCAAGTGGCTTACACAGTGATAACACACCGTGGGTTCCAAACAAATGACCTTGTCTGAAAGTCAAAGGAGATCAGTCCTTTGTGGACTGAAGAGGGGCTACATTCAGTCTGGTGATGCTACTTCACTCAGTCAAAGAGCTAATCCGATTCCAGCCCAGGTTAGCCGTGATCAGCCAGGTACTTGGTCTGACTGGAGTCTAGGGATCCCTGTCTTTGCAGTTTCAGGGTGGGTCTACAGCCAGTGCTACAGGTCGAGTGCAACCTGCCCAGGGATTACAGGTAGGTCAAGAGAGTAGCTACTATGGATACGTTTGTCCACGGGCTGTGTCATGCTCACTTGGGACGTCCTCACAAGACAAAGCAGGACGGGCCACTGTCTGTCCTGAAGCTTTGGAAATTAATGTTTAAGGAGCTTATCAGAGGGCGATACATGGAGTCCTGGAGAAAGCTATAAGTTCAAGCCTGGGGCTGAGGTTCATTGGACTAGATCGCTGTGTTAATGCTTACAGTGAAGGAGAACAATTGACCACAGAAGGTTGGGATTTCATAGATCAAAGGGGCGAATAGCAGAGAGGATTCTCACAAGTAACAATCACTGTGGCCTCAAAGTGAGGAGAGTGAATAGCCAACATGGACATGGAAGTTTTCAAAACCATGGACCTGTGGGTTAAATTGGCAAATGTAACATTTATGTTAACGGGATGAACAGAATCAGGGGAGGCTGAAAAGACAGAGGATGCAAGAATAAAAATAAAAAGGAAGATGGTGGGATGAGAGTCATCATTCATCTCAGGTGAAAATGTACTCACAAGCACACAAGTTGAAAGCTTGTCATCTTCCCCGCAAGATCACAAATGTCATAGCATACAGAGTGGTCAGAGTTAAGTTCCTGTTTTTCTCTTTGAGAGCTGGGTAGAATTCTTTGAAGGTAAGACATCTGAGCGGCAACTGTAATAATGCATCCATTAATTCACTAATGCCACTCATTTGGAAGCAAATTGTAATTTATTGTGGGTCAATGGTGCAGCAAGAATGAATATCAAAAATTATAGCCTTAAGAAATTGTGACCATTACATAGTTTGCATCAATCACCATTTTGTCATGTCATGTGTTTCCTCTTATGGCATCACTTCTCAAATCTTACGCTGGAAGACAATGTCTTGTAGCTGCCACATCTGCATACCTAACTGTAAGAATGTAAGGACATGGTCTATAATGTTAAAGGTAGCTTTTTTTGGAGGGGATATTATCATAGTGGATAAGTACCTAATGTTCACTCCCCCAGCACAGAATTAGCAATTTGGTTTTGCAACATACTTCTGGATAAGGTTAAATAGTTCAAAGCCCTTAAGGGAAGCATGAGATTGGCTTCCTTATGAACCTCCATAGCACTCTGTGACAGGGCATAGCATGACATTTCATAGTGATTGATCTGCAGGTTCAGGAGTGGCATTAATAGGCTTCCAATCCACTGATGTCCAACTTATTTGTGACCGCTAGTGCTAGATTTTGGAGGTGTTCACCAAGTATCCTGGGAGTTGCATGACATGTTGTACCAGAGAACTCACAGATTCCTGCCTTCTTCCAAGATCCTCAGGCCATACAAGATTGCTGAAAACAAGAGTTACCTTTGCATGGTTGATTACACGCTTAAAAAACACTCAGATAGAGGAAGAAGGAGGATACGATGCTGCCCATGCTTCTACCAGGGCCACAGACCATACACCTCAAGATGACTTTTTGATGTCTGGACTGCTCAGGCGGTGTAGCCCGGAAAGGGTATTCTGCATCATTCTTCACAACTGAAGCCAAAGGTGAAGCTGTCCAGGAAGACAAGGAAATGATAGATTTGGGAACAGTCACTGGAGGAACAAAATGAGGATAAGGACATTGGCCAGGAGGGACATCTGGGAGACTAGGATGAAGCTGTGACCATGGAGTGTGAAAGGCCAGACAGAACCTAACTGAAATCAATTACACAATAAGAGATGTCCAAAGACTTGAAGGTCAGGTGGAATGGCCATACTAAATTGCCCATAGTATCCAGGGATGTGCAGGATAGATGAATTAGTCATGGGACATGGAAGGTCACGGGGCTAGGGTGTACAGGTAGGTCCGAGTAGGATGGTCTTCGGAGGATCATTGTGGACTCGATGGGCTGAATGGCCTATTTTCGCATGAATTCTATGATTCAACAAATGAGCTAAGCGCACTGTTTCATTGCGTACTGTTGGTTACATGGCAAGCAGCCCCTGGTCAGTCCAAATTATATGTGGATCAGGTTATTTCTGTGCTCTTAGAACTTTTCTGTTGCTGAATAAATGCTTTCTCACCCATATGTTTGCATGTATGTTATCTTTAGATGTTCACATTTTCAAGTATCTGCACTTTATAGGTCCCCTTCATCTTTTGGGAGAAAGCAGCAATCAGTGAGCAAGGTCAGTAATTGTGCATGCTGCTGAGGTTAGATGGCTCTTAAGGCTTCATACTGGTGCATAATATCCAAGCGTTGTGCAGGGAAACTTCTCACGATAGGAAACAGGTTGGCAGTGATCCCAGGGCACCTCCTTTCTATCAGCCCATCCACAGCACCACCAGTGGACACTTGGAGAACTGCCAGAAAGCAGGCCTCTGCTTGATCCCAGGCAGAAGATGATCGCATGGTCTTGACCATTAATGATTTTGTCAAAATGCACATACAGGCACAGGAACAGCAGGAAAGTCTGTCAAAGGCAGTAAATGAACTGGATCAAATGAGGAAAAGTCCACTGACATTAGCCATAGCACATGACTTCAGTATGCATTCATCTGGCTGTCTCCACAGATTGACTGGTCACCACCACAGAGACCCTGGTCCAGCGCACTCAAGTGTCAACTGGATACACAGACAGACTGATCCTCCATTGTTCTAGCTGTAAGTGTTGTGTCACTTGTAAAGTAAGAGAGGGACCTTGATCTCATGCCATGTGACCCTCTCAAGGAGACAGGGTAGTGTCTGCAAGCACTCATAGGGAGGACCAGCGATACACAGAACGCCCAGAAACATTCTCCCAGATCATTACAGAGGTGCCCAGATCGAAACATAGAACAAAGGAACAGAAGGAGGTCATCAGTCCTTTGAGCCTGCTCCACCATTCTTCACGATCATGGCTGATCGTCCAACTCAATTGCGTAATTCTGCTTTCTCCCCATAACCTTTGATCCCATTTGCCCCAAGTGCTATATCTACCCTTGTCTTGAATCCTCAGACTGTGACTCCTGGTTCTGGACACACCCACCATCAGGAACATCCTCCCTGCATCTACCCTGTCCAGTCCTGTTAGGATTTTAAAAGTTTCTATGAGATTCCCTCCTTATTTGTCTGAACTCCAGTGAAAACAATTCCAACCTAGTCAATCTCTCCTCATGCATCAGACCCGTCATCCCCAGAATCAGTCTGATAAACCTTCACTGCACTCCCTCGAGAGCAAGAGCACCCTTCCTTAGAAAAGGAGACCAAAACTGCACACAATATTCCAGGTGTGGCCTCACCAAGGCCCCGTACAACTGCAACAACACATTCCTGCTCCTGTACTTGAAACGTCTCGCAATGAAGGCCAACATACCATTTGCCTTCTTTACCGCCTGCTGCACCTGCATGATTACCTTCAGTGACTGGTGCACAAGGACACCCAGGTCCCACTGCACACTCCCCTCTCCCAATGTACAGCCATTCAGGCAGTAATCTGCCTTCCTGCTTTTGGTTCCAAAGTGAATAACCTCACATTTATCCAAATTATACTGCATCTGCCATTGATTTGCCCATTCACCCAACCTATTGAGATCACGCTGAAGGATCTCTGCATCCTCATCACAGTTCACCCTCCTACCTAACTTGATATCATCTGCAAACTTGGAGATGATACATTTTGTTCCCTCAACCAAAATCATTAATATATATTGTGAATAAATCCTCCACCTCCCCTTGCTTGCAATACCAAAGCCTCCAGAGTTTCCAGCTGAGGAGGGTGAGTTTGCATGTAAACAGGATACTGCTATCAGGTCTGAAGCCTCTAGGCTCAAAAGGCCTCTGGGGATGAGTACCCATGTCTTGCAGGCCAACAGTGTCATCTGCTGAGCAGGTTCCCCCTACCTTGGCTGCAGACAGTGTGCCTGCACTCAGTGTAGTGGGAAGAAGGGAAGCAAAAATCTTACTGAGGGAACATGTGTGGTATGGCTGACATGACTGTAAAAAACTTTGCAGTTTTCTAAATGTATATAAATGTGCACTCTTCAAATGCTTGTTCTATTGTTTTTATTGCTTTTTGGTTGAAATTGCTCTCATGTGACAGACGAGGAGCCTCTTCAGACATACTAAGGATAAAGTAGTTGCAACCATGGGAAGCAATGTTCATCTCTCTGACAACCAGCTCCTAGACTGCTGATAACCTCAGAGGTCAAGGGGCGTGAACCATAATGTTGATGATTACAGGCAAGGTACTGCACTTTAAAAACCAAAAGAACTGCAGATGCTGTAAATCAAGAACAAAAACAAAGTTGCTGGAAAAGCTCAGCAAGTCTGGCAGCATCTGTGAAAGGGAAAACAGAGTTAACGTTTCGGGTCCGGTGACCCTTCCTCAGAACTGATGGTGGCTGGGAAAACGTCAGTTTATATGCAGAAAATAGGGAGGTGGGTGGGGTAGGGAGTAAACGATAGGATAGAGCCCAGAGAGAGAGAAAGACAGTTGGACAGACAAAGGAGTTGCTAACGATCAGGCTGGGAGGGTGAATAGTTGTTAATGGGGACTGTTAGTGACTAACAACAAGGGGTGTGTAGTGGCAGGCTATGTGGTGACAAGGCCTGGTGTGTGGGGTGGGGGGCTGGGACATGGGAGAGTTTAGGCCCTAAAATTATTGAACTCAGTAGTGAGTCCGGAGGGCTGTAGGGTCCCCAAGCGGAAAATGAGGTGTTGTTCCTCCAGCTTGCGTTGGGCTTCACTGGAACACTGTAGCAAGCCAGAGACAGAGATGTTGGCCAGGGGGCAAGGTGGTACATTGAAGTGGCAGGCAACAGGTAGTTCAGGGTCTTTTTTGCGAGCAGCACGTAGATGTTCTGCGAAGTGGTCGCCAAGTCTACGCTTCGTTTCCCCAATGTTGAGGAGACCACATTGTGAGCAGCGAAAGCAGTAGACTAGATTCTTGGAAGTGCAGGTGAAGTGTTGCTTCACCCGGAAGGTATGTTTGGGCCTTTGGATACTGGGGAGGGAGGAGGTAAAGGGGCAGGTGTTGCACCTTCGCTGGTTACAGGGGAAGGTGCCGTAGGGCTGTGGGGAGGTGTTGGGGGTGATGGAAGTGTGGACCAGGGTGTCCCGGAGGGAACGGTCCCTGCGGAAGGCGGACAAGGGAGGGGAGGGGAATGGAATATGTGTCTGGTGGTGGCATCTTGCTGGAGGTGGCGGAAATGCTCATTGTTTTCCCAGCTAACATCAGTTCTGAGGAAGGGTTACTGCACTTTAATGTTGTCATCATATGATATTGGTGCCTTTATCTCTCTGATTTCTGCATTCCCTTCACATTGAGTGGGACCTGTTGAATGTGGAATGAACTGCCTGAGGAAATGCTAGATGCAGGTACAGTTACAACAATTAAGAGACATTTGGAAAGTTATATGACCAGGAAAGGTTTAGAGGAATATGGGCCAAACACGGGCAAATGGGACTAGTTTTGTTTGAGCAACTTGGTCAGCATGGATGAGTTGGACTGAAGGATTTGTTTCCGTCCTGTATGACTCTAGATACTTGAAAGCGGGGTCACCTGAAGGTATCAAGTGTTCTTTAAGTGAGCTTCTTCAGTCATGGTTTAAAGCTTATGGGAAAGAAAAACAGCAAACTTTTTCTCATTATTGAGATTGAAACATTTTCACTGATGCATCTTGCCAACTTACTGTCCATTGCCGAGAGCACTCCGGAGACCAAAAAATTGCATCCAGTGACTCCAGTCGAGCAGCTTGGTCTTCGCAAATGCAACAGGTTTTCCTGCTGTAGTCACGTTTGTTTAGCAGAGTTCTCTCCAAAAAGCCCAAAAATATCGGTGTATGTGCAGTCAATTATATCATAAATTAACATCTCAGGTAGCATCTTCGTAACAGTGTACATAGACAAACATGATCAAACTAGTGCAAGATCACCAAGCGAAAATTCCCTCCAGTTAAATTTGGACAATGTGAAGAAAGTGGTATTATCATAAGTGATTCAAAGTAAGTCGCAGTACACAATATTTTATTGGAATTTTTAAAAAAAATACATCAAATCCATGATATTGGAGATTAAAGATGCGTTTTATTCTAAATTACCACACACGCAAATATTTGCTAATAGGACTTGATTCCGTTTAATATCACACCAATGACTTTAAAAACAGAACTCCTGAAAGGAGTTTTATAAAATTTCTGGTGCCTGATTTTTGTTTAACTTTTTCCAATTGATTTGAGTGAGAATCATTTGAATAAACCTATTCACCATGAACTGGTAGTTCATGAGAGATTTGATGGTGCTGAGTGTGCGTGGCACAATTGTATGCTTAATACAAAGGAGTTCAGTAATTCTCTGAATTGTATATCCAGCTTGAGTGTAATTGGAACACACTTTGTATTGTGTACACAATTATGCATTTAACTTCCATAAAAACAAAGAAATGCTAATTAACAGTAAATTACTAACACAATTACAGCTCAGGTCAGAAGAAAAAAAGCTCTCATTTTATAGTTCACTCTCAAGGTTTGAATGTAATTGATTATCTGAAAAATATATAGTTAGATGAATACTCACATAATATTTTTAGAAGCTTCGCAGGCTGATCTTCCACATTTGGCAACTAAAATGTACATTAATAACCATCTCTCTGCTGGTTCTGATATTCAGTTGTGAAATTATTTTATCCGTTTTAGTTCACAGGAAGGTGTAATAAAACCCATAATTTAATGCAAATTGAAGCTTGCCCAAAGATCAGCAAGCATAACTAATGTAGTGAATGAAACAAGTGCCCAATGGTTTCTCATGTGGATGCAGAAGAACCCATGGCACTAGCTGAAGGGAAGTAGAGGAGTTACTCCTGGTGCTTGGCCAAATCAATATCACGGGGAAAGATGGATCATCTGATCAATATTACATTTCTGTTTGTGGAATACTGATGTCACATTGCTCTCCAATATAAGAACAATTACACAACCAAAATAATTGATGTGTTATCAAGTACCATCAGACATCCTGAGGTTGTAAGGTGCACTATACAGATACAAGTCTTTGCTTTGTAATGCTTACCTCCTCTAGGTGGAGGTGCCAATGTTGGACTGGTGTGGAAAAGTCAGAAGTCACACAACACCAGCTTATAGTCCAACTGATGTCCTTATGTGACCAATTAATGGCTAGAATGTTTTGGTCAGGAGGAAAGGTTTGCTAATGTGAAGAGCTGCCAGTAAACTTGCTTGACCCTTGGTTATTAAGAAGAGGGGTTACCTTCATCACAATCACAAGCTTTCATAGCACTGCTCCTTCATCAGGTGTTGCGTGACTTTTGACATTACCTCCTTTAGTGCAGTGATAGGCAATTGCATTGCCTGCCAAATAACAGCAGCAGGAAGGCCAAACAACTTTGACATTAGTTTTTCCAAGTGGAGCCAAATGAGAAAGCACACTGGGAAATGAGTGAGATGGAAGAGGGCACTGTTTTTTATTTGAGTCATTGTTGGGTAACAGTATTCTTGTGGGACCAGTAGGCAATGCTGGGAAATGTGGAGCAAAAACCCCAATTGGAAAAGGGATCTTGTGAAGAAGGTAAGAGATAACAAGAGATAACAAGCATGGGGCTGGATGAACACAGCAGGTCAAGCAGCATCATAGGAGCAGGAAAACTTGACGTTTCGGGCCTAGACCCTTCATCAGAAATGGGGGAGGGGAAGAGGGTTCTGAAATAAATAGGGAGAGAGGAGGAGGCCCAGGATGGACATGTCGTCTGAGGAATGGGAGGGGGAGTTGAAATGGTTCGCGACTGGGAGGTGCAGTTGTTTGTTGCGAACTGAGCGCAGGTGTTCTGCAAAGCAGTCCCCAAGCCTACGCTTGGTTTCCCCGATGTCGAGGAAGCCACAACGGGTACAGCGGATGCAGTATACCACATTGGCAGATGTGCAGGTGAACAAGGTAACCCCGCTTCTTAATAATCAAGGGTCAAGCAAGTTTACTTGCTGGCTGCTCTTCACATTACCAAACTCTTCCCACTGGCCAAAAAGTTCTAGCCATTAATTGGTCACATAAGGACATCCGTTGATGGGAGGTCAACAGACCACCCAAGATCTTGCCCACTGTTTGATCAATTGTGACCATGAGCAGGAAAGGCACGCAGGTGGCAGGAAATGCACCCATGGAATTTTCCAAGCTCCCCACCCACAAGCCCTTTCCCTGCAGACAAAAATTTTACTCTGTGATTCTATTGTAGGAATGTAAATTCAAGAAATTTTAAAAATTATAATATGATGGGACTGGATCATTACAAATTTATGAAATGGAATTTGTGTTGGAAAAGTCTGAGGAACTTTTTGACAAGGTAACTGATAAGAAAGGACAACCATTGAATGGCATGGACAAAAACATTCAAACCGTGTGCCACACAAGAGGTTACAACATGATTAGAGACTCACAGGATAAAGGATAATATATTAGTATGCATTGAAGATGGGCTAATTATCAGAAAACACAGTAAGAATAAACATGACAGTTTTGGGTTGACAAACAGGGCACAAAGGTTCTTGGGTCTCAGCTAAATTAAATGACCTGGATGAGAAACCTGAGTATATTGTATTTGGTTAACTGGGCAAGTAGTCAGTGAGGAGGAAGGAATGAGATTAAAGAGGGGCATTTGACAGCTTGGGTGAGTAAGAACACAGCTGATGCCATACAATGTGGCCAAATGTGAAGTTACCATTTTGGTAGAAATTTTGATCAACAAGATGATTATTAATGTACATTGGGAAACATTTGCACTCAGAATAATTAAGAAGTGTGCCCTTGTACAAGATTAATAAAGTTTACAGTATCAGTAAGCAATTAAGGAAAATGTTGGCTGATCAAATTAATTGGAGTACAAAGGTAAAGAAGTATTACTATAACTGGTGAGGTCACACCTGGGAGAAGTGCCTGCAATTTGCTGTTATTATTTAAGAAGGGCATACTTTCATGAATAAAGTTCACTTAGTTCTTAAGATGAGGGGATTCAGCTATGAGGAGACATACAGTAGTCTGGAGTTACGTCCCATGAAGTTTAATGATTTGGATGAGAATGTACAAGGCATGATTAGTAAGTTTCTGGATGACACTAAAATAGGTGGCATCGTGGAGAGTGAGGGATGTTATCAGAAATTGCAGCAGATTCTTGATCAGCTGCAGAAGTGGGCTGAGAAATGGCAAATGGAGTTTAATAGAGATGTGTAAGGTTTTGCATTTTGTGAAGTCAAATCAAGGTAGGAGTTTCAAGGTGAATGGTAGGGCCTTAAGGAGTGTAGTAGAGCAGAGGGACATTAGAGCGCATGTGCACGATTCTCTGAATGTGGAGTCACAAGTAGAAAGGGCAGTGAAAAAGCCATTTGGCACAATAGCCTTCACCAGTCAGGGCATTCAGTACAGAAGTTGGGAAGTTATGCTGCAGTGGTACAGGACGTTGGGAAGGCTGCACTTGGAGTGGAGTGTTCAGTTTTGGTCACCTTGCTACAGGAAGAATGTTATTAAAGTGGAAAGATTGCAGAAGAAATTTACAAAGATGTTGCAAGGACTCAATGGGCTGATTTGGGAGAGGTTGGACAAGCTAGGACCTTTTTCTTTAGAGCATAGGAGAATGATGGAGGGATCTTATACAAGTGTATAAGATCATGAGAGGCACGGATATGGTGATTGCACTCAGTCTTTTTCCCAGGGTTGGGGGAAATCGAGGACTAGAGGGCTTCAGTTTAAGGTAAAAGGGGAAAGAATACATGGGAACCTGAGGGGCAACTTTTTTTTATTACGCAGAGGGTGGTATGCATATGGAATGAGCTGCCAGCAGAAGTACATTAACAACATTTAAAAGGCATTTGGATGAATACATGGATAGGAGGGGTTTAAAAGGATATGGACCAATTACAGGGAAATGGGGTTAGCGTGGATGGACATTTTGGTCGGCACAGACCTGTTTGGACTGAAGGGCCTGTCTCCGTGCTGTCGGACTCTCACTTTTTAGAAGAATTAGAAGTGATCTAATTGAAACATGAAATTCTTGAACTGCTTGACAAAGGGAACGCTGAGAAAATGGTTTCTCTAGTAGGGAATCCAGAATGAGGGCTCGGTCTTTTAGGACTGAGATGAAAAGAAATGTCTTAAGTCAAAGGTTTGGGAATCCTTGGAATTTTCTACCCCAAAAAACTGCACCGGGTATAGTCAAGACAGATGTCAACTTTTTTTTGGTACGGAGGGAATTAAGGGATATGTGGATTGTCACGGCCTGAAGGCAAGAAGCAAAATCACAAAGAAAATGTTATTCTTTTATTTCGGTGTTTAACTTCTGTTCCTTTCATTTTAAAAGAAATGACAAGCTTGCTGGACAAATGCAAGTCAGGAAGTGAAATTGTTTTATTCATGCATTTGTGATACATGATTAACACCACATTCAAAACAGAAACAGGAAACAATTGATATTGTACATCCAGTAACCCTACCAGGAGTGTCTACTTGGGAAATGCTCCGATGTTTGAGCTCCACTTCTCCAGGAGTCATCACAACAGTGAAAGATTTAATCAAATTACTCAAAATTTCCCAATATATCTGATGGTTAAAAGAAAGCACTGACCTGGTTTCTTTAAATAACAAGAAAGTTCTATTTATTACAAAGAAATCATTCTACTTTTCTGCGGTTATTTTGCTGATGTAAGATGTATCTCCCTTTTCTAACTCCTGTGCATACACATTGACAAACACAGTAAACAAGCATGGAGATTATGGGCGGGAAACAGAATTCAACAACATCAGTCCACAGGATTCGATCGGGTGTCCTTTTTGTGTCTTCAAAGTCCTTCTGTTCTCCGATCTCCGTATTTTCACAGACTTTCAGTTCTGCGCTGATAATGTGAGCAGCTGACACATTAGCTGTTCAATCTTTCAGTCACCTTTGGTTCTAACCAGCCTAAGCAACCAGTCAGAGAGAAAAGCTAGCTATCCTTCAATTTTTGGTTACTTCAGTGCAGAGAGACAGAGAGAGAGAGAGAGTGAAAGAGTGAGAGAGTGAGAGAGTGAAAACAAAGAGTCGCACAGCCTTGTTGTTTTTTTGCAGTCTGGAGGCTTCAGTCTTTCAAGTCTTCAGACAAAAGCTATCCACCTGTACAGACTCGTCATGCTGCTAACACTTGGCCTCCACAAATGGTTGCACAAGCTAATCCACAATCTGTCATTGGGCAAAGCATGCTCTGACACCATGGATGTATCACACACATCTATCTCCCTGCTTGAACAACGCAATGATGTAAACACAACTGTCAATGAGTTTTAGTAACTTGCTTTCATAAAAAAAATGCAGCAACTCTTTCCATGGTCTTGTATTTAAAGTTGTCCTTTCCTACCTTGGTTCACAATCCAAAATAAGAACAAAATATAGTAGGAAGTGATATAGAGGGCATCGTGCTCAAGCAGAATCTACAACTTTATTTACATAATTCCATTAACATGATTCATATATTAAAAAGTCCCTTGAGAAAGATGGGAAATAAGGTAGAAATTCAAGAGCTTGGGACAAACGAAGCTGGGGCACGATCACCAATGATAGAGTAATTAAAATTAGCAAGCTTGAGGCAGGAATTGGATAACTGTTGATGTTTCATATTGTAGGGCTGCAGGAGACTACAGGTACAGACCACAAAATATAGGAGCAGAATTAGACCATTTGGCCTATCGAGTCTGCTCTTCCATTCAATCGTGGCTGATATGTTTCTCAACTGCATTCTTATTAAGCAGAAATGTTACATTAACTTTTTTTTGCAAACATCTGGACACTCCCAGACTCCAGTGGCTCCTGAAAATCACTACCAAAGCCTCCACAATCTCCTTCAGTTTCCTGAGGTGTAGTCTATCTGGCCCTAGTTATTTAGCCACCTCATACTTTTCAGCTTCCCAGAACCTTCTCCTTAGTGATGGCTACTACACTCACCTCTGCCACCTGACTCTCCTGCAGTTCTGGCGTGCTACTGGTGTCTTCCACCATGACGAATGATGCAAAGTAATTACTCAGCAACTCTGCCATTTTTTTGTTCCCCATTACTACTTCTCCAGCCTTGTTTTCCAGCAGTCCCATGTTCATTCTTGCCTCTCTCTTACCTTTCACTTACCTAAATGAAAATACTCCTGCAATCTTGTTTTATATTACTACCTAGCTTACCCTTATATTTCATCTTCTGCCCCTTATTGCTTTTTTATTTGCCCTTTGCTGGTTTTTAAAGGTTTCCTAATCTTTTGGTTTCCCACTATTCTTCATCAGATTGTATGCTTTTCCTTTAGTTTTTATGCTGTCCTTAACTTCCCTTGTTAGCTACGGTTATCTCATCCTCTCTTACACTGAACCTTTCTTCTTCCTTGGGATGAATTTCTGTTGCGCCTCCTGAATTACTCCCCAAACTCCTGCCATTACTATTCAACTGTCTTCCCTACTATGCTTCCCTTCCAATCAACTCTGGCCAGCTCTTTCCTCATATTTTTTGTAGTCACTTTACTCCATTGTATTCCAGTTGCTATTGATTTAATTTCCTTTCTGACTAAGAAGGCAACCCACCTCCTCCACCCATCTGCATGTCAGTTATGGTATTCAGTTCCCAGTCCTGAAACCCTTGCAGCTGTGTCTCTGTGATGCCCACAACATCATACCCGCCAATTTCAGTCTGTACTACAAACTTACTTACCTTGTTTCATATACTATGCACTTGAGTACAATTGAGTAAGGGAACAAGAAAAACATGGAGGAGGAGCTCGCCAGAATTGATTGGAAGAGAAGCCCAGTAGGGAATACGGTGGATTAGCTATTTAAGTACAACACCCTTAGTCTTGCTTTAGGGAGGGACAAAGCCATGGAGGGATTTGAAAGCATGGGTGATCATTTTAAAATTAAAGCATTGCTTAACTGGGAGCCTGGGCTCTCGTTAACACATATGCTAATACTTAATATATGGTTGGCATATAGTCAAAAGTATTCAAATGAATATGCCCAAATTATGCTTAACTTGATCAAAAGACATAACCAGTTCCCACCTTAACTCAAGAGTCAGCTGAGGTAAAATGTAGTTTATTCTCTTAATTGAAATACCAGGATTACTAGAAATAATTCTTCCTGTTTCTTAGAGTTCAGCAGGAAATAAAGAATTGTGACAATACCATGGCTTTAAAAGGTGTATTTTGTCCTTTTGTTTTGAAGAGAGGAGTTGAGCCATATGTGATGAGCTGTCTCGTCCAGGTCAGTAAAGTAAACAGCTTGTGAGGCCTTGGGTTTTTTTTTTTGAAAGTTGGAACAATAGAAGCAGCACGGGTCAAGTCAGGCTCCCTCAGAACCAGGGTTTCAATTTAGCTTCCAGCAGTTGCTGGTGTCTTGAAACAGGATGTGGAAGCTGTTAATCCTCTCTCAGTTACAGCTAAAAAGCTGGAGTTCTCTCTACTGTGAGAATTACATATGGGACAACCTATTGTACTGAATTTGCCTTTGGCAAGGGTGTGTTTATGGGATGTTACTATATTGGATAGATGTTACTTTGTAGTTAAATAATCTATGATTCTGTTAAGTTTTCCAATAGAATTAAAGTTATGCCAATTCTTCTTTCTTTTGTTTGTGTTTTAACTATAAGGTAAGAATAAAGTGTATTTTGCTTAAAGCCGAGTAGTGTAACAAATCAAATTACATCTGGAACAGACCACGTTATGCTTGCCTTTAAATAAAAGGCAGGGTCTAGGCTGTCTCCTCGATATATCTGATGGGGGTTTGGTTTGGTCCATAATAGAATCCTCCTCTTCTTTTTAGTCGAGATATCTCTCATCAAATTCTAACACTTTGCCTGCCCCTACCGCCCAAAAAAGGGAGCTTATTATACAGGTCACATGAATTGTTGAAGATCCAGGCCAAATAAATAAGTTAAGCATGAAGTGAAGACAAAAATAAAACTAGTGAGACAGAATGGGAATAGAATGTTAGTTAACCTTAAAAAGCAACTCAAAGATCTTCCATCGTAGGATAACTACTAAACAAATAGTAACAGGATGTCACAACTCTGTAATTATGAGTTTATTAAACAACAGGAAGGGGTTGGGGAGAAGATAGAAAAAGGTGGGATAAATTAGTTCTCCCCAAGACTCAGACACATATGCACAAAAATAAATGTGTATTTTGGCAGGATTAGGGAGAGACATGGTAGATTTGATACATAGATTTAAAGTGTGTTAGGGCAGAGGATTATCTGGGTTCAGATGTATCGATATTTGAAAATGGCTGGGAGCAAGGAATATGGGATTTCTGTTTTCACAAATAGAGATATTTTGAGAAGAAGCACGGTTGTTGTGCTGAACAAAGAACACAGAATTGCACAGCACAGGAACAGGCCTTTTAGCTTACAATATTGTGCTGAACATGACGTCAAATGAAACTAATCCCTTCTGCCTGCCATTAGTCCATATCCATCGATTCATTGCATATTCATGTGCTTAACTAAAAGCCTCTTAAATACCCCTATTGTATCTACCTCCACCACAACCCCTGGCAGTGTGTTCCAGACTCCTACCACTCTCTGTGTAAAAAACTTGCCCCTCACATCTCCATTGAACTTTCCCTCCTGTAACCTTAAACACATGCCCCCTAGTATTAGACACTTCAACTCTGGGAAGAAGACTTCACAGTCAGAGTCTATCTAAATTTTATAGACTGCTATCAAGTCTCCCCTCAGCCTCTGCCACTCAAGAGAAAACAACCTGAGATTTTCTAGCCTCTCCTTCTAGCTCATACCCTCTAATCCAGGTAGCATCCTAGTAAACCTCTTCTGCACCCGGGGAGGGGAAGGAGAAGGGAGTGGATGTGATGGTCCAGAATGAGGGGGTCATTCTGTCAGAACACAGGATAGGCCATTTTGGACTGAGATAAGAGAAATTTATTTTTCCACTCTGATGGTGGTGAACTTGTGGAATTTTCCACCACAGGTGACTGTGTAATTGGATATATTTAAAGGAATAATAAAAAAAAAGCAGGTTACTGGATGCTGAAAATATCAAGAGGGATGGGGAGATGGTGGAGTATGGCATTGTGATAAAGAATAAACCATGATCATATTGAATAGTAGTGCAGGTTTGATGAGCCGAACGGTGTTCCTGTGCTCATATTTGCCTTGTTTACTATGTGTTGAGCTGTGTTGATGGGTAGGGATGGATGTCAGTTCAACTGATTCAAGGATGCCAATCACAGATTCTTTTCCAATTCATACACTGAAATTTTGGATAACAAGCTCAGAAGCGCAGAACCTGGCACAAGGCTGGAACTTTGAATCTGGAAGCCTAATTTCTGGTACATACAAATGGCTGGTTCTTGGACACTGGTGGTCTTCAAGAGGCAGGATCTGTAACCATAATGCTTGGCAAAATCCAGGACCCTTTGGGTCAGCCTCCTGCCCAGTCCACGCCGACGGAAACGCTGATCGACAAAAAGTCGGAAGAGCTGGCAGGAGTATGGGTCCCCAGGCTCCATCTTCACTCCCACTACACCCACTACCTCCCTGCCTCCCTCCTCCTCCACTGCTACCCAGAAGCCAGCTCCAGGTGGTTTCAGATAATATCCCTCTATATCCGCCATGTCTGTTTCCATTCTCTCCCTAAGGTAGCTGACGTAGACTTGCCAGCACGCCAGGTAAATGAGAGCCAGTAGTAAAAGGCATATCAAACTACTGCAAGTCAATGAACCAGTGATGACATAAACCACCTGACCACTGGCAAAAAACAGGCAGACATTAGACAGTGAGCGAATAGCCTGTTTGAATGCTACCATCACTAATTCCATTGTCCCACTGGCAACAATTCTTCTGGCATTTTGGTAATCTCCTGCTTGGTATGCACGTACGATGAAAGCAGGTGTACAACCAATCATGCTTGTTCACTTTGCACCAAATGTCCTATGCTCAGCCATTTCAACTGTAAATGGGACCTTGAAACCACAAGCCTGAAAAAGGAAGCACAGCAGAGAGGTGGTCATGGGTCAGTGGCAGATTTGGGGTGGTTAGCAAGTCCAGGAACACTGTCACAAGCTAGCAAAAGACAGTCTAAATTATCAACTGGAAATGAATGAAGACATCCTACTGGCAGGCTTATGCCAGTGCATCACAAACTAGAGTTGTACTTGCAGGTTAGGTTAAAGAGGCCGAATGCTCATTACAAAATGCAATTGGATGTGTTGCCTGGGTAGTAATTTTGAATTTTTCAGTGTATGTTCCCTTTACATTTTCCATTTTGTACAAATGGGTGGTATTTTTCTCCCACGGACTGGTTCTATTGATCTGTGGTTCCCATTTTCATTCTCTCCATCCATAAAACCAATGTTTTCTTGGTTGTCTCTGTCCAGCTGTATGTGTATATAGGAATTTTAAAAGGTTAGAGTTTGAACCAGTAAAGTCACAAGTTGGTAGTTCATAGCTGTTTGCCTGTGATCAGAATAAACTTATTATAATAAACAGTAGTTGTTCAAACCGAAACCTAATCTGTTTTCTCTTTCTTTTAGAGTTTTTTTCTATTCATTTTTGGAATGTGGGCATCACTGGCAGGCCAGCATTTCTTGCCCAATTGTAGTTGCCCCTTGAGAAAGTGGTGGTGAGCCTTCTAGAAATGCTACAGTTCTCCAGCTGTGGGTCAACCCACAATGCTATTAGGGAGAGAATTCCAGGATTTTGACCCAGCGACAGTGAAGGAATAGCAATATATTACTAAATCAGGATAGTGTGTGGCTTGGAGGGGAACTTGCAGGGGGTGGTGTTCCCATGTATCTGCTGCCCTTGTCCTTCTAGATGGAAGTGGTCGTGGGTTTGGAAGGTCCTATCCGAGGATCTTTGGTGAATTTCTGCAGTGCATCTTGTAGATAGTACACACTGCTGCTACTGGTGGTGGAGGGAGTGGATGCTTGTGGATGTAGTGCTGATCAAGTGGGCTGCTTTGTCCTGGATGGTGTCAAGCTTCTTGAGTGTTGTTGGGGCTGCACTCATCCAGGCAAGCGGGGAGTTTTCCATCACACTCCTGATTTGTGCCTTGTAGATGGTGGACAGGCTTTGAAGAGTCAGGAGATGAGTTACTCGTTGCAGTATTCCTAGCTTCTGACCTGCTCTTGTAGCCACTGTGTTTATGTAGCAAGTCCAGTTGAGTTTGTGGTCAACGATAACACTCTGGTTGTTGATAGTGGGGGATTCAGTGATGGTAACACCATTGAATGTCAAGCAACACTGGTTAGATTGTCTCTTATTGATGATGGTCATAGCCAGGCATTTATATGGCACCAATGTCACTTGCTACTTGCCAGCCCAAGCCTGGATATTGTCCAGATCTTGTTGCATTTGAACATGGACCGCTTCATGAATGGTACTTAACACTGTGCAATCATTGGCGAACATCCCATTTCTGACCTTATGATCAAGGGAAGGTAATTGATGAAGCAGTTGAAGATGGTCGGGCCTAGGACAGTAGCCTGAGGAACTCCCAGTGGTAGGCGATGGCCTAGTGGTGTTACTGCTAAACTGTTAATCCAGAAACCCAGCTAATGTTCTGGGGATAACAAGCATGGGGCTGGATGAACACAGCAGGTCAAGCAGCACCATAGGAGTAGGAAAACTTGACGTTTCGGGCCTAGACCCTTCATCAGAAATTTCTGATTTCTGATGAAGGGTCT
>JAHRHZ010000020.1:5437340-5466507 GCA_024137785.1 Ginglymostoma cirratum
GGTTAGGGAGGTGGAGATGAGCTGGGCTGGTTTTGGGATGCGGTTGGGGGAGGGGAGATTTTGAAGCTTGTGAAATCCACATTGATGCCATTGGGCTGCAGGGTTCCCAGGCTGAATATGATTTGCTGTTCCTGCAGCCTTCGGGTGGCATCACTGTGGCATTGTAGGAGGCCAAGGATGGACATGTCATCTGAGGAATGGGAGGGGGAGTTGAAATGGTTCGCGACTGGGAGGTGCAGTTGTTTGTTGCGAATTCTCTTTTATTCATAGTATTTAATAAGTTGGAGTCTATTAAGAACACCATGAGTTACTGGTATACCGCAACAGTATTGCTACACTGCTAATATATTGCAGTGACCAGGAGTGCGCTCAGACCTTGTTCTGCATCATAACAGCTTTTTAAAACTGGAGCTTTGAAAATCAAAGCTGAATCCGCCCTAGCGTAAACTTGCTTTAAGTTGTAGTAGCCAATACAGAACTGGAGAAATCAAATCCAATACTTCCTTGTGCTTAAATATGGAGAGCACTAAAGTGAAATCAGATGAAGTTAAGTTTTTCAGTGCACAGGAAAACAAAATATAAACCACATTTTAAAGGCATTGAGTGAGATACAAAATAATGCAAGCATCACGTGTCATTATATGTAACAATTACTATAGCCACAAAATTAATCACTGTTCCTCTGAGCTAAATGAAACAAAAGTATCTTCCTCTTCATTTACAAAAAGACATTTGGTTTTGATCATCCTTTTCCTGTCACTACTTCCTCATCACAAGCTAATACGAGTTTCCCCATTGACAATCCAACAACTCCAAACTAATTGTCTCTACCATCAAGGACAATTACTTGGGAACAACAGCAACCAAATTCCCCCAAGTCATTAGGAGCAAAGCACAGATCCTTCACTGCAATAGAGTGAAAAACCACAGAATTCATTGTGGGAATACCATAACCATATGGACTGTAGCAGTGTAGGAAATAGCTCACCACAATCCTCAAAATGCAATTTGGTCTCAGAAACAGAATGCTGACTTTGCACCAAACACATTATATCACACATACCCCACCATTCCTGCTATATAGTACTGCATAGCTATTAGTCATCTGCAGGAGAAAATAATCTACTGAAAACAAATGCTTCAGATCATTTATAAAGGGGTTCTGCCATTACGCATATTCCAGCAACACAAATTGGCTATAACACAATTCCATTGAGTAGATGTCGACATCGTGGGCTTTGTCAAAGAATTTCTTTTACACCATCTGCAAGGATTGGCAATGTTCAGAATAAGTCAATGTGCTCATTTGAAAAAGTTAATTGAATTCTATGTCATAAAGCTCAAATATAAAATGTCACACAGTGAACAACCATCTTATTAGCAAAATGCGTGAATTCTTAGTTTGAAGAATTTATGCTGAACACCAAATGCAAAAGAGTGAGTGCTGTTAAACATATTCTTGAGTGTAGTTTTTTTTTCCTAGATTTTGTTACATATTTAATAAGAACTTTGAACTTGCTCATGTAAATGATTTATTCTAAAAGTTGTCCGGTACAACCTGCTCTTTTCCTGCACTATTTGAATACAGTGCTACTGAGGTTTATAATGCATTTTAATCCTACAATTAACTTCAATGCCAATGGGCTACACATGCAAGAAAGTTTAGATTCCTCTGCTTCACTATCTGAAAATCTATCCAGAAGTCTGTGCCGACGAATGTCAGGTCAGATCAGCAATGGACTAGGCCGTGGCGCAGACTATATTGCAGGTGAATAGATTTGTTTTTGATAAGAGTCAAGGCTCACACAAGTGACAGACTTGGTGTCAATACTTATAGAAGAATGGTGAGGAAGAATTGAGTGATTTTGAGTTTTATATTTTGGTGATCTGCCCCAACCCTGCTTTTCCCTTAGGCCCCGTTATTTCTATAGCACGATTTTCTTTAACATATTGCTGCACTGGAATGCAACTATCGTGTTATAGCAGAACCCCCGTACCTGGGGCAGAGAAAGAGAAGCTGTCGGGAGCGGAGACTCAAATGAAGAAACATAAATGGTGGCAAAGGCTGGAGGTCAACTCTCAACTGAAAGCGCAGAGACTCGGGTCACCAGATACAATTTGAAAAATTCAAGACTGATGTCAATGGAAAGGCTCACTGTTTGGTAATAGCTACTAAATTGAATACCTATTCAAAACTGGTTTTAGATAAAAGGTAAATGAGAAATACTTTACAGATTAAACAAAAAGGAATAGAATTTAACAAAAAAAATCAAATTGAAAACTTAATTAAATAAAACAGAAAAACGAGAAGATGTGTTGTAGTTGCATGGCGTGGTAGCTGGTGGACCCCATTGTGGTTCAGAATGGCTACATCTATAGAAAGTATTGATTGCTCGAGTTTGAGTTGCACACTGTGGCATGTCGGGTTGGGGGGGGGGTGGGGGCAGGCGGTTACCTAGACACTGCTTCAGGAGACAGTAACACCCCTTAGACTAAACTACTTTGAATTGGTCAGTGGTTAGCATGTGACAATCAAATCAATCAGCAAGACAGGTAGGGGGAAATGCAGGAGGTAGTGCTGCAGGAGCCTCTGCTCTTGTCCTCATCTAACAGGTTCAAGATTCTTACTGCCTGTGTACACAAGAATAGGGACTACAGAGGATGAGAAAACTGACCACTGCACCATGACACAGGGAGCCATTCAAGTGGGGGTAGAAAAGAGAAATATAGTCATAATGGAAAGTAATACAGTTAGGGGCTAAGACACTACTCCTGGTGGTCAGAATTGAGAGTACCGAAGACTGTACTGCCTACCTGGTGCCAACATTTATCATCTCTCATCCGGGCTCTGTTGAAGTGGGAAAGAAAGATCCAGTTGTCACAGTCCACACAGGTAACAGGATAGGTGGAAAGAGGTTCTGCTGACGGAATGAGCAGCTAGGGGCTAAATTTGAAAGTAGAACCAAAAAAGGTGGTAATAATCTTGATAAAGAGATGAAATAAGAACAGTTGCGAGAGATAATCTCGGCTTGGATAAAGCAGAGTCCACTTAGGTGGAGGTAAAAACAGCATTGGCAGGAACAGTATAGATCCCAAATAGCGGCCATTCTGTAGGAAAAACTAGACGTCAACGAATAATGGGGGCATGTAAAATGAATAGGGTAATAATATGGGTGACTTTAATTGCTATGTTGATTGCGTTATGCAAATTGGAAAGGATAGATATAACAAATTTATAGCATGCATTAGGAATGGTTTTCTAGAGTAAGTGTGTCATGGAGTCAAACAAGGAACAGGCAGGTTTAACCACAACCTCAGAAAAAGATCCCCTAGGAAGCAGTAATAACATAATAGAATTTGATTATGAGAGAGTGAGAAACTTGGGTAGATCCCAACTGTGTTTAACTTAAATCAGTGTAATTGCAATGAAATGAGGATAGAGTTAGCTAAAAAGTGGACTGGGTAGATAGATTAGCAGGAAACACAGTATGAAACGAATGTTCAACATTTAAAAGGTAGTAATTCATGACTCTCAAAAGATAAGATCTCAGTAAAAGGAGGAAAGATTCTGAGAGAGAGATAAACCAACCATGGCTAACCAAGGAAGTTAAGGAGGACATTCAGTTGAATTAAAAAGCATGTTAAAAAAGGGCAAAAATCAGTCCTGATAAGTGGGATATATTCAGAATCCAGCAAAGGGGGACTGATAATAAAAAAAAGGGCAAAAATAAACCACGAGGACACACAAGCAAGGAATACCAAAGAAACAGACAAGAACCTCTTTAAACCTACAAAAGAGAGGTCAAAGTGAACATAAGACCTTCAGAAAATGAATCGAGAGATTGTTTATGAGGAACAAGGAAATGGCAGACGAATTGAACAGATAATATGCAGTCTTCACTGTGGAAGGTATCACAAACTTTCCATTAATACTAAAGAATATGGAGAGGCAATTAAGTACCATTACTGGAGAAGTAGTAATATCAGATAAACTATGGGGGGGGGGCCAAAGGCAGATAAGTCTCCTGGCTCTGATGGCTTGCATCTGAGGATCCTAAAAAGGAGGCAGCTAGAGAGGTATTTGACATATTGGTTGCAATTTTCCAAAAATCCTTAGATTCTCTTGTATTAGACAACTGGAATATCCCACGGATGCCCCAGTTCAAAAATCAAATGGTGGCAAAAAGCAGGTCACTATAGGCTGGTTAGCCTAACATCTATCATTAGAAACATAATGGAATCAATTAAGGAACTATCAGCAGAACATCTGAAAATCATTACTTAAATGAAACAGTCATGAAAGGGAAATCGTATCTGACTTAGAAATTTGAGAAGGTTGAGAAAGTCTCAAGAAAATTGCAGCATCTTCATTGATGGGCACAGCGTACCTCCACAAATAGCTGTAAAAGGTAAATCTCTTCGACAAATCAAGTCAGCACAGGATTCGTTTAGAGATAGTAGGAACTGCCGATGCTGGAGAATCCACAATAACAAGGTGTACAGCTGGATGAACACAGCAGGCCAAGCAGCAGAGGAGCAGGAAAGCTGACGTTTCAGGTTGAGACTGGTTTCTGATTGCTTCCCACAGTTGTTTAGAAGAGTAGGTCTGAAAGATGCCACTCAAAACTTCTTTATTGGGGAATTTACAAAGGTTTAAAATCATCTTAGGAGAAGCATCACAAATCAGTCTTTAAATCCATTACACTTTGTCTATGAATGTACCCAAACAAATCTAGCAAAACCCAGGGGGTCAAACAGAAAAGCTTATCAATCTCCTTCAGCTTACTAGATATATTATGTGTCACATAGTTTCCTCAATTTCTGAGGGAAAGATGCATAACATTGAAAGGCTTAAATTCATGGCTTAGGCTAAAAGACAAAAATGAAAAACTATAAAACATCAAGTAGAACCCCACAAGCCATTCCTCATTCTCACCGAATGTCAGAAGAACAAAATGTTTTCCCTGCCATTCAATCCCAAGTGGTAGGTGACAGTCTTCTGACCAACTGGGATGGCATGGTAACAGGGGTCAGCACTGATGCCTCACAGCCCCAAGGACCTAGGCGAGATTCCAGCCTCGGGTGACCGTGTGTTCAGTTTGCAAGTTCTCCCCGTGTCTGTGTGGGTTTCCGCCAGGTGCTCCAGTTTCCTCCCACAATCCAAAGACGAGCAGGTTAGGTGGATTGGCCATGCTAAATTGTACTGTAGTGTCCAGCGATGTGCAGGCAAGGTGGATTAGCCAGGGTAAATGCAGAGTTACTGGGATAGGGTGGGTCTGATTGGGATGCTCTTTGGTGGGTTGGTGCAGTCACGATGGGCCTAATGGCCTCTTTCTGCACTGTAAGGATTTTAAGATTTTAAGATTTTATACCGTGGTTGGATTCAGACAGACGAAGCGGGCTGAGCAGAGCAACAAACTTATAGCCTGCAGCACTTGATTTTAGCAGATCACTCAAAATCTCCTCATTGGGATCTTCAAACAAGATGCAAGTTTCAACCAAACATTCTTTAAAAAAAAAACGCACCTAGGATGCCAATCATTCAATACTTGAACAGAATGAATTGACTACCTCAGAAATCAATTGATCTATTACAATTACTTAGGCAAAGCTGTTTTAATTTCCTGCAATCACAGCTGTCAGGAATGATGCTGGATAGAATGACAACCATAGTTCTGCATTTTAATATATTTCACCATAAAAGGTGACTTTGTTTCACACATCAACCATGGAAACATTCAGCAGTCTGAGAACTAGTTATGGTGCATAAGAAAAACACAGCCATAATTGCGTGTCATAGCTTCACTAAGTCATTTATTACTACAGATTATTTTTGATTCCAAATTAAATGTATACCTGCACAAACTGACATTTGTCAATGAAATTGATTTTTGCAAATGTTAACAATGAGTACTTTATTTTCTCCATTTCAATCCCAGGTGTCTGCATCTTATAGCCAGAACAGTTGGGGAGAACAGAACAGATTAGATTTGGAAACTCCTTTATTGACTGGAGAGAAAATAAAAAAAACAAAAATAAACAAACTTTCTTGCATTTCTAACACCAGAACAGAATATGCTGGCACTCTAGCCCACAATTTCTTATTTACAATAAAACAAATTCTCATTTGTTGAAAGAAATCAGAAAATGCTAGAAATACTCAGAGTTGGCAGCATTTGTGGAGATAGAAAGTTTTAATGTTTCAGGTGGATGGCCTTTTAGCAAAGCCGCTTGTGTCACTACCTCCAATGGTTTGCTTTTATTTCAGATTTCCAATACATGGCTTGTATACAAAATCATGTTCTGCATCAAAACACAGAAAATTATCATGATTGTGTTAGGGACAGTTAACATTTAAAGATAAATATTAACACATTTTAACTAATGAACTCACCACAAGATTTCACTAAACAAAACCAAAAACTTTACTGCACAGAGAAAGAAAGACACTAACTACATTCAGTTTTACTTACTCCTCCTTGTTCCTTCATCTGTCTGCAGTTCGCACGAATTAGTTGGGCCAAAAGGCCTGTTTTGCTGCTGTATACCTGTATAATTGTCTGGTATTTTGAAATCTTCGTATTATTTACTGCTGTTAGAACCACAATTTTCAATTCCACCTATTCTCTCAAATAAAACTTGTTGTTTAACAATTGACTGGAGATACATCAGTTACTTGTTACAATTGTCTTCTTAGTGCTTTCCAGACAATTCTGTGATTGCTTTCTTTGCCATAGGGAATGGAGGGGTCCACTGGACTTCTTCATGGGCCACAGTAGATTTTTCAGCTGTTTCTCCTTCAAAATCCAAAAAGAGAGGTTATGCTACCACCTGCAGTCCACACAGAAGAAATTTAATATTTTCTCAACTCGGGTGCTTGTCAGGTCTGCATCCATCAGCATTGGCTGTCTCCTGAGTGAGCTGCAAACTGCCAGAGCTCAGCGTACGACTGAACTACTTTTGGAGCAAACACCCCGATAATTTAACAAAAGGACCATTCATTTCCAACAGTCTATTCCCGTGAGGACATGGCATGTTTTGGAATATCCTCAAAAGAGACTTTCAGAATCATTTACCCTACTTAAAATTCTTTTGTAATCTGAACCAGTAAACAAAATTTTACAACCTTATTGATTTACTGTTGGGTAAGGGCTTTTGGACCTTAAAACAACTCTGCAAAGATGTCATGGAACTGATCCCCTTGGGACATACGTAAGCATAGGGTGGGCGGAATTGGTTTGATCCGTGGAGATTGAATTAGATTGACAAGTGCAGTTAGAGAATAATCTCAAATTAACACTAGGCTCAGAGCCTGATGTAGCTGATTACCATGTACGGTTACATTCATTAATATGCAATAAATGGAATAATAAAGAAGCCTAAGCTTAAAACAGATCTTGACCTTGCCTTCTCCTGTGGTCTCACTAATGCCTCACAGTTTTAGCGAGATTTCCACATTTTTATCCATCTGCTCCCTTGTTCCTCTTTCGCTTCTTTTCAGTTCTGAAGAAGTGTCATAACAGACTAGAAAACATTGATAATAGTGTGGAGCTGAAGGAACACAGCAGGCCAGGCAGCATCAGAGGAGCAGGAAAGTTGATGTTTCGGGTCAGAACCCTTCTTCAGAAGTGCCAATTTTCCTGCTCCTCTGATGCTGCCTAGCCTGATGTGTTCCTCCAGCTCCATACTGCTTACTTCTGACTCCAGCACCTGCAGTTCTTACTATCTCAGACTATAAACATTTACTGTTCATCTCTTCACAAATACTGTGGGACCTGTCGAGTTGAGGTTCTCCAGCACTGTTTGCTTCACATTTCTGACATCTGCAGTATTTTATACTGTCATTCCTTACTTTTATACTCCACTGTCTTTCAAATAATGGCCAACAGCCTACTTGCCTTCCATATTATCTGAACTGGAGTGCTAGCTTGGAGAGATTTATGCATGGCCAACCCAAATATCTTTGCGCTGCAGCTTTCTGCGGTCTTTCCACAGTTAAATAGTCAGCTTCTCTGTTCTTCGTATCAAAGTGCATAACCTCTCACTTTCCCGACCCTTGGTGAAGTGGTGTATTTTGTCCCTTTTTTTCCTAAGAAAAGAGAGGGTTAAAGAGAGGTAACGAGCACTCTACTCAGAGCCAATAAACAGTGTGAGGGACCTTGGGCTTTGTTCAAACAAACAAAAGGAATAGAAGCAGCCTGAATGATTGGGGTCAAGCTCCCACAGAACCAGGGCTTTTAGTTTTAATTTTCAGTACAGTTACTTCCGGGGTCTTGACATCGAACATGGAAGCTGTTTTTCCCCGTACAAGCACCAGGTGTAAGGTTACTCGAGAGCCCATGGGGATGGGGGTTAATGTTAACCTAGAATCATAGAATCCCTACAGCATGGAAGTAGGCCATTTGGCTCATTGACTCCACAGCAACCCATCCCCTACACTGCCCATGGCCAATCCATTTAACCTGCACATCTTTGGACTGGAGGAGGAAACTGGAACACTAGGAAGAAACCTACGCAGACACGGACAGTGTGCAAAGTCCGCATACGATAGTCGTCAGAGGGTGGAATCATACCCAGGCCCCTAGCGCTATAAGGCAGCAATGCTGATCATTGAGCCACTGCCATTCATTATGATCATGACTGAACATCCAATCAAAAGCCTGTTTCTGCTTTTCCCCTCCATATCCTTTGATCCCTTTAGCCTTAAGTGCTGTATGCAACTCCTTGATATCATAGTGCTTTGGCCTTGACTGCTTTCTGAGGTAGTTAAATCCACAGGCCCACCAGTCTCAGTGAAGAAACTGCTCATCTCAGTCCTAAATGATTTATCCCAAATCATTAAAACAGTGATCCCTCATTCTGGACTCCCCCACTGGAGTCAGAGAACTTCCTTTCTGCAACTATCCTTTCCAGTCTTTTTAGAATTTTAAAACTTTCCACGTGATCCTCCCCCATTATTCTGAACTCCACTGAATATAATCCTAACCAATCCAACCTCCCCTCAAATGTCAGTCCCACCATCCCAAGAATCAGGGTGGTAAACCTGCATTGTGCTCTCTCCATAGCCAGAGCATGCTTCCTCAGATAAAGGAGACCATAACTCCACAGAACGTTCCAGGTATGGTTGTGCAAATGCCCTGTATAAAATTGTAGCAAGACGTCCCTGCTTCTGTATTTGAATCCTCTCACTAATACACCATTTGCTTTCTTTACCACTTGCTTACCTTCAACAACTGATGTACATGAAGGTGTAGCAAGAACACCCAGGTCTTGCTGCACATTCCCCTGTCTCAATTTAATAATCTGCCTCCCTGATATTGCTGCCAAAATGGGCAAACTCACATTTATCCAATGTGCTGCATTTGACACATTTGTTCACTCAGCTTGTCAAAAATCACAAATGAAGCAGTGCATATCCTGCTTGTTACCTCAAAAAATTAGTCAACAATAGAACCATATATAAATTACACAATCTATTGCCCAACTGACTGCAGATTTGAAACAAATTTTACACTGGCCAAAAATGTTTATAACATTCGCAAGGCAAGTATTAAATAAATTGTTGAACTGTTGCAAACAAAAGACAATGCTGTTTCAACGTAATCATCATATTACCTCAAAAAGCAGCTAAATCTTGAGTTTCAGTTGAATTGTAGTCAAAGAAAAGACAAGTCTTATGAGGTACAATGTAATTATGAAATATGTAGTGTTGCCACGGCTGGCATGGAATAAGGAGATAGTGGACAAGAAAGAAAATACCATTTAAAGAACTGGTGGAAAAAAGTATTAAATAATACTTGAAATGATAGGGTAAATAAAGAGTCTTGTACTCGCATATTTCAAAGATGGTGACAAAAGTGATGCTAAATCTGTTGGCAAAAGAACAGAAAACTGACAGATTAATGAACTGTACTTTTTATTGGGAAGATGTAAATGGTAACAATCTTCAGTGTGTATGAAAATCATAGCTCTTTGTCCGACAGTGGTCACGGCCATGTCTGTTCTCCTGACCAGAAGGTTCATGTTCTGGATACGTGTCACGGCACTGCTGACCAGGTTGATTAAGAATGTTATCGGATTTAGTTATCACAGCCGCAATCATCAAAATGCTGACAGCACAGTTACTGGTGCTGTATGACAAGTACATGACAATAAAAAGAGGTTCCACATGCTCGTGGGCACCCAAAATGTGAACGGATGTTCCACAAGCACTACTTTTCGGCAACTACTAATCAATGCATATTGTAGGCCATCCACTTTTGGAAACAATTTATCAGCAAGGAAGGTAACTCATACTCTCAACCAAAGGAAATTAGATTTTGGAATGTTGTAATTTAGAGCTCCATAGAGGGGACAAAATTAGCTGTCCATTTCATGGATGGCAACTTCTCTAAAAAAAAATTGATTACTTTGATCAAAGTCACAAAGTTCCTCCAAAGAGTTTGTAACTTGCCATACACTAGGGTTAATTGCTTTTTCCTCCTGTTAGAGGAAGTACATTGAATTATGCAAAACAAACTGTACTATCATCTACAAACTTATGTGACTGGCCAAAAAGAGCTTAAGGAAACTAATACCATGAGCACATTATTTTAAAGCGCCACTCTGGCAGCTCAGCAAATTAAAACATCAAATGGCTGAGCCATTAGCTCACAAACTATTAAGATTTGATCATCAGAATCTAAGGGAAGCTATTACAATTAATTCAGCCACCATGGACTGAGCATGAAAATGCATGAGCTTCTCATTTCTCTGCTACAAAGAATCCAAATTAGCAGAAATTTACACAGGACATGGGGGTGGGGGTGAAGAGGAGCAGAAACAGAAAGCAGGAGAGAAAGAAAGAAAAACAAACAGGCAGGTTCCAGTTTTTACAAATCCACACTGGCATCAAGTCAAAAAAAAATGAAGTCTTAGAAATCTGGGTTCCAAGTACATAATGTGCTATTTGTAATTTTCAAAAACAAACTAATTTATTATCATTTAATCACAGCTGAAGATTCGTGACTTTCTCTACTGCTAAATTTGTATTTAAACTATATCCCCACCTCACTGAGAACTAATCACCTCATCAGGAATCTCCATTTCCCCTTTCAAGTCCTTCAATGTGCCAACATCCGATACATGACTGAGGTAAACTTCTGATTACCACACAACTGCCTACATGTACCTCTAACAATCACCAATCTTTCTGTTAGTCTCAGCATACTATCCTTTCATTTGCGGGATATACTGGCCTAACCACTGCATTACCCACCCCTAGCTCTCCAAGGTGGTTATGGTGAGAAGCCTCCTTGAACTGTTGGGTGTATCTACATTACAGGGCCCAGAGTCCAAATGTCAAAACCATCTTCTTTCTGTTAGCTATGATTCTAACAGCAAGAGCAGAGAGTTTTCCTCCCAATTTGCATCGAGTCCAGTTTTACGAGGGATCCTCAATGCCACCTGGCTAAATGCTAGCCTGAAGTCAAGGGCAGTAATCCTCACTTCCCCTCGACTTCAGCTGTTTTCTCTATGTTTCAGCCAAGGCCATATTGAGATCAGGAGCGGAGTAGGTATAGTGGAACTCAAACAGAGCAACGAGCTGGTTATTGTTGAGTGCCATTTGACAGCACTGACCATGCCATGATCCATCCTTTAGGGTCCATAGCTTTTGCAGTCTGAAGTTCTGTTAGCTGCTTCTTGATATCACAGTCAATAGAATTGGTGGAAGTCTGACAACCTCAGGAGGCCATGAGTCTACTTAGCACTTCTGACTGAAGATGCTTGCAAATGCTTAAGCCACATCTTTTGCATTGATGTGCTGGCCTCCATCTCATTTACAGTGGAGATATTTGCAGAACCACTTCCTCCAATGATCTGTTTAATTGTGCACCAATTAATGTGGAAGGACTGCACAGCTTACAGTTGGTTCTATTAGGTGTGGGATTACTTAGCTCTTTCACATGCTGTTTACACTTCAGTGCTTTACCAGGTTGGCACCTCACTTGTAAGTAGACCTGCTAGTCTTGACATGACTTTCTGTATTTCATTGAATCTGGGCAATCCCCTGTCTTGGTGGTAACACTGTGTAGATACGCTACCTCAGGTTACAGATCATGGAGGAGTACGATTCAACTGCAGCTAAATGGTTCAAAACACCTCAAGGAAGTTTAGCCTTCAGTTGTTAGATCTGTTCAAAATTTATCCCGTACAACAAAGCAGGAATGCCACACAACATGACAGAAGGCACCCTCAATTGAAAGCAGGACTTTGTCTCCATAAGGACTATCGCCACATATACCAATATGATCAGTCAAATGCAATTACAACTGTACTGAAAACTCAGGGGTTAAGTATGTTTATCCCTTGCACTGATTCCTTTATCATCTGCTACAGGTCTAGTCTAGTAGTCTGTGTCCTTTAAGACTGGGCCAGTAGCTATACCAAGCCACACTTGACAATGGACATTGAGGCCCCTCACTCAGAGGTCATTCATGCCCTTGAAACCCTCAAAACATTCCCCAAGTGGTGCTCAACATTGGGAGAAAATTGATTCATCAACTGAAGGGTTGTAGTAAATGGTAAGCAGAAGGAGGCTTCACAATCCTACAGTGTAGGTGGTCATGTACTTCAGTCTATTCTTTCACAGAACAGTCTAGGTAATTCCACTCCTTTCCTGATCTCTAGCACCCTGCGGTTTCTCCAACCCATTCTTTCAAATTCCTTTTGAAAATTGCCACTGAATCTGCTTCAGTTTTGTTATTCAGCACAAGAACTTCTCTCAAAAATTTCTCAGCTCCCATTTGGATCTTTTGCTTATTACCCTATATTTGCATGCTGTTATCAACAGAAACACACACCGTCTCTCCACATCCACTAATAAAATCCTTTGGAAGTTTAAATACGAATTTAATATTCCTTAACATTATAAGCTTCAAGGACAAAATATCCAGCTTCTTTCATGCCTCCACATAACTGAAGCACCTCATTCCAGGTATAATTTTGGCAAAATTTTTCTGCATCGTTTTTAAAGCCTCAACAAGTTTTAAATGTAACTGTACTCAATGAATTTATAACAAAACGTTTTTAGCTTGACTATGAAGTATTTCATTGAAAACAATAAAACCAAACATAAAATTTGATTTCATCAAGTTGAAACTAACCTGCATTTCATACGAAATACATACCTCCAATTATAAAAATACCATGATTTACAAGTGTGGACATTTGTGTTGTTAAATTTTACACAAGTTTTTAAACATGTAAGGGGATGTGATAGCGTGGTTAGTATGCTTACTAGATGATTAATCCATAGATCCGGGTAATGTTGTTCTGTGGACCTGGGCGTAAATCCTGCCATGACAGATAGTGGAATCTAAATTTGATAAAAATCTGGTATTAAGAGTCTAATGATGACCATGAAATCATTGGTCGATTGTCAGAAAAAAAAACTTATCAGGTTCACTCATGCTCTTCAGGGAAGGCAACTGCCCTTCAGTGGTCTGCCTTACATGTGACACCAGACCTACAGCAGTGTGGCTGATTCTTAAATGCCTTCTGGCCAATTCGGAATGGGCAATAAATGCTGGCCCACCCAATGACACTAAGTGTCAGAGGGGGATGTCAAAGAGGAGTCTCCAGTCCTGTGTCTAGCAGCACACGTCGATCTTCATTCGCAACTCTTTACGATGCAGCATGAGAGGTGTTTCTAGGACAGTATCACTGGAACACTCTGCCCCTCCCAGTCAAGTACACTGAGAAAAACTTGACACCTCTCCTTATGCTCCGCGGTAATTTTGATATGCCAATCCCCCCCTTCAAGCGCTCAGGATGTTGTGGTAGAAGCATAAGCAAAGCGGTATGAATATTATCAAACGAAGATTCAACTTTTTCCGCATGACATTTGCAGGTCTTCGAGTATCTCGGAAGGATTCCGGACGAAGGTAAGCTTCTGTTCTTTCCCTACATTCGCATCTCCAATAATTCAGCTCTCAGCCCGTGCACAATAAGGGTCTAGGCCCGAAACATCAGCTTTCCTGCTGCTCTGATGCTGCTTGGCCTGCTGTGTTCATCCAGCTCCACACCTTGTTATCTCACAATAAAATCCACTGGTCCGGGATATCCCCGTTGATGAAAACACCTACAAGTCACAACTGCCTGCCTGCCTGGGACTCCCTGTCAACTTTCAAGCCAGAACAGCGACTAAACTTAAAGTGCCCACAACTGTTTCTCGTCAAAGCGCATATTATTTTAAAGAAAAAGTATCATTTCGCTCTAAAAGCCGAAAGGCAAAGAGCAAAAAAAAACAATTAACTCTGATTTTCCTCCGCAGATGCTGCCAGACCTGCTGAGCTTTTCCAGCGGTTTCAGTTTTTGTTTCTGATTTACAGCATCTGCAGTTTTTTTTTACAAAACAAAACATCTCTGTTCTCTCCCCTCACACGGAGACACAGACGACAGCCACCGCCTTCCTTTTTATAAACTATTCTATCAAACCCCAGGAAAACGATCGCAACGCAGCGTCTTCTTCAAAGAAGTCCGTCTGACACGAATAAAATCCTCGCTACACATAATAACAAATAAAAAGACACACATACTGCATACATAAATACATACGAGTCAGTGTTTGTGCAGGAATCATAGGAAAAAACCAAACGTCTCCTCACTCCGAGTTGGGCGCCGCCATTTTGTGAGCCGTTACCCCGGGACTGGGCGGGAAAGTGGGCGGAGGAAAGAGCAGCGCGAGAGGCGAAAGTGGGAGGAGTAGAGAGCAGCGCGAGGGTCGGGGGAGGGGGGTAGGAGGAGGTGGAGGAGGAGGGTAGAGGAGGGCGAGTGTGGGGGAGGGGAAGGAGCAGGAGCAGGGAAGGGGGAGGGGTGTCGTGTAATGGTTGAATAGTGGCACCCCCTCCCGGGGCCCAGGCTGTGGTGGCCGGTTTGGTTGAGACGAGGCGCTATTGTTTCGCTTCTCCGAGGGAGGTTCGAGCTGCCGCCGGTGTTTCGGCCGCCAACAGCACCGCTGCTGTGTTTTCATTCCTTTTTTTTCAAAAAAAATTATATATAAATGTGTGTGTGCGTGCGTGTTATGTTTTTTTTTGTTCTCTCCCGTGTGTGAGTTAATGTTAAACTGCATGGAGCCGCTGCAACCCGTCTGAAAAGAAAAATATATTTATACCATAAATACACACATTTATATTGTCTACCACATTAACATACAATAGGGAACAAGATGTAAGTTGTTTTTTTGTGTGTGTTTTTTTTGGTTGAAAGGAGATCGAAGAGTGCAGTGAGTGAGTGAAAGCGAGTCTTTGCTCTCTTTTTTTTTTCTTTTTTTTCTCTCTTAAACTTTCGCACTCGCTCCATCAATGACTGAGCGGCGGCGGCGGACCGGCTCTCCTTCCAGACATTGAATAAGTTCCCCGAGGCTTTTTATTTATTTATTATTTACCCATCCACCCCCCCCCCAAAAAAAAACACCCTCTCTCTCTCTCTCTCTCTTTTTCTCTCTCTCTCTCTCTCTCTTCCACCCCCCCCCAACACACACACACACAACAATGAAAAAGATGGCAAATTCGATGGGGAAAATGCAGCCTTCAGACCCGAGGAGAAAAAGGCAGGCGTTCCTGGAGGAGCTGCGGCAGTTTCACCACAACAGAGGGTAAGGATTTTAAACCCCCGAAATATATATTTTTTTCTAATTTTTAAGGAAAAAACCCGGGGGATAGGGTGGGTGAAACTTTGGACGGGCGCTTTGGTGAAGAGGAGGCGTGGGTCTGATTTATTCTTCTTTATTTGGCCCCCCCCCCCCGGGCCGGCGGCCCCCCCTGACCCCCCCCCCCCCTTCTTGTTCAGGACGCCTTTTAAAAAGATCCCAATAGTGGCTGGAAAGGAGCTGGATCTTCACGCTCTCTACACCAGAGTCACCAGCCTGGGAGGATTCGCCAAGGTGAATATCTTGTGTGTGTTTTATTTAATTTCTTGCGGTATGTGCGTCTTAAAAATCTGTTAACGCCACCCCCTTCCTTTTTGGAAAACCTGCTTGGAAGGGCTGTTGTTTTATTTTAAAGGTTTACAAAAGAAAAGGTTTCTGTCTTGTGTGTGTGACAGTGAAGCTGTAAATGGCAGTTGTCTGTCTCTGGCCTGGCGTTGCAGTTGCTGCGGCTGCTTCACTGCGCGCACTTCAGCCAAGTCAAAATTAGCGGGCATACTTAACATCGATAATCGTGAGTGTGCCTGGGGTAGGAAATGCTCTTCAGGGGACAGGCTCGCACCACTCGTTTGCCTTTTTTTACTCGCCGCATCGGAGGGGACGGACTTCTTCACTGTGTCAGGCTTCGTGGTTCAGGGGGAAAATCGTAGGCCTCACATAGGCCCATAGGATGGCCCGGACGTTTGAAAATATGAACATTTATCGACCCCCTTTTTTTGTCTTCTGAGCCAGGAAAGTGCTACAAAGTTTTTGTTTTTTTTTCCGCTGCTGACCCTTTTTTCTTTCTCGAGCAAAATTGCGGCGCTGTTCGTGTTGTTAAAGCCGTTGAAGGAACAGATGGTATATGCTTCTATCTGATAATGTGTCTGCATATTAATCAGGATTATTGTTTTTTTTGCTGCAGGTAACTGACAAGAACAAATGGTCACAGATAACGGAGGAATTAAACTTTCCGAAAGGTTGCCCCAATGCAGCATTTGCCTTAAAACAATATTACTTACGGTGAGCTTTATTATGTATTTTATGTTCGGTTCAAGTCAATTCTTGCTATATCTGTTTAAAGTTGGGAACACGGGATTTAATTTAGAGAAAATAGTGATACTATTGCAAAAGTTCCTTCTTATTTTGCTCTTGAAAATGACATTATTTTACTTTTTGTAGAAATGAAATAATAATGCTTTTTAAGTTTTTGAAATTGATGCTTGAACTGTTGTTTCGTTTTTGGGGTTTTGAAGTAGTATGGCGAGTTGATCTAAAATGTATTAAACTTGCAGATCAAGAAGACTGTATAGGTGTGACACAGTTTTACGGTAGTCTATAGTTGAGGCGTTCCACAGCATTTACAGCAGTTCAGAAACTACCTGGAAGGAAGTAGCATACATGAAACAACGCAGGTGTTTTCTGTTGGTAAATTTTGTTGCCAGAACTGAATTTTTCCAAAAGGCAATCGGGACACAGTACTTCAATTTTTTTCACACTTCTCATAGAAAAAATTTCCAGGAAGACTTTGACAGTAATGCTTGATACAGTATGTATCTTTTTTATTTAATTGTAAATCCATAACTCTTTCAAAATAGTAAAACCAATTTGATGTAGAAGGGTTATATTTTGTAAATTGGTTGAAATTGTGTAGTGGCGTCCAGTCTTGCTTTGTCCCAGTATTTTTATTTCCCCATTTTGCAAGGATGGTTAATGTTGTCTTTTTTGAAAGTTATGGAAGTAAGGTAATTTAATGGTGGATTCACTGAGCAGGGGCAGTTTTATGGCCAGATGTCTTTGGGGCAATTTTTCATTGTATGTTAGGATTGATGGGCAGTTTGTGGATAAGAATGAGGTGAAAAGGCAAATTTGGTTTAAGCGTTATGAAGGTGTCATGCTTTGGGAGTACTTGGATTCTGAAATAGTTGGCTTTGCACACTATTTCCAGTCAATAGTGCCGTACAAATTTAGTGGTTCAAAATAAAATTAACATTTTCAGAAGTCTTGAACAAGCAGTGCAGAAGATTTTGTCGTGATTAACTGGCACAATGTTTAAAATTTCCAGGTTAAGGTTCAATAACAGTTGCTTCTGTTCATTTCTATGATATTGTGGTGTATTCTAGAAAAGTTGCATCTGTTTGAATTCAAAAATTAAACTTGTTTCGACCTACCTTATCTGGCAACTTTCAGGTAACTTGGTATGAGAATACTTAAATACAATTTGGTCATATCTAAGTAATACAGCAGGGAGTATTCCAAATGGATTTGAGAGTGTCTGTTGGAGTGCTGTATATTCCTGTTCAAGTCCAATTGCATTTGCAGGACATGAAACAGGTTCTGGCTTAAGATTTAGCTTGCTTCACGTCCAGATGTTTGAAATAGTAGTGGTTATTTTTCCATTCTAAATGTCACTATTTTTGATATTCTATAAAGGACAATGTTTTCATGCTGTTATAAAACATAAACAAGGACAGTTAAATTGTACACGTTTTCATATGCTTAATCGGATTTAATTTGTAAACATCATTGATATTCACAACACTTTCGAATACCTGAAAAACTCAGAATAATTTGCTGTCTGTTGATGAACAGTATTCATAACTTTAATGTTTAAAACAAAACATCTTTGCTGGAATGCCATAAAACGAAATGCAGATTACGTGGTTACAAGGCGTAAATAAAAACTTAATGTTTTTGTGGCACTGCCAATCTCTTAGCTTGCAGCTGGCTGAGGGGTTTGCCTTAAAATTGAAGGAAAAGGCCAATTAAAAATTAGAATGCAGGAGAATTTTGGGGAGTGCAAGTAGCTGTGATTAACAATAAATATAATGTGTACTTGCCACAATTAAAGATGACTGGAACTTAGTGGTACAGTATTAAATCACCCTATTTAATTAATTCCTCGGACAACCCCATTTACAGCATTGAACAATCTTAAAAAAACAATTTTTGTGTTGTCTACATTCCTTTTAGTAAGCATAGGGATTACACTGTTTAAGGATGGCTTTTTGCCTGATAACATATTATGCAGTTAACATATTCAAGAAGGTCAAAGCAATGTACCTATGTTTACCTTCTGGTTAAAATAAGGGAATTTTTCCAAAGTTTTATTTGTATAATATGCAGGGAAGGAAGCCAAATATCCCACTTTTCTAAAAATTAAAAACTATAATATGACTATTGGATGAAGTTGCATGATTTCCATCACTTTGAATGTAGCATTATGCGTATCAGCATAAAAGGATTTTAAAGCTTTAAGCCAGTTTCTGTCAACTACTTTTGATAGAAAAATATTGGTTGCTGTAGCCTCATCAGAATACCTGATTTGCATAGCTTGTGCTTGACATAAGTACTTGCTATACAAGACAGTTTGTGTTTCTAACAATTGTGCTATCTTCTCAATGTGTTGATAGAACTGATAAGACGTCTGATGTCAAAATGTTACAAAAAAAATTTCAAATCCTGCCTCTATCTTTTGTAAATACAGTACCTAGAAAATTGACAAATGATATAATCGGTTGTAGACTTTGTAACTAATTTTGTTGCACAATTGATATATTGCATTAATGCAGCTTTTGTACACGAACAGCCCTTCACCTTTTTTCCAGACTGGTGTTGATCCTAATCTGCACAAAATGTCATAGATAACTAATTTCCAAATTGCTCATATACCCTGTGGATTAAATTTTAATAGTGGGTCCCTTGCTATACTTGAGTTGTAAAAGTCCATTGAATCAGCACTATTTATTTTTGGATGTGTGCTGCAAATAAATGTTTTGTACTTCAGGACTAGAATTAAGTATTACAAGTGTTTTAAAGGTGGGAGGTTTGCAGATCAATGTAGTAAATTGACTTACATTAAGTATACAACTGTTGCCAAATACATAACTTGTCGGAGGACTTTTCTATTTAAGTTTATATGTACATGTTGCAAGACCAATGTAATCAAAGAGAAAATAGTTTTGTTTTTGTTTATATTGCATATTTTTCTTTATAGCTGTGTGAAACCCACATCTCATTGTTTTTCCCCCATTAGTCATATTTTAATCTCTAATGTGGCATACATTTTTTTCAGTCCTTGTGTAAAGAACTACCATGATATGGGTTTTTATGATTTTTGTTGAAAAAATAGCTTTGGCCGTTCCACTGCATTGATCAAGCTGTTTGCTGTTTAGAAAAGCAGTTCAGTGAATGAAGAAACTAGCCCAAAATTGAGACGTGATCTTTTTGGAAGCCACTCTGTAAAATCACCACTAACCACAGGCAATGTAGAATAGCACTTTTTCTGATCTTATAAGGTATGCTTAATATCATAATTTGAATGGTATTTTGAGTTTGGTCAGTTATGATTAATCCAAAGCTGCAATATTCACAAAGTCCATTCATTTTATTGTACAGCATTCAACCTTTCGTGTAATCACACTAGATGGACTTTGCTTGTCCAACGTCACTTTGAGGGCAATTAGGAATGGGTAACAAATATTCATCTCGTCAATGATGCATGCATGCGTGCATTCCATGAAACAGGAAACAACTTCAGAAATTGGATAATATAACAAATGTGCATGGTTAACTGAAAACTAGTAGATATTGCTTGACAATCTGTATTCTTTAAATGCAAAATTGTTTTGGGGAACAATTGAGTGAAAGTATACAGTGAAAAGAAAAGCAGCTTGGACCTTTTGCTCATGGCCAGTGTTCAGTGTTTGTAAGTGAAGTAGAATGATTTATTTATGTTGGAATAGGGGAACGTTCAAAAGGGCGTGCTTAGATAAGGAGAGCCAAATGTGGGAAAGAACAAACTAAATAAACCTGTACATTTTAATGAACCCAAAAGACTGCAATGTCTATGTTGATTTGTAGGAAATACTCAATACACCTATAGTATTTCAACTATATGCATGGAAAACAACAGATTGTTACATGAGTACAAGTAAAACTTTGAAATTTAAAAACCATGATTATTACATACATGCAAATATGCTTAACATTCGTTATTAATTTTGTACAAGGCAAGTAGGTGAGATAAGCAGTGTGATATGATAAATTCACCTTTTATATGGTTGTTCTATACAATAGAAAAGTTTATCCTTGCTTCAATTTAGCAAGATTCTTTACTGGTTGGATATTCAATTTGTGGAATGATTTTGGTGGAAAAGACTTTGTAAATTTTAAAAACCTGTGACATGTACTTCAAACTGACTCGTGTGGGATGTTGTTAATTGATTTGGACCACCGCTACTTATGCCCCCCGTAAGTTCAACCTGCTGACAGTCTGGCAGAGTTGGATCCTCACCAAAAGCATCCTTAATTATAACCTTAATGTTAGTGACCACTACAGTCTGACAAGATTCGTAGCAGTTTGTTCAGATGGAACAATTTTCTTCAGCATAGGGGGAGAACCGATAAAATGATCATAGAATGGAATCCCTACAGTGTGGTAACAGGCCCTTCGGCCCAACAAGTCCACACGGACCCTTAGAGCATCCCACCCAGATCCGTTCCCCTATAACCCACCTAATCTACACAACCCTGAACACTATGGGCAATTTAGCATGGCCAATCCACCGAGCCTGCACATCTTTGGACTGTGGGAGGAAACTGGAGGAAACCCACGCAGACACGGGGAGGATGTGCAAACTCCACACAGACAGTTGCCCAAAAATGAGTTAATTCATGGAAGTTGTTCTTATAGGCTATCTGTGAGGCCTTGTTGACAACTGCTTGCTTAAGGTGAGAATGAAATTGACAGTAACATAGAAAATTGCTGTGTGTGTTTGTGTGTTTGGGGTGACCAAAAGGGAAGTTGTTCATTTGTATTTCACATCCAACTATTTGTTTGTAGCCCTGTAAATTCACATGCATATCCCAGTAGTTTAAAATTTGATGAGGATATCTGACTCTGTTGCCCTTTCAGAACACCACGCTCCTCTGGGTAAAGACATTTGTTCTCAATTCCCCTCTTAACTTTCTGCAGAATACTTTTCAATCTATGCACTTGCTTATTAATTTTTCTGTTAATAGAATGGATGGAAATGACTGTTTCCATCTCTCCACCTGTGGGAGACTTGATTGAGGTGAAGGGTCATTTTGGGAAAGTTGAACAAGCTGGGGACTGTCCTCTCTTTTTTTTTTTTTTGTTTTTTTAGAAGACTGAGAGGTGATCTTCTTGAAGCACAGGATTCTGAAGGTGCATGACACGTTTAATGCTTACAGACTATTTCCCTTAAGGAGTCCTCGAGATGTACAGCACAGAAACAGACTGTTCGGTCCCAACTCATCCATGCTGACCAGATATCTTAAATTAATTAAGTCTCATTTGGCCCATATCCCTCTTAAACCCTTCCTATTCATGTACCTGTCCAGATGCCTTTTAGATGTTTTAATAGTACCAGCCTCCATGACTTCCTCTGGCCGCTCATCCCATACAAACAGCGCCCTCTGTGAAAAGGTTGCCTCTTTTTGGTCTTTTTATAAATTTTTTTTCACCTTTCAGCTTAAATTTATGCTGTCTAGTAATGGACTCTTTTTTTTTTTTTTTTCACCCCGCCCGCCTTCCCGGTGGGGGCGGGGAAGACCTTGTCTATTTACCCTATCTATGCCCTTCATGATTTTATAAAACTCTCTAAGGTCGACCCTCAGCCTCCGAGCCTCCAGGGAAAAACGCCCCAGACTATTCAGCCTCTTCCAGTAGCTTGAACCTTCCAATCCTGGCAACATTCTTGTAAATCTTTTCTGAACCCTTCAAAGTTTCACAACGTCATCTTTATAGAGGGAAACCAGAATTGCACGCAATATTCCATAAGTGGCCTAACCAATTTCCTGTACAGCTGCAATATGACTTGCTAATTCCTTTAATCAATGCGCTGACCAATAAAGGCGAGCTTACCAAAGGCCATCTTCACTATCCTGTCTACCTGCGCCTCCACTTTCAAGGAACTATGAACCTGCACTGCAAGATCTTTGTTCAGCAACTCTGCACAGGACCTTACCATTAAGAGTAAAAATCTAACCCTGATTTGCCTTTCCAAAATTCAGCACCCTACTTTTGTGTAAATTAAACTCCTCCGCCCATTAGCCCATCTGACCAAGATCCCATTGTTCTCTGAGGTAACCTTCTTTGCTCTCTACGACATCTCCAACTTTAGTATCGTCTGCAAGCTTACTAACCGTACCTCCTTATGTTCACATGTAAATTATTTATGTAAGTGACAAAAAATTGAAGAATCTAGAACTCTGGAGCGCCCTTCAAGAATAAGGGGCCTCCCAGTTAAGGCACGTGACAGTGTTTTTCTCTTGAGCCTTGTTAATCTACCATGGAAAGTAGTGGAGGTTAAATCATTGAAGAGATTCATTATGGCGCAACCTGGATGTAGAGTTAAGGCCACAATCAGAACAGCAATGATCTTGTCAAATCGTGAAACAGGCCCAGGGTCCAAACACCTTCATCCTGCAGCTATGCCTTATGTTTCTTTGCCATGTTCACCCTTGGTCCTTTGTTCTAAAGAAAACAGTCCCATCGTACTTGGTTAAAACGATCTATTCCTGACTACCCTGTTTTTAAGCTCCTCTCAAGATTCTGTCTAATGTAGTCAAATCCTTGTTAAAAGATGACAACCAGAGATGTAAGCTTGCACTTCAGCTGCAACAGAGCTAGTGTGAAATAATTATTGGAGTGATTATCTATTTTGCCCCAAAATTGCTCTCGTGTATAATATGGCGTGTGACATCACCTAACTGCGACAGACTGCAGGAAGTATTTCTGACAACACCATGCCAGAATACATCTACACATGTGCTACTGACATTTACAGGGGTGGGGCTGGAGGCTAGGACTGATGAAGCTGGGACTGACTGACTTCCGCAGTAGCATCTGCAAATTTTGTCTCCTCGACTGCTACATGCACAAAGCCTTTGACTGATATAGGGCGAGTTCTTTTCCCCACTCTGAGGGTGCCAGTGGTCAGAGCTTTGACTGTTTCTGCCATTGCTTATCTCGGAAACCCAGGATATGTTTCAGTGGGCCTAGTAACTTATTTACTTTTGAGGACACCAAATGCCTTTTTTCTTTCTTACAGCGGGTTGACCCCACACAAAATTTTATGCTGTTCGTCCTTAACACAATGATTGCTTCATCCCCTCTTGTGAAAGCAAATCCAAAATATTCACGCAGAATCATGTTTGTCTTTTGCCTCCATATGCAAGTTACCATTTTGGTCTCTCATTGGTCTTACTTCTTTAATGGTAAGCCTTCCGCTCTCTCTGCATTTGTAAAATCAAGGAAAACTCAATATTTTTAATCAAACACACGAACAGAAATTGCTGGAGAAACTTGACATGTCAGAGTCATAGAACAAAGAACAAAGAAAATTATAGCGCAGCAACAGGCCCTTTGGCCCTCCAAGCCTGCGCCGATCCAGATCCTCTATCTAAACCTGTCGCCTGTTTTCCAAGATAACAAGGTGTAGAGCTGGATGAACACAGCAGGCCGAGCAGGAAAGCTGACGTTTCGGGCCTAGACCCTTCTTCAGAAATGGGAGAGGGGAAGGAGGTTCCACTGAGGTTTTTCTGGAGGAAGGAGGGTAACTTCTTCAAGGATCTGTATCCCTCTGCTTCCTGCTCATTCATGTATCTGTCTAGATACATCGTAAATGAAGCTATCGTGCCTGCCTTGACCACCTCCGCTGGCAACGTGTTCCAGGCGCCCACCACCTCTGCGTAAAGAACTTTCCACGCATAATCTCCCATAAACTTTTCCCTTCTCACCTTGAAATCATGACCGTTAGTAATTGAGTCCCCCACTCGGGTGGCGGGGGGGAGGTAGTGGAAAGCTTCTTGCTATCCACCCTGTCTATGCCCCTCATGATTTTGTTGATCTCAGTCAGGTCCCCTCTCAACCTCTGTCTTTCTAATGTAAGTAATCCGAATCTACTCAACCTCTCTTCATAGCTAGCGCCTTCCATACTAGGCAACATCCTGGTGAACCTCCTCTGCACCCTCTCCAAGGCATCCACATCCTTTTGGTAATGTGGCGACCAGGACTGTACGCAGTATTCCAAATGTGGCCAAACCAAAGTTCTATACAGCTGCAACATGACCTACCAACTCTTGTACTCAATGCTCCGTCCGATGAATGAAAGCTTGCCATATGCCTTCTTGACCACTCTATTGACCTGCGTTGTCACCTTGAGGGTACAATGGACCTGAACACCCAGATCTCTCTGTGCATCAGTTTTCCCCAGGGCTTTTCCATTTACCGTATAGTTCGCTCTTGAATTGGATCTTCCAAAATGCATCACCTCGCATTTGCCTGGATTGAACTCCATCTGCCATTTCTCCGCTTAACTCTCCAATCTATCCATATTCTGCTGCATTCTCCGACAGTCCCCTTAACTATCTGCTACTCCACCAATCTTGGTGTCATCTGCAAACTTGCTAGTCAGGCCATCTATATGTGCCTCCAGATCATTTATGTATATCACAAACAACAGTGGTCCCAACATGGATCCCTGTGGAACACCACTGGTCACAGTTCTCCACTTTTTGCCTTCCACTACAACTCTCTGTCTCCTGTTGCCCACCAGTTCTCTATCCATCTAGCTAGTATACCCTGGACCCCATGCAACTTCACTTTCTCCATTAGCCTGCCATGGGGAACCTTATCAAAATGCCTTACTGAAGTCCAAGTATTTGACATCTACAGCCCTTCCCTCATTTATCAACTTTGTCACCTCCTCAAAGAATTCTATCAAGTTGGTAAGACATGACCTTCCCTGCCCAAAACCATGCTGCCTATCACTAATAAGCCCATTTTCTTCCAAATGTAAATAGATCCTATCCCTCAGTATCTTCTTCCACAGCTTTCCCACCACTGACATCAGGCTCACCGGTCTACAATTACCTGGATTATCCTTGCTATCCTTCTTAAACAAGGGGACAACATTAGCAATTCTCCAGTCCTCCAGGCACCTCACCTGTGCTCAAGGATGCTGCAAAGATATCTGTTAAGTCCCCAGCTACTCTTTCCCCGCCCCTGTTTCCCTCAGTAACCTGGGATAGATCCCATTTAGACCTGGGGACTTGACTATCCTAATGCCTTTTAGAATACCCAACACTCCCACCTGCTGCCCCCCCACCTCCTTATGCTGATTTGACCTGGAGTAATCAAACATCTAACCCTAACCTCGGTGAATACCGACGCAAAATACTCATTAAGAATCTCACTCATTTTCTCTGACTCCTCACGTAACTTCCCTCCTTTGTCCTTGAGTGGGCCAACCCTTTCTCTAGTTACCCTCTTGCTCCTTATGTATGAACAAAAAGCTTTGGAATTTTCCTTAACCCTGTTTGCTAAAGGTATTTCACGACTCTTTTTAGCACTCTTAATTCCTCATTTCAGACTGGTCTTACTTTCCCTATATTCTTCCAAAGCGTCGTCTGTTTTCAGTCGCCTAGACCTTATGCATGCTTCCTTTTTCTTCTTTGCTAGTCTTACAATTTCACCCTAATCTTGCCCTTTCTATCCCTCATTTTCACAGGGACACGTCTGTCCTGCACGCTAATCAACTTCTCTTTAAAAGCCTCCCACATATCAAATGTGGATTTACCTTCAAACAGCTGCTCCCAATCCACGTTCCCCAGCTCCTGCTGAATTTTGCTATAGTTGGCCTCCCCTTCACACACCGCCCCCCCCGCCCTCCAATCGAGCACTCTTCCTTTAGGACCACTCTCGTGTTTGTCCATGAGTATTCTAAAACTTGGGAATAGTGATCACAATTCCCTAAAATAATCCCCCACTGAAACTTCAACCACTTGGCCAGGCTCATTCCCGAATACCAGGTCCAGTATGGCCCCTTCCCAAGTTGGACTATTTCCATACTGCTCTATAAAACCCTCCTGGATGCTCCTTACAAATTCTGCTCCATCTAAACCCTTAACACTAAGTGAATCCCAGTCAATGTTGGGAAGCTTAAAATCTCCCATCACCACCAGCCCTTTGCTCCTACATCTTTCCATAATCTGTCTACATATTTGTGCCTCTATCTCATGCTCGCTGTTGGGAGGCCTGTAGTACAGCCCCAACATTTTTACCGCACCCTTCCTATTTCTGAGCTCTGCCCATTATTGCCTCACTGCTTGAGTCCTCCATAGTGCCCTCCTTCAGCACAGCTGTGATATCCTCTTTGCCCAGTAGTGCAACTCTTCCACCCCTTTTACCTCCCTCTCTATCCCGCCTGAAGCATCTATATCCTGGGATATTTAGTTGCTATTCTTGCCCTTCCCTCAACCAAGTCTCAGTAATAGCAATAACATCATACTGCTAGGTACCAAATCCAAGCCCTAAGTTCATCTGTCTTACCTACTACACTTCTTGCATTAAAACAGATGCACCTCAGACCACCTGTCCCTTTGCATTCATCATCTGCTGTCTGCCTACTCTTCCCCTCGGTCACACTGACTTCATTATCTAGTTCCTTACAGGCTTTAGTTACTACTTTCTTACTGTCCACTAACCACCTCATTTGGTTCCCATCCCCCTGCCACATTAGTTTAAACCCTCCCCAGCAGCGTCAGCAAAAGCACCCCCTAGGACATTGGTTCCAATCTTGCCCAGGTGTAGACCGTCCGATTTGCAATAGAGATGTATAGCATGGAAACAAATCTTCAGTCCAACTCATCCATGCTGATCAGATATACTAAATTAATCTAGTCCAATTTTTCAGTGTTTGGCCCATATCCCTCAACTCTTCCTATTCATGTACCCATTCAGATGTGTTATAAATTTTGTAATTGTACTAGCCTCCTCTGACAGTTCATTCCATGCATGCACCACCCGCTGCGTGAAAAGTTGCCCCTTAGGTCCGTTTTAAATCTCTTCCCCTCCCGCCCCCCCCCCCCCCCCCCCCCCCCCCCCCACCTTAAACCTCTGCCCTCTAGTTTTGGACTCCCTTACCCTGGGGGAAAAGACTTTGACTATTCATTCTATCTGTGCCCCTCATGATTTTATAAACTTCTATAAGGTCAGCCCTCAACCTCTGATGCTCCAGGGAAAATAGCCTCTGCCCACTTGGCCTCTCCCTATAGCTCAAACCCTCCAACCCTGGCAACAGCCATGTAAATCATTTCTGAACTCTTTTAAGTTTCACAATATCCTTCCTATAGGAAGAAGACCAGAACTGAATGCATTAGTCTGGCGATGTCTGTGGAGACAGCCGTAGAGTTGATGTTTTGAGTCTAGTGATCCGTCTTGTTTTATTCCAGTATTTTCCATTCCTTCCCTGTCTTTAAATTTGTACCTTTATTGACATTCAGGGATTGAAATTTAAAAGTCTCACTCATTTTTACTGGGAGTGTATTTGTTCTGACTGTGCTCTGTCTTATGGAATATCTCTCAGAACTTTTGACACTGATTATTTTCAAGTTGTTTTCAGTCCACTTCTGTCAAATCACATCTCAGCTGAGTAAGATTGTCTTTTTTTCACCAATTCAGAACTTTTACTCCTTGTTCATCTTTTTCCACAACTACATTAAATCTAAATCTGGTTGACGCAGGATCACGAGCATGAAAATATTCCATGGTGATGCCCTTAGCATCTTCATTCCCTAGGACTTAATCCAGAATTGTCCCTTTGCTGTTGGACTTGCTAAGCTAAATAAGTTCTCCCGCAAGGATTTGCAGATTTCATTGCCTTCTGTAACTTGCACATTGGCATTTAAAAAAAAAAAAGTTGGATATTTGAAATTATTTCTTACTGCTGTCTGATTGTATTCGTAATTTTCTACATAACTTTGTTTATCTGCCCTGACTTGGGTTCTATAATATGTGGTAGTATGTTGCTCCTTCTGATTAAGATGGAGAGTGCACTGTTGAGTCTGGGATTTAATTAGAGGCTGTCCAGCACTGGAAAATTGGCAGTCCAAGAAATGTAATGCTGCCGAAGTTTTGGGGTAGAAACGGAAACATGCTGACAAACTGAAATGTTACTTAACAATACAAATTCGACACGTCTACCTCCTGTCCTCTACAAAAAGTTAGCCTATGGTAGCTGTTCCACAAAGACCAAGAAATAGATTCTGATAGGTCGTGATCCATAAATTCAAATTGAATAGTGGGTAAGGTAGCTGGAGCAATTCATATCACTTGTGTGAGGCTAATCTAGCAACTAGTCACGAAGAGGTGGTGATCATGTCATTAGTTCTGTTTTGACAGCCAATGTGTGTTCTTAAATTTAAAATAGCCTTTGAGAAAGGTTTGAATTAAAAGCTGTTGTAGATTCATGTTGAAGCTTTGGAACAGTAAGCAATAAACTGAAGGGTGGGAAGTAGGTTGGCCAATGATGGAACATCAGAATATGAATGAATGCTGCAGCATTTTTGTTCTTGCGATTCATACTCTCTATAACTTTACACGTAACTAGAATAAAAGCTTTACATTAGGAATCTGAGATAACAAGGTGTGGAGCTGGATGAACACAGCAGGCCAAAGCAGCATCAGAGGAG
>JAHRHZ010000020.1:5466907-5495442 GCA_024137785.1 Ginglymostoma cirratum
CTCCTCTGATGCTGCTTTGGCCTGCTGTGTTCATCCAGCTCCACACCTTGTTATCTCAGATTCTCCAGCATCTGCAGTTCCTACTATCCCTGAAACATTAGGAAACTTGTTCCTTTTGCATGTTTTGTGAGCGTTATGAACAGCAGACCATTCAGGTGCGTGAGTCTACTTGATCAATTCAATCAATTTGATTGTGACTGATCTGTACTACAATTTCATGTACATGAAGCGTAAAGTTGCCATAGCCTTACCTGTTCATAAGGCTGCTGTTTCATTAGAGAGAGACAGTTGGTGGTTTAACCTGAGGGTGGCCATGCGTGAGGCAAGTGGAGAGATTGAGAAGGAGAGTCTGCCATGGTAACCTCGGCTGCTGCAAGAATTGAACCCATGCTGATGGTATCACTCTATATTGCAAGCCAATCGTTCAGCCACTGAGCTAACCACTTAGCTTTAATGAGTGCTTTTTCCGTGGCAATTAACATTTCCTGTAATGGTTTTTGCTGCTACATGGACCTCAATGTCTGTCTGTATTGCAGTAACTTCCCAAAATGACTTATGGAAGCGAAAGCTATTTATTGACATGCTGGTCGATGTGCATGGGGGTCAGAGTCTATGTTGATGCCAACCATCAGAATTTATTTGCCAACCAGTCCAGCATTTTTTTATGCCGTTCAAATGTTGGTTTTACCCCTTGAATTTGTATTCTTGCAAATTGTCTTGAGTACATGATGAAAAGCTGTGACAATGTGTCTTTCAGTAGTTCTGAAATGAAATATGTGCATATATATCTCTCCATGGCACACATTTTGAAACTCTTCTTGCGTATTGGCCTTGTGTGCTTAGTAAGGCAGCTTTCTTCTTTTGGCATTCTCTAGTTTTTGTGTTTAGCATGTGTACCATTGTATAAATGTGCAATGTTAGCCTTAAAAAAAAATTCAGTTTTCTATTCCAAGAGCTTAATTCAAAAAGGGTTAATCATTCTTAAATTCCTTCGCCTCGCTTTATCAGTGCAAGTACTCCAAACTTCTGTTAATGGTTACCACTCAAGTACAGTATGAAAGCTTTTGTGCATAGTTCATTTGAAGTATTTAAATTTTGTGGTTGCATTTTATTTATGAAATTGTATTTGAGCAAGATGAACAGGATCAACTGTCTGCTTTGCAAGCAGAACTGACAAAGTTTGCAAATTGCTGCAAAATATTTCTGAATTTAGGAAATCGTAACTTGGAGCAGGAAAATAATGTTTTACTTTCACATGATCAGGTGCATTTAAATTTCTGCTCTATTTTACTTGAGGCATATTGTGGAATTTTGGAATGATTTAAAAGCATACTTCAAGCAAACAGTAGAAAAGAAAAGTACTTTTTTCTGGAATATTTGCGCTAATGAAAATTTCTTTTGTGTTTAAAGACTGTTAGCTTATGATTTGACATTTTTCACGTTGTCTGTCTTGTATATGCTTTGTTTTCTGACGATTTGATACCTGAGAACAAGAATATACTACACCTTTTTTTAAACTCATGAAGATGCAGAAAACTATTCATTTTTTTTTTTCTCTTTCCTGTATGACACTAGAGGTTGTGAGTTGATTGACTCCAGCCTCACGTTTCTATGTAAGATGGATGGAATTGGAGGTGAGGGAGCAAAGTACAGTGTGGAGACTGAAACTAATGCTTCAGTGTCTCCAGTATCTAATTGGAGCGTGTTTCTGCTCATCTAGTACTAAGTGTCAGATAAGCACTCCTGAAAATTTAGCAATGTAGGAGGAAGAGAAAACTGGTATTGAGATTGAGCGATCACTGCATGTGAATTATGTTATCCAAGTTTGTTGAAGGTGCAGCATGTCATGGGAAAAGTAGGCAGCTAGGAATACATCTTTCGCAGAAATCAAAGGCGACTGAGTTGGAATTGGAAGAGAGGCCATTGGCAATTCTGTACTTACGATAAGCTGGATAAGAATGGAACCAGGAAAATGCAGTCACACTTATCTGGATGATGAGAGGCATTGGAAAGGGATTAGCATGATGATCTGCATCTAAAGTTATGTCAAAGGCTGCAGACCAATCAAGAAGGTTTGCTGTTGTCATAGTCACAATAAGACAAATATTTACCGTTATTCCTTTTTATTGCGCAATGGCATTACCGTCATTGACTCTCACATTATAGACATCCTAGGGGCTACTATTATGGGGAAGGTGAACTGGTCTAGACAAAAAAATATTGTTGCTACAAGAGCAGGTTAGAGAGTAAGAATCTCGCTGCGACTCACTTGCCTTCTGTCCCGGCCTGTCCATTCTTTACAAGGCACAAGTCACGAATGTGTGGAATGCTCCCCTTTCGTCTGGATCGGTGCAGTTCCAACCACACTCGAGAAACTCGTGACATCATCTAGGACCAGGCATCCTGTTTGATTTGATACCATCTTCACAACCATTCGCTTGCATCTGCCATGGATGCACAGTAGTGGCAAAGTGTGCAAGAAGGACTGCAGAAATTCAGCAAGATTTCTTAGACCGCATCTTCCAAACACATGACCGCTTCCATCTAGAAGGACAAGGGCAGCAAATATGTGAACAGTGCTAGCACCTGTAAATTCCTCATTAAGCTACTGATTATTCTGACTTCGAAACATGTTGCTGTTCCTTCAGTGACACTGGGTCAAAATCCTAGATCTCTCTCCTTAACAATATTGTGGGCAAATCTATAACAACTCTAGTGGGACAAGAAGGCAGCTCGCCACCACCTACCCAAGGGCAACTAGGGATGAGTAATAAATGGTGGCTGGCTAACAAATCCTTTTATAACATGAATGAATTAAAAAAGAAAAAGATATTATTTGTAACTTTTGGGGGAAAAAAATGTTGCTTCAGCATTGCAGAAGGGATGAAAGCTTGATTGGAGGGATTTAAACTTTAAGCTGAAACTGATGGGTTCACATTTGGGCTGTGACAACATGTTCAAGGTCTTTGGAGAGGAGAGGGAGGTTGGAATTAGGGCATAGATTATGGGAATGGAATTTTCAAGAGTTGGATCTTGGAGAAAAGATCTCAAGGAGAGAGAACCATGAAAATGGTGTATGAAATGATGTAAATTGAGTGATTAATGACTAGGTACAAATCAGATTAAGAGATCAGGTGTGTTTCACATCAGATGAACTTGGAGACAATCTGAGAGAAGTTACAGAACAATGCAAGTTGGATACAAAATTTGTTGCGATAGAAAACCAAGAATGATAGTTACTGCACATTTTTCAAGCAGGAGGAAGGGTTGTACTGGAGCTCCTTGGGGGTCATAGAGTCCAATAGCACGGAAATAGACCCTTTGGTCCAACTCGTCTGTGCCAACCAGACATCCCAATCTGATCCAGCCCCATTTGCCAGCATTTGGCCCATGTCACTTTAAACCCTTCCTATTCATATACCAATCCAGATGCCTTTGATATATTGTAATTGTACCTGCCTCCACTAATACTACTGGTGGCTCATTCCAAACATGCCTTACCCACTGTGTGAAAAAGTTTCCCCTCAAGTTGGTATTGGGACCCTTGCCTTTCCTAATCTATGTTAATGACCTAAATCTTGGTGTGCAGGAGACATCGTCAAAGTTTGCAGATGATACAAAATTGAGGTGTTATAAACTGTAAGGAGGACAATACTGAACTCTTAAGCAGACGTAGACAAAGAATGGATGGATAGGTGACAGGTGATGTTCAATGCAGAGGAGCGTGAAATGATGCACTTTGTTAACAAGAACAGTGAAAGTCAATATAAAATAGGGGGTGCAATCCTAAAAGTGTAGGAGCAGTGGGTACTAAATATGTGTGCGCAGGTCATGGAATGTGACAGGACAGGTGGAGAGAACAGTAAATAAAGCATAGTATCCTCAGTTTTATTCATAGGGACATAGAGTACACGAGCAAGGAGGTGATGCTGCACTTGTAAGACCTCAGCTGGAGTGTTATGTTCAATTCTGGGTTCCATTCTATGGGAAGGATGTGAATGCATTGGAGAGATGGTAGAACTGGTTTACAATGGTTCTAGGAATGAGTGTCTTCACTTATGAGGATAGATTGAAGAAGTTAGAACTGTTATTCCTGGAGATAAGAGAATTGAGAGGAGATCTGATTGAGGTTTTCAAAATTTTAAGTGTCCTGGATAGAGTGGATAGGGAGAAATTGTATTCCATTGTTCAAAGGACAAGATGACACAGATTTCAAGTGATGTCCTAAAGAAGTGGTAGTGATGTGAGATGAAGCTTTTTCATTCAGTGAGAAATTGTGGTATGGAATGCATTGCCTGGCAGTATGGTGAAGACAAATTCAATTGAGGCATTCGAAAGGGCATTGGATGATTATTTGGATACAAGTAATGTGCATGGGTTTGGGGAAAAGCAGGAGATTGGCGCTAGGTGATACTTTTCTGAAGAGCCAGTGTAGCTACGATGGGCTGAACGACCTTCTGCATTTAAGACTTCTTTGATTCTGAAGTTTAGGGCTGGGGCAACCTGGGAGCCTTGGAGGAAGTTTGTAAAGGGAAGGGAGATAGGTGGCTGAGGCAGTTGATTGGATGCATTTAAACTGGATGTTAAATGCGTGTACAATACTCATTTTGCTTCCTTGTGTTATCTTGTTTCACATTCTACCTAGTGTCTGGATAAAGGAGTTCCACCTAAATTCCTGATTTTTATTAAGTAATGAATCCAATAAGCCCTGACTTAAAATTGCCCAATTTAATGTTTATTTGCTTTAAATGTCAGAGGTTAATCGGCCTTATGATCTTGTCACAAGATTTATTTCAGTATTGTTTCCTATGCTTCCCTGCTTCCTGACCTGAGTTGTGGCTGCTTCTCTCTTTTGGATAAGTTCCTGGTCAAGATCCAGATTCTGGCTGAAACTGGAGCTTTGATGTCATAGAAGTGAGAATCTTGATTGTTCAGAAGTATTGAGACTTAAGAGTCATCTTTGTTTTAAAAGAAAGATTGTTAAAGCTACTCCCGCCTTGCGGATCTTTTTCCTAAATCTTGGCTCAGGACAGGTATTTGGGACAGAGAAGCAGTGAGTGAGAGAAATTTTTAAAACGTGGGTCATAAAAACCCCAACAATTCACATCTGAGCCAGCAGAGATCGCACTTCCGTGATATCACAGCTCCACCTTCAGGTTAAGTGACAGTTCAGGAGAAGGAATAGCGGGGAGGAGGCCACGACTAGGGAGGTCAGGTTTGAGAAGATTCTGTGGCAGCCATTAGGATCAGGGAGCGGGAGGTTTGGGTAGCAGAATCACTGGAATGTAGGAGGTTCCTTTACTGTAAATAGCAATTTAAATTAAGTTTTAAAAAATAAGAACTTGTAAAATAAGTTATTTCATTTAGCAATGCAAAATTTTACAATTTGGAAAGTATGTTTTAACACTTGCTTTCATTCTAGTGAGAGTCCTGTAGAACTCAGCTACACGTTTAATATTGGTTTCCACAAACATCTCTATCTCACTTAAACCTATTTCTACATAAAGACATGATTTTCAGCAGTGCAACCACAATTTCAATTGAGGACACACTGTAACATGTATTTCTAAGATGTAATTTAGGTGTCCACCATAAGTGGATTTTCTCCTTGCGTACCTTCCTTAAAGTTTCTACTTTAAAGCTTTAAAACTCCTAAATGTATTTTTTTTTCATGTTCATTCTAACCTGTCACTTCTGGCATTATCGTTGTCATATTTACCTCTGGATCCTTTTTACAAAGTGGAGACCAGAAATTGCGCACAGTGGTCCAACCAAAACAAATTGAACACGATGTCATCGCTTCTCAGTTCTCTCCAGAAACAAACTAGTTGCTGGAAATATTTTTTAAATGGACTTGTAAAGTTGTGTGGCTTCTTTCTGTGATTTGCATGCACCCCAAATTCCTTTGCTTCACTGGTCCCAGTTCAACTCTTGTTTTTGGCCACTCAGTCTCTCTCTAAATTAGCCATTGAGAACTCTTTGTTAAAGGAATCTGTTGAAAATACCAGTGAATATACTGGTATATAATTCAACAATTCTGTTCTCTTGTATCTTTCAAAATCAAAGGCAGTTTTAAATATCTGGAAAGTCCTTCAAGTCTAACAGCAATGTAGTTAAGATATACTTAATTATGGTGCAGGCTTTGGGGTAAACAGTGCTAGATACTTTCCAATCAAGCAGTTCAAAGGTGTCATAACATACCCCTGGAGCAAGTGGGGCAGTACTATACTGATTATATAACTTTCATTTGCTACAGTTCAGTTGCCAGGAAGAAGTTAAGCCAACCCATCTTGAATCTCTTGAAAATTTAATTACCTTCTGAAAAAGAAACATTAAATAGTCTGAGGAAAAACGCACTTGCTGACTGTTGTATACATATTTGATCAGTGTTTGGCAAATTATTTCTCACTTGATCGCCTCTCAATTAAAAGATTTGATTAAAATGTGAAACATTGATCTGATTTCTTTCTATAAATTCTGTTACAAATAACTGGCAAAGACTTGAATTCCACTGTATTATACCCATCTGTGACTGGTGCATAACTGCAGAGTCTTGTGTTACTTGTGCATCATCCTAAAAAGCACTATAAATTTATGACCTTATGAAGTCTCATGGCTTGAGATTACACATGGACAAGAAAATCTGTTTCCAATTATCACACAACATCCCCAAACCTCGGGTGATGAATCAGTGCTCCTCCATGTCGGCAACCACTTGGAGAAGCACAAAAGGTGATCAGGGAATGAACTCTGAGTGAGGGACTTCAATGTCCACCACCAAGAGTAGGTCGGTAGTACCACTGCTGACTGCTTTGAGTGCTAAAGGACTGGGTCTGTGGCAGGTGGTGAACCAGCAAGAAAGGAAATGCACACTTAACCTCTTTCTCACCTATCTACCTGCTGCACATGCAGCTGCACGTGATCGTATCAGTAAGACTGACCACAATGTCAAGATGGAAGTCCTGCCTTTTCATCAAGGATACCTACCACTGTGTTCTGTGGTGCTATCACTGCGCTAAATGAGACAATCTTCAAATAAATGTAGCAGCTCAAGACTGTTATCCTTGGGGTGCTGTAGGCCTGCAGAATTTTATACTCCTCATATTTTACACCCACATAGCCCAGCATATCCCCACTCTGCCATTATTATCAATTCTGCAATTAACCCTGAGTCAATGAAGAGTGTAGGAGGATATGCCAGGAATGGTGCCAAACATATCTAAAAATGCACTGTCAATCTGATGAAACAAAAAACAGGACTAAGTGCATAAAGCTTAACACTGAGTGACGGAACAAAACCATTCCACAACCAATGGATCAGATGTAACCTTTCCTACCACATCCAGTCTTGAAAGGTGGTGGATAATTCAGCAACTCACTGGAGGAGGGGGCTACTCAAATATACCCCTTCTCAATAATGCAGGAACCCAGCACATTATTGCAAAAGATAATGCTGAGCCATTCACAACAGTCTTAGCCAGAACTGCTGGGTGGATGATCCACCTCTGCCTTCTCCACTTTCTTCGATGTCCCATGCATGACTTGCCAGTATTTAGTTGATTCATTTCTTTCTATATGAGATCAAGAAATGGCTGCAAACACTGAATAGTGGAAAGGCTATGGGCCCTGATAACATTCCATTGTAGTACTGAAGATTTGAGCTTCAGAACTTGTCGCACCCTGAGTAAAGGTGTTCCAGCACCGCTTTAACATGGGCATCTATCAAATGGTGTGGAAAATTGCGCAGGTATGTCCTACATACTCATGCAGGACAGATTTAACCTGGCTGATTATCACCCAGTCAATCTACTCTGAAACATCTGTAAAGTGATGGGAGTGGTCATAAGCAGTGCTATCAAGCCACACTTGCTTAGCAATAGCTGCTCAGCAATGCACACTTTCAAATTTCACTAGGACTAGTTGGTTCCTGACTTGATTAAAGTTTTGATTCAAACATGACAAAAGAGCTGAATTCCAGAGGTGAGGTGGAGTGACTGCCCTTGACATCAAAGCTGCGTTTGACCAAATGTGGCATCAGGAAACCTGAGCAAATCTGGAGGCGATGAGAATCAGGGGTGGAGGAAGGAGGGGGCAACACAGAACAGGTTGGAATCATGCCTGGCACAAAGGAAGATGATTGTGGCTGTTGGAGGTCAGTCATCTCAGCTCCAGGGCATCACAGCAGGACTTCCTTAAGACAGTGTCCTAGGCTCAACTATCAGCTGACATCTGAAATGCAGCAAGATCTGGATGATGATTCACATTTGACAAGTGGCAAGTAACACTTGCACCACAAGTGCCAGACAATGAACATCACTGACAAAAGAAGGTTTAACCATTGCCCCATGACCTTTAATTGCATTGTCATAACTGAATCACCTATTATTAACATCCTAAGGCTTACCATTGACTAGAAACTGAAATGGACTAGCCATATAACACAGTGGCTACAAGAGCAGGTCAGACGCTGGAAATCCTGCAGCAAGCAACTCGCCACCTGACTCCCAAAGCCAGTCCACCGTCTGCAGGGTACAAGTGAAGATTATGATAGAATAGCTCCAACAACACTCCAGAAACTTGACACCATGCAGGACAAAGCAATCTGCTCCTTGAGTCTTACCAAAACAAAATCCTGAAATTCCGACTCTCAACCGTAGTTTTTAAGTTGGCACAAGGTCACAGACATAAGTAAGCAACAAATATCTGAAGGATAGTCCTATGCATAAAAAGCTTAAACATACCCTAAAGATGTTTTTTCTGTAGACTGGTGAGGTCATAGCATTCTTTGGGTTTGAAGGATCGTTGTGAAAAACGCTCGGTCTTATGAGTTAAGGAAACAAAGATTTTGTTCAGGCACATGCAGGGGAGAAGATTTCAATCAGCCTATGCGTGGAATTGCAGGAGATATGGGAGATTCTAAATCAATATTTTGCACCAATGTCTACCAAGATATAGAACATGGGGAAATAAGTAGCGATATCTTGAAAAATGTCCATGTTACAGAGAAGGAGGTGCTGGATAGCTTAAAATGCGTAAAGGTGGATAAATCCCCGGGACCCGATCTGATGTACCCAAGAACTGTGCGAAACTAGGGAAGTGATTGCTGGGCCCCTTGCTGAAATTTATATCACTGATAGTCACAGGTGAGGTGCCGGAAGACTGGAAGTTAGCTAACCTGGTGCCACTAATCAAGAAAGATGGCAAGAAAAGCCAGGGAACTATAGACTGGTGAGCCTGACATTGGTGGGCAAGTTGTTGGAGGGAATCCTGAGGGACAGGGTTTACATGTATTTGTGTAAGCAAGGACTAATTTAGGAATTGTCATCATGGTCTTATGCATGTGAAATCGTGTCTCACTAACTTGATTGAGTTTTTTGAGAAAGTAATGAAGAGGATTGAGGGCAGAGCAGTGGATGTGATCGCTATGGCCTTCAGTAAGGCCTTTGACAAGGTTCCTCACGTTTGACTAGTTAGCAAGGTTAGATCACATGGAATACAAGGAGAACTGGCCATTTGAATACAGAACTGGCTGGAAAGTAGAAGACAGGGTGGTGCTGGTAGAGGTTTGCTTTTCAGACTGGAGCCCTGTAAACATCAGTGTGCTGTAAGGATTGGCGCTGGGTCTACTGCTTTTCGTGATTTACATAAATGATTTGAATGTGAACGTAGGAGGTATGGTTAGTAAGTTTGTAGGTGACACCAAAATTGGAGGTTACTTCAGAGTAGAGCGGCATCTTGATCAGATGGGCCAATTGGGCCGCAGAGTGGCAGATAGGGTTCAGTTTAGATGCATTTTGGAAAGGTAAGTTAGGGCAGGACGGAAACACTTAATGGTAAGATCTTGGAGAATGTTGCTGAACAAAGAGACCTTGGAGTGCAGGTTTGTAATTCCTTGAAAGTGGAGTCACGGGTAGTTAGGACAGTGAAGGTGGCGTTTGGTATGCTTTCCTTTATAGGTCAGTGTATTGGGTATAGAAGTTGGGAGGTCATGTTGTGGCAATATTGAACGTTGGATGGGCCAGTTTTGGAATTCTGCATACAATTCTGGTCTCCCTGCTATGGGAAGGATGTTGTGAAACCTGAAAGGATTCAGAAAAGATTTACAAGGATGTTGCCAGGGTTGGAGGGTTTGAGCTATAGTGAGAGGCTGAATAGGCTGGGGTATTTTCCCAGGCGTGTTGTAGGCTGAGGGGTGACCTTTACAGAGCTTTATAAAAATCATGGGAGGCATAGATAGAGTAAATAGACAAAGTCTTTTCCCTGTCATGGGCGAGTCGTATAACTGGAGGGCATAGGATTGAGGTGAGAGGGGAAAGATTTAAAAGGGACCTAAGGGGCAACTTTCTCATGCAAAAGGTGGTGCATGTATGGAATGAGCTGTCAAAGGAAGTGGTGGACACTGGTACAATTACAACATTTAAAAGGCATTCGGATACATACACGAAGGGTTTAGAGCGAATATGGGCCAAATGCTGACAAATGGGACTAGATTTATTTAGGATATCTGGTCGGCATTGACAAGTTGAACCGGAGCGTCGTGCTTTGGGTGGCGCTGTATGAAATGAGCTGGTGGAGGCTGGTACAACTTACAAGATTTAAAAGGCATCTGGATGGGTATCAATATGAAGGGTTTAGAGGGATATGGATCATATACTGGCAAATGAGACTAGATTAATTTAGGATATCTGGTCAGCATGGACGACTTGAATTGAAGGTCTGTTTACATACTGTACATCTCTGACTCCAACTAAGAGGTTTCAGCACATATTTATAATTCTCAATCTTCAACTTTGGGCTGCTAGTTTCATCATGACTCCAATTGTCCTGTCTCGCCCTCCGTTTCCCTTATTGCCTTGCTCTGTGTAACAATGAATAATATGCTTAAAATAGCAACTATTGCCAGAACTGTTGAACTAACTATTCCCAACATCACTTATGGTCAAGTACAATGTCAAGAAAAATTTTGAACGTGACAACAGAACTTATCTCAGGACAATCATGCACTTGAATTTTAATCCTACTAGCATTGACCTCTTTGTCCTTCCTTCAAATCTACTGTAGCTCCACTAATTCATGAAATGTAGGGTGCTTTGAGATGTAATAGCATGGAAGTACAAATTCTTATGAAATAAATCTTTGCCCTTCGGACACTCAACCCATGCCCCCATCTCCATTCCGGTCCTTGCTGGCATTACTCCTCTCTACTTGGCTTCTGTCTCCTTTGTCTTGGCTGATTTTTAGCTCTTGCCAGCTACTTCAATCACTGTTTGCCTCAGACCCACCTTTCCACCCATGGAAGGAGCAGTTCTTTCCATTTTGTTTACAGGGCACCTTCTGTCTGACTGATTGCACCGATGATTCAATTTTCGAGTGATAGATTTCTATTCATCCCCTAACTGTGTGTATTTTCATTTCTGAGGCAAAGTATTCCATATTTTAATGTCAAGTGGATAAATATTTGGAACATAGCAAGATGTGGGTTTTTGAGGACAAAGCCTGATGGTGAATAAGTATTACGATTGGCTTAATGCTAGCCTTTAATACTGTAAATTTTCCTGATCCTAGAATTCTGACAGTGAAAATAGGTAGATGACAAAATAATGATGGGGGAGGCAATGACCTAGTGGTATTATTGCTGGACTGTCAATCCAGGTACCCAGATAATGTCCTGGGACCCGAGTTCAAATCCTGCCATGCCAGATGGTAGCATTTGAATTCAATTAAAACAACAAAATCTGGAATTAAGAATCTAATGATGACCGTGAATCTATTGCCGATCTTTGGAAAAACCCATCTGGTTCACTAAACCTCTTTTACGGGAGGAAACTGCCATCGTTACCTGGTCTGGCCTACATGTGACTCCAGACCCACAGTAATGTGGTTGACTCGTAACTGCCCTCTGGGCAATAAATGTTGCCTAGCCAGCGACATCCTCATTCCGTTAATGAATAAAAAAAATTATAACTGTTCTCAAAGAATACCGGTGAAATTGTTGATCCGTGGTTTGATGTAGAATTTCTGTGAAAGAAGTGCTAAAGGTGAGGATGATTAACACCTTAACTCAAGTATAATTTTGGAAAGGAAAGCCCATTTCTTGCCTACTGAAGTGAGCAACGTTGAGGAGTAGATTTCTTCCTGTTTCAGGTAGCCAGTTAAATGCTGCCAGCTACTCACAGAATATATCTTCCTTTGCTCTACTCAGGACCTCTGTCCTAATCTCAGAAGAACCAAATTCAGAACATAGGAGCAGAATAGGCCAATTGGCCTATCGAGCATGCTCTACCATTGAATGAGATCATTGTCAGATCTGAAAATCCTATTACCTGCTGAACATGTATGTTAGGTTTTTGTGGTTCTTGCAATAGGGCCTCTAAATCCCTCTATGCTGCAGCTTTCTTCAAATTTTCTCCATCTAAATAATATTAATCTCTTCTATTCTTCCTGCCAAAATCCATAACTTCACGTTTTCCTATGTTATATTCCATCTGTCAAGTTTTTGCACACTCGCTGAAGCTTTAATGTGACGTTTTCAAAATGATGAGCATGAATCATCCAGTATCCTTTTTGAGTGTTAAACTTTTGAGCAGTTGAATGCTGTAGGCCAATGATCAGTAGAAGCTAGCTTCTAGCTGCCCAGAGTCCCCTTAGTTAGTTCCCCAAGAAATACTGTTTTAATAATGTGTTTTTTATTGGTTCATTTTCTTAGTATAAATATTTAAGTTTTAGGTACTTAACAATTCTTACCTAAAATAAGTGAATGCAAACAGCTCATGAATTGTAAAATTTGTCTCTTTATTTGGGTGTCAAATGAAGACCTACAACCATTTGCTATCTTGGACGGAAAGTAAACAATTAAATGTTTAGGCATAAGATGATCCAAATGAGATTGTGGTTAAAATTTTCTTTGAAATGTTGATTAAATTATTTGAAAAATCGTACAGCGTTTGTGCAAGAAGTGTTTGTTAATTGTCTTGAAAATAAATTGAACCTGCATTCATGATGCGCTAAATCTACAACAGTGTGATAATTGCAACCATTTACATTGGGTCACCAAAGAGCAGAAAGTGTTTGATTCCAGCACCTTGACAACTGCAGAAAGTGGTATCTCATTACCAGCCTTGACCATGATGTGACGATTTGGTGAATAATCTGCTTTTTTATTATTTAAAACTAAAAGACATATTCTTCTAAGGAGTAATAGCATTTCCGAGCCAAAATATCAGGTTGTGGTACACAGTTGTCTTCAGGACTTTTACACTGTGTATTTCACTTGATTACTAATTCTGTAATTGCAATTCCTCATAATATCAATTGGCAGAATTAATGCTATTATATAATTGCAGTTGGGCCCTCTTGAGTCTAGTGTTCATAATTTTTCACCTCGCATTGAGAGTTGAGACCAATGGCACTTTACAGGCCAGGCAGATGTGAAAGATATGAGGGTTCGTTTGGATTCGTGAGGGCAGGAGATGAGATTGGTGAAAATAGACTGATGGGAGAAGAAGTGGAAGGCACTTAATGTGTAAGAGAGGCACACCCTGTAGAGAGGAAATAAAAGGGATTAATGGGCAATAGAATCCAGTGGGTGTGTGGTGGATGCAAAATCAACAATGGATGCCTCAGTAATGGTAAAGTTTTTGACATGTGAAATAGGAGTTAGCCAGAACAGGGGAAAGAGCCACTGAAGTATGCATTATTTAAAACTCATTAGTGTCCAATAAGGAGGAGTTTAGGCAGTAATGGCCCAGTCACATTACTTGGTCATCCTGACGGGGAGCAAGGGCTACAATAAAGTGCAGAAAGGTAGATGGAGAGTACAGGTCATATCTGGATTTTGATTTTTTTTTTGTTTTTAAAAAGCTAAACTGTTCAGGTGTTCTATGACACACTTAAGGAGCAGGTGGACCTGGATCTCTTGGCCCAGAGGTAGGGACGTGATCACTGTGCCATAAGAGCCCCAAGTTGTTTTTGAATTAGAGAATTAGAGAAATTATAACCTTGAATAAGGCTTTTTAGCTATGTTAGTTTATAAATGAGTCTCGTATTGTATCTTTGTGCCACCCTCGTTTCCAAATTTTTCTTTATCCAGCCTCTTAACTTGTTTAGCTACATTAGCCAATGCCTATGTTTATGGTTCACATGAGCCTCCATCTAACTACTACTTAATTTAAAACAGAAGTGAAATCTGTGTGTGTCACTGTACAGATGCCGACAGAAGTGCTGAATTTCTCCATCGTTCTCTGCTTATTTCAGATTTCCAGCATCTGCAGTATTTTACCTTTAATTCATTTGAGACTATTTTTGCATCCTTTGATTTCTTTCTTTCTCATGTCCTACTCTGTCTTCTCTTTAGGTGCATCTATTCTGTTCATCTCAGTTAGTCATAGAGATGTACAGCAAGAAAATAGATGCTTTGGTTCAACTTGTCAGTGCCGACCAGATATCCTAAATAAATCTAGTCCCATTTGGCCCATATCGCTCTAAACCCTTCATGTATGTATCCGAATGCCTTTTAAATGTTGTAATTGTACCAGTCTACTCCACTTCCTTTGACAGCTCATTCCATACATGCACCACCCTTTGCGTGAGAAAGTTGCCCCTTGGGTCCCTTTTTAAATCTTTCCCCTCTTACCTCAGTCCTATGCCCTCCGGTTATACGACTCGCCCATGCCAGGGAAAAGACTCTGTCTATTTACTCTATCTATGCCCTTCATGATTTTATAAAACTTTATAACGGTCACTCCTTAGCCTCCGATACTCCAGGGAAAATACCCCCAGCCTATTCAGCCTCTCACTATAGCTCAAACCCTCCAACCCTGGCAACATCCTTGTAAATCTTTTCTGAATCCTTTCAAGTTTCACAACATCCTTCCCATAGCAGGGAGACCAGAATTGTATGCAGAATTCCAAAACTGGCCCATCCAACGTTCAATACAGCCACAACATGACCTCCCAACTCCTATACCAAATACACTGACCAATAAAGGAAAACATACCAAACACTGGCCTAACTACTTGTGACTCCACTTTCAAGAAATTACAAACCTGCACTCCAAGGTCTTTTTGTTCAGCATCTTACCATTAAGTGTACAAGTCATGCCCCAGCTTGCCTTTCCAAAATGCAGCACCTCAGAATCATCTATTCCAAACTCTATCTGTCAATCTGCGGCTCATTGGCCCATCTGATCAAGATGCCGTTGTACTCCGAAGTAACCTTCTGAAGTGTCCACTATACCTCCAATTTCAATGTTACCTGCAAACTTAGTAAGGCAGTGGACCCAGCACCGAATCTTGTGACACACTGCTGGTCACAGGGCTCCAGTCTGAAAAGCATCCCTCCATCACCACCACTACCCTTTGTCTACTGCCTTCCAGCCAGTTGTGTATTCAAATGGCCAGTTCTCCATCTTTCCCTTGTGATCTAACCAGTCTACCATGAGGAACCTTGTCGAGCTCCTTACTGAAGTCCGTATAGATCTTGTCCACCTCTCTGCCCTCATCAATCCTCTTTGTCAGTTCTTCAAAAAGCTCTGTTATATTAGTGGGACAAGATTTCCCATGCATAAAGCCAAGTTAACTATCCCTAATCAATCCTTGCTTTTCCAAATCCATGTAAATCCTGTTCTTCCGGATTCCCTCCAATAACTTACCTGCCACTGATGTCACGCTCATTGTTCTATAGTTCCCTGGCTTTTTCTTACCACCTTTGTTTGAATAGTGGCACCATGTTAGCCAACCTACAGTCTACTGGCACCTCACTTAGTCCATGTATTAGTATCTTCTGCATTGTAGAATGTTTGAGAAAAAGTTCCTTCCAAGTTGTGGGTCTGACATTCATCATCAAAACTGGGCCATTTGCCAGTTACTGGAAGCAAGTGTTCCTGTCAGCTGGACCTGCTATTTGGCTGCCTTTGCTGCTTATTCCCTAACTCTGGGTACATGATTCCATCCTGCTCAGCTGCCCTAGAATGAATGAAGTTTCCCAACTTGACCTTAATATCTTTTGTAATAAAATTTGCTCAATGTTTATACTTTTTGATTCCATCCTTCTAGAAGTGAACGGCAATACTTAGTTTGTTTTGTCCTTGCCTGCATTGTTACTTTGTGATTTATTGCTGTGCTGCTCTTCTCCTATGAGACAAAAAAAGACAACAAAAAGATGGCAGTAGTCTGATTTTTGTTTGGGGTACTGTGTTATAGAGATGCATCCTTGAAATAAGCAAGCAGATTTTTGGGGATCTGCTCATAACAAAGTTTGTTCAAGTAGTTCAAATAGTTGGAATCTTACCAGGACATCTCTGCAAAGGTTATTCAGGGTAGTTTCCTAGGCTCAACCATGTTCAGCTGCTTCATCCATAACCTTCCCTCCATCATAAGGTCAGAAGTGGGGATGTTCGTCAATTACAGAATGCTCAGTACCATTTACAATTCCTCGGATACTGAAGCAGTTCATGTTCAAATGCAACCAAATCTGGACAATATCCGGGCTTGAGCTGACGATTAGCAAGTAACGTTCGCGCTACTCAAATGCCAGGCAATGACTATCTCTTAAGAACGGAAATCTAACCACTGCTCCTTAACATTCAATGGTGTTACTAGTGCTGAATCCCCCACAATCAACATACTATTGACCAGAAACTCAACTGGACTCGCGACAGAAACACAGTGGCTACAAGAGCAGGTCAGAGGTTAGGAATATAATTGTGGGTAACTCACCACCTGACTCTCCAAAGCCTGACCACCATCTACAAGGCACAAGTCAGGAGTATGATGGAATATTCCCCACTTTGCCTGGATGGGTGCACCTCCAACAACACTTGAAGCTTGGCGTCATCCAGGACAAAGCAGCCCACTTTATTGGCACCACACCCACAGGCATCCACTCCCTCCAGCACTGATGGTCAATAGCAGAACTATTTGCATGATGCACTGCAGAACTTCACCAGTGATCGTGAGATAGCACCGTCCAAACCCACAACCATTTCCATTGAGAACGGCAAGGGCAACAGATATATGTGAACTCCAAGTCACTCTTCGTTCTGACTTGGTAATAAATCTCTGTTCCTTCTCAGTTGCTGAGTCAAAATCCCTGAATTTCCTCCCTAAGGTCTTTGTGGATCAACTTACAGTATATGGCTGCCGTAGTTTAAGAAAGGAACTCTTCACCACCTTCTCTGGGCAACTAAGAATTGGCAATAAATGTTGGGCCGGCCAGCGATGCTTGCATCCCACGAGTGAATGAAAAGTAACGTCGTTTTCTTGTATGTACAAATATGGCTGATTCTGACATGACTGAAACCGTGATTTGTACCACTGCACTGTAACAGCTTTTAACCAGTTTCTTGCATCAACCTCATAATATGATTGTAACATTTCAAATTGGCATGTAACACCTAAAATTTCTATCACAGTGCCATCTAGAGGAGTAATTGGTATAATAACAAAAACAGCAACTTGCATTGCTCCTGTGCACCTGGTGATTGAGGGATGAGATTCCAGGGAAGATAGTCGTCACATTTCCAAGGGAGAGACTTGAGTATTCAAGCACAAGAAAAACCATAATCTGTTGTGCCTATTTATTTTTCCCCAGTTGTGAAATTTAAACAGTTGTTACAACAACGAAAGGAAAGTATAATTTAGAAACAAGATCTTACTATCTCTTTAGCCAATGACATACTTTATTCTTTCCAAACCAGTGCAGTTAAAAAGTACTTTTGGGATTACCTTCCAGCTGCAGATCCCAGACTAAAATCTTGCTTGCTTGATTTCTTTTTTGTTTGGTTTTAATGATGCAGTCTTTCACTGAATCTACAGCATTGCATGCTGTGTTTCAAACTTAACAACAAAGCAGTAAATGAGAAGTTTATTGCACAAATTAAATCGCAGTGTGATAAACCAAACTATTTACATGCTGCACGCATTTAAAGATTTTTTTGAAGCGTGTAGTAAAATACAATCCAAATTAATCCCAACAATAGTCCTTTACAATTTAAACCAGAGGGAGTTTTCTTCTATTTCACATCTGTGGGCCTTAGTTTAACTGTGGCTACAATTCTGACAATATGACAGACGCTTCCCAGCTGAGCATAGTCTTTCTCAGCTTCAGATGAAATCTTCAGAGTTGTAACCAAATGTATCTGGTCTGGAACTTGCAATCTAAACTGCTTACACTGAGGTAACCTCTTAGCCGTCCTAAATCTCAGTTGGCTGGATCTCTAGTTTGCAATGCAGAGTAATGCCAACACCGAAGGTTCAATTCTTGCACCGGCTGATGTTAACATGAAGGACTGTCTTTCTAAAACTTTACCCTCGCCTGAGGCATAGTGACCGTTGGGTTGAATCACCACCAGTCCTCCCGCTCTTGTGCTCTTGCTCTCTCGTGCTGTTGCTGTCTTGCATTCTCTCTTTGAGAGAGCAGCCCTGTGGGCCAGTGGGACTGTAGTGATGTTACCAGTTAAGACTGCTTCAAAACTGCCCAGGTCAAAGCTAAAGCTTTTTTCATGTTACAGATGTTTTCCCCCTCAGCCCCACATAAGTTTTCATAGTTTTCTTTGTGAAAGCCTAACGCACGTTACCTTAGTTTTGTAGAAGAACTGTGACAAGTCTTTACCCGTGTGCCCAGGAGAAATTTTGTTGCAATTGCCCAAAGCAAGATATAGAAAGGACTCTAAATGGTTTAAAAGGAAAAAGTGATTTGATAAACTGTGGAACAATTTTGTGCTATCTGCTTTGAAAGGCATTCTAATTTTATTATTAAACACACATTTTATATTTTAAAGCAATAGGCAACCTATTGTGTGCAAAACCCAGCTAGTCATTATACTCTATTGGGATTTTATAGCATGTGGCCCTTTCTTACTGTTGCGAAGTTGGGTACAGTACTTGGATCGGAAGGCAGGACATTAGAATTTGTTTGTAAAATGAAATGGGGGTGGGGGGGGGTGGAAGAGAAGTATGCATGGTCCCTTTAAAAGATAATGTGCTTTTCTAGGCTTGGAGATTTAAAGAAAAGTCTGCAAGCAGCAGTGGGGGCACAGAGTTTTTGAACTTGAAACATTTTGCACTAAAAGATTGTGTAGTTGGCGACCTATGCAGTGGTCTTGTCTTGTTATGAAAGCAGCCGTTTTGAATATCAGCCAATTAATTTAAACCAGGCCTTAGATACCAAAGCCCAATTAAATCTAAATCTGATGGTTTTGCCAACCTCAGACCAATCCTGTTGTGAGAAATTAATAGGACATCAAGGTTATTAAAGAAAAGGGCATTTGAAAATTGGTGTGAGAGTCAACTGTCATCTGCCAAGAGAACAGCTCTCAGCTATAAAAGAACGAGTCGCTGGCTCTCTCAGAATTCTCTAAGCTCTCGGAAAATTGTCATCTAAACTAAAGGTACAACAGCACTCCTAGCTATTATTCCTGACGCAAGAATTCGATGGACAAAGGCGTCCTGACTAGAGGACAGTGGAGAAGACAAAAAACATTCCGGAAGACTTAATCTGTCCAAATTACAGACAGAATAAGTTTTTTTTATTACTAATTTAGTTTATATAACTCAGACTTGTATTTATTGGAATAGCATACCATTAGAATTTTGTTTTATTTGGGAATAGTCAGTAGTTAAAGGGGAATTGTGCAGTTTGTTAGTAGTTGTTCATTTATCTAACAGTTAACAAATTATTTGTTACTTGTTGATTATAAGGTGTCAGGAGTTCATTTTATTTCACCTCCCCTTCATAACATTACTAAAATGGAAATTCTTTCTAATGTTATAGAACAAGTGGCTATGATCTCTTGCACCTCCAGACATCTGCAAATGCCATTTATCCTATTCATTCAGAAGAAACCATTACAAATGAGTTTCAAAATATCCTGAGTGAAATTTCAACTATCTGTCAAAAAAATACTTTGATATATAAAAAATGTATATAGAAAAATGTATGACAGAAGCAGTCAACACAAGTCCCAAAAGCATCGAGCAGTTATTTTCAGAAATGGTCAAAAGGTGACCTGCATTTAATTGTCATATGTGCTTGTCGTAGCTATGTAGCAGCTAGTAAAATGCATTGTGCATGTTGTCAATTCCCTGTTCATGAGAGGGAAAAAAGTCAAATTTGAGCAATAGAAATAAGAATCCTAATATGAATATATGACAGCTTAATAAGTCGCTTTTCCTTTGCAAATTGGCCAACTATCTGTGTGGCCTTCAATTATATAATTATTTTAGTGTTACATTTTTGATGTCACCTTTTCCCTAACTGACCCATCACCCAATGAATAATGTTATGGTGAGAGAATATGAATAAATTTGATTAAGCTATATTTGCAACTGGGCATCTAAAATAAACACAATTTCCTTTAACACAGATCATCCATGTTTGCAAGAGGGAATGTGTTAGTTCCATGGAATGCTTGCTTACTTGTGTCATGATGGTCCCTTTTTTTTTTAAAACTACTATCAGTTTTTGACTTCCATCGTCATGATTTTAATAGCTGGAACCTCAAAATGGCTTTAAAAAGGATAAGAAGACTTAAAATAGCTGCACAATTAATTGACCACAGGAAAGCCCACCTGAGTGAAACCAGAATTTGAGCAAAAGTTAACAAGTTCAAACACCATTGAAATTCTGAATATTATCTTTAGTTTTGCCCCTGAAGGATAAGTTTCATTTACAAACACACAAACTCAGCAGGTCTGACAGCCTCTGTGGAGAGAGAAACAGTTAATATTTTAAGTCCGGTATGACTGTAGAGTGTTTCGGGCGGTGAAGGGAGTCAATTTTGAAGGTTGGATGGGGTGCAAATCAAGGGTGCTGATTTGTCTTGGATGGTGTCGAGTTTCTAAGGATTGTCGGAGCTACACCTGTCCAGGAAAGTGGGGACTGTTCCATCACATTCTTGACTTGTGCCTATTTAGGTGATAGACAGTCACTGTTGTGTCCAGAGGTGAGTTACTTGATGCAGAATTTTCAACATCTGACCTGCTGTTGCATCCAAGTATATATATGGGTGGCACGGTGGCTCAGTTCTTTAACATTGCTGCCTCGCAGCACCAGGGACTCTGGTTCAATTCCACCCTCTGGCAGCTGTCTGTGTGTAGTTTGCACATTCTCCCCATGTCTGCGTGGGTTTCCTCCAGGTGCTCCGGTTTCTTTCCACAATCCAAAGTTGTGCAGGTTAGATGGTTTGGAGATAGACTCCAGCATCGGCAATTCTTACTAAGGTAACAACGTGTGGAGCTGGAGGAACACAGCAAGCCAGGCAGAGGAGCAAGAAAGCTGATGTTTCGGGTTGGGACTCTTCAGAAATTGGGGAGAGGAAGGGGGCTGTGAAATAAATGAGTGGGGGGGGGGTGGTGCGGTGCTAACAGGTAGATAGTGGAGTGGATAGGTGGGAGAGAAGACAGACAGGTCAGGGAGGCGGGGATGAAAGGGAGGGCTGGTCTTGGGATGAGGTTGGGGGTGAGGAGATTTTGAAGCTAGTAAAGTCCACATTAAGACCATCGAGTTGTAGGGTTCCAAGGCGGAATATGAGGTGCTGTTCCTCCAGTTTCCGGGTGGCATTGTTGTGACACTGGAGGAGGCCCTGGGAGGGGGAGTTGAAGTGGTTCACGACTGGGAGGTGGTGTTGTTTGTTGCGAACTGAGTGTAGGTGCTCCACAAAGTGGTCTCTGAGACTCCGCTTGGTCTCCCCGATGTAGAGGAGGCCACATCGGGAACAGCATATACAATAGACCACATTAGTGGATGTACAGGTGAAGAACTGTTTGATGTGGGAGTTTTGTTTTTTTTTTTTTTTGGTTTTGTTTTGGGGCCTGGGATGGTGGTGAGTGGGCAGGTGTAGGGGCAGATGTAGCACCTCCGGTTGCAGGGAAAGGTGCTGGGGATGGTGGGGCTAGTGAGGAGTGTGGAATGGATGAGGGAGTTGCGGAAAGAGCAGTCCCTCGGTGGGGAGGAAAATATATCCTTCGTAATGGGATCAGATTGGAGGTGGTGAAAGTGGCAGAGAATGAGGAGTTGAATCCGAGGTTAATGGGGTGATATGTAAGGACAAGGGGAATTCTGTTTTTGTTGTTATTGCGGGGAGGGCGTGTGAGGGCAGAGCTGTGGGAAACACAAGAGATGCGGTCGAGAGCATTTTCAACCACAGAGGGGGGGATATTGCAGTCCTTGAAAAATGAGGACATCTGGGATGTCTGGGAGTGGAACGCCGCCTCTTGGGGGATAAGGGATCGCATTCTTGCAGGAGGGTGGGTGAGAGGAGGTGTAGTCTAGGTAGCTGTGGGAGTCGGTGGGTGTGAAATAAATCTTAGTTTCCAGGTGGCTACTAGAGATGGAGGCAGAGGCCCAGGAAGAGGAGAGAAATATCAGAGATGGTCCAGGTGAACTTGAGGTTGGGGTGGGAGGTGTTAGTAAAGTGGGTGAACTGTTTGAGCGCCTCGTGGGAGCACGAGTCGGTGCCAATACACTCATCGATGTAGGGGAGGAAGAGATGGGGGATAGTACCAGTGTAGCTATGGAAGAGGGACTGTTCCACGTATCCTACAAAGAGGCAGGCGTAGTTTGGGCCCATGCAGGTACCCATGGCCACTCCCTTCGTCTGTAGGAAGTGGGAGGAGTTGAAGGAGAAGTTGTTAAGGGTAAGGACAAGTTCAGTTAGGCGGATAAGGGTGTTGGTGGCGGGGGTCTGGTTGGGCCTGTGGGAGAGGAAGAAGCGGAGGGCTTTTAGGCCATCTGCCTGGGGAATGCAAGTATACAGGAATTGGACGTCCATGGTGAAGATGAGGTGTTGCAGCCAGTGAATCGGAGGTTTTGGAGGAGGTGGAGGGCGTGGGTGGTGTCCCGGACGTAGGTGGGAGTTTCTAAACCGGGGGTGGTGGAGAAAATGACTGGAGATAAGTTCGGTGGGTCAGGAGCAGGCAGAGATAATGGGTCGGACAGGACAGTCGGGTTTATGGGTTTTGGGAAGGAGATAGAAATGGGCGGTGGACATGTTTAAATTGCCCATAGTGTCCAGGGATGTGCAGGCTAGCTGGATTAGTCAGGGGAAAGGCAGGATTTCGGGATAAGGTAAGTGGGGGCGGCTCTGGGTAGGATGCTCTTCAGAGAATTGGTGTGGACTCTGGGCCGAATGGTCTGTTTCCACCCTCTCGGCATTCAATGATTCTATATGGCTGGTTCAGTTCAGTTTCTCGCCAATGGTATTGACAGTATTGGATTCAGTAATGATAATGCTGATGAACATCAAGAGCAATGGCTGGAATCTCATTCGTGAGATGATCATTGCCTGGCACTTGTCAGACATGATTGTCATGTGCCATCTTTTCAGTCCAAGCCTCTGATTTTGTACAAGTCTTATTGCACGTGAGCATCACCTGCTTCAGTATGTCAGCAATAACCTGAACATTGGGCAATCATTTGTGAGCAAACCCACCTCTGATCTTGTGTTGAAAGGAAGGTCATTGAAGCAACTGAGAGTATTTGAGCCTGGGACATGACCCTGAAGGACACCCTGCAGTGCTTATCCAGAATTGAGATGATTAACCCCCAGCAACCATAACCATCTTTCTTTCCGCAAAGTGACTTTAACCAGCTGAGAGTTATTTCTAACTCCCATTGATCCTAGTTTTGTTAAGGCTCTTTGATGCGAGACCATGTCAAATGCTGGCTTGATGTCATGCGCTGTCTCGCAGACCTCTGGAGTTCAACTGTTTTTGCTCACCCTTGTCCCAAGGCTGAGCAAGGAGAAGAAATGAGTGACCCTGGTGGAACCTACCGGAGGATCAGAGAGCAGAGAAGAAAATAAGAGACAAGCAGTTAACGTAAGCAAAGGAATAATAAAGTGGTAAATGGAAAGGTGACGCTGATGTCTAACTCAAAAGGAGATTTGTGCATAGAGACAAGAGACAAGGCTGAGGTCCTAAGTGACTACTTTCACACCTGTCTATACCATGGAAGAAGGTGCTTCCAGAGATGACCTGAAGGAAGATATCTTTGACACAGGTGGGTTAAAATCATTAAAAAGGAGTCCTTGTAAAGGCTGGCTGAACCTAAAGTTGACAAGTCAGCAAAACCAAATCCAGTGTGACTGAAATACTGAGGCCCCTTTCATTCCTTTCCAGTTCAAAGGTGATTCTAGAACACTGGAATATTGTAAATGTTCAACTTTGATTTACAAAAAAAAAGCATAAGGATAAGCCCAGCTTCAGAGGCCATTCCGTTTAACCCCAGTTCTATAAAAACTCTAGAAATGGTAGCAACATAGAATTAATAGTCATCTTGATAATTGTGAATTAAGAAAAGCCAGCACAGATTTGTGCATTTGGTCCTACAAATTTGTTGAGGGTAAGTTTATGCTTCTCCAGCTGAATTGTGTTTGGGGTAATACAGGCATGATGAGGGTCATGCAACTGAAATTGTGTGCATGTCATAGTATTAGTTTGTTAGCAAAGTGAGGCAAGTTGGCTTGGATTTTGCTTTGGTAATGACAGTGTAACGACATTTGGCAGTTTGGAAATGTATGTAAATAACACAAAAAGTCTGTTAATTCTCTTGTAGTCATGCATTGACGAGGGCTTCCAGTCTATTGATGTTAGTCACGTTGTAAAATGCATGGAAAAGGTTGGAGCCTGTTGAATGATGTAGAGCTGAGTTTTTAATGGCATAGTAATTCCATAGTGTTGCCAAACTGGCCTTAAAAAGCTGGTGTTATTTGGACCTAAAAGCTAATTTTAATTTGTGGACTCAAATATATCTCAAAAAGGCATGAAAAATCCATGTTTGTAAACACAGTAATTTTTTTTCAAAGAAGTATTTGTAGCTTCTATCTTAACATTGTCATACATTTATTTCACAATTTGAGAACATAGGTTAGAAGTGATAGATTGCAAAACCTTTTAACTACTTGGTTTCCTGTGTTAAACTTCATTATGCTTACTGATGTCACCGTTTCAGCAGGTTAAGCCATTCCTTTGACTTGACGCCAGATTTTAAACTGGTCTGCAGACAGGAATTCCTGCCAAAGAAATTGTTAGATCTTTGTGGGCAGCTTTCTTCAGAGTCAGTGGAAAACACCTTGATTGCTTTGCTGTTGATTGTAAAATTAAGGTATTATTTCTATAATTTTCCTTTTGAAGTTTCCTATGTTGTCATCCAAAATACCCCACCTCTGAATTTAAGCCAGTGCCGAATAGGTACTTACAACTGCTTTCAAAAACATTTCAGCCCAATTTTTTTTCCGAAAAGTACATGTGCTCACTATTATTCTCTGGGATTTTGTGTGCCGTGGGAATTGATAACTGGTCACATGGAAAGGCTATACATTTGAACAAATATTATGCATCAGTCTTCATGTTGAAGGACACTAGACATTCCAAAGATATCAGATAAGCAAGGTGCTAATGTGAGAAAGAGTTTTATAACAGTCTGTATCGTGAAGGATAAAGTATTGATAAATTAAAGGGATTAAAGGAAGAAAGTTACCAGGACCTGATGACCTGCATCCAGGGGTTTTAAAGGAAGTGGCTGCAGTGGTAGTGAAGCATTGGTCAAAATATGCCAGAACTCACTAGAGGGTTCCAGAGGTTTGGAAAAGTGCCAATATGGCACCGCTGTTCAAGAAGGGAGGATGTCAGAAAGCAGGAAACTATAGGTCACTTAGCATAAAGTCTGCTGATGGGAAATTGCTAGAGTCTATTATTAAGGATGAAATAGCAGAACATTTTAAAAAGCTTAAGTCATTCAAATACAGGCAGTGTCATTTTGTGAAAGGAAAATCAAGCCTGACAAATTTACTAATGTCCTTTTGAGGATATGACCCTCAGTTTATGAGCAACCCTGAGGGAGCATAGCAGGGAAGATGATTAGGTAGTAATGGCAGGAGTGTAGGAGGTAATTCAGGAGGCACAGCAGAAATTCATCCCAAGGAAGAAACTAAGAGGAGGACAAGGCAACCATGGCTGACAAGGCAAGTCAGGGACAGCCTAAGAGGAAAAGAAAAAACATGCAGTGTAGTGAAGGTTAGTGGAAATCCTTTTAAAAACCAGCAGACGATAACTGAAAAAGCAATGTGAGAAGATGATGAAATATAAAGGGTAAACTAGCTAATAATATAAAAGGATTTCAAAAGTTTTTTTTAAGACAAATGAAAGGTAAGGGGGGGCTCAGGAGTGGACTTTGGACTGCTGGAAAATGAGACCAGAGATATGGTAATGGGGAACAGAGAAATGATGGAAAAACTGAATAGGTACTTTACATCAGTCTTCATGGTGGAAGACACTAGTTATAACAGCAGAATTTAGAGTCAGAGATGAATGTAGTGGCCATCACTAAGGAGAGGGTGTTGGGGAAGCTGAAAGTGGCAGACTGCACCAGGGTTATGAAAGAGATAGCTGAGGAGATTGTCGAGGCATTGGTGGTGATCTTTCAAGAAGCACTGGGGCCTGGCTGGGCCCCAGAGGACTCAAATATAGCTGTTTCCAGTTTAAGACACTCCTGTTTAAGAAGGGAGGGAGGCAAAAGATAGGAAATTGTGGGCCGGTTAGCTTGACCCTGGTCGCTGGTAAGATTTTCGGGTCTGTTGTTAAGAATGGGATTGTGGATTACTTGGATGTCCATAGTAAAATAGGGATGAGTAAACAGAGCTTCATGAAGGGGAGATAACAAGGTGTAGAGCTGGATGAACACAGCAGGCCGAGCAGCATCAGAGGAGCAGGAAAGCTGACGTTTCAGATCTGGATCCTTCTTCAGAAATTTTCAGACGCTTCTCAGATTCTCCAGCATTGGCAGTTCCTACTATCTCCATCAAGGGGAGGTCGTGCCTGACAAACCTGTTAGAATTCTTTGAGGTAGTGAGCAGATTAGACCAAAGGGAACCAGTGGATGTGATCTATTTAGATTTCCAGTGGATCTTTGACAAGGTGCCATGCAGGAGGCTGCTAAGTAAGAGAAGAAGCCCACGGCATTAAGGGCAAGGTAGTGGCATGGATGGAGGATTGACTGGCAGAGCTAACACCTGAAGGAGGAGTAAGACTCCGAAAGCTTCCATTTTCAAATGATCATATTGGACTATAACCTGGTGTCGTGTGATTTCTGACTGGCAGAATGCAGAGAATGGGATTAAGTGGTCTTTTTCACTGTGGCAACTGGCGACAAATGGAGGCGTCAGTAGGGATCAGTATTGTAACCGCAACTATTTTCATTATACATTAACGATCTGTACGAAAGATCTGAGATCATGGTTGCTATGTTTGCAGATGACGCAAAGATAGATGGAGGGATGGGTAGCATTGAGGCGGTGCAAAGGGTGCAGAAGGACTTGGACAGGCTAGCATTGTGGGTAAAGTGGCAAATGGAATGCAATGTGGGAGAGTGAGCTTGTGCACTTCATTTGGGGCATAGAGGCGTCGACTATTTTCTAAATGGGGAAAACTTTGGAAATCTGAAGCATAAATGGGACTTGGAAGTCAAACATTCTTTTTAAGATTTACGTAGAGATTCATTTGACAGTTAGGCAGGTAAATGCAATATTAGCATTCATTTTTGAGGGGGCTGGATGTACTGCTGAGGTTGTGTAAGGCTCTGGTCAGACTGCAGTTGGAATGCTGTGAGCAGTTCTGGGCCCCAGATCAGTGGAAGGATATGCTGACTTTGGAGAGGATGTAGAGGATATTTACAAGAATGATCTGGGGGATGAAGGGCTTGCCATCCGAGGAGTGTTTAAGCATTCTAGGTATGTACTCAGTGGAATTTAAAAGGATGATGGGGTATGTCATTGAAACTTGCAGAATACTGAGAAGCTTGGATAGAGTGGGAATGGAGGAGATGTTTCCGTGAGCAGAAGGGACTGGGCCCAAATGGCACAACCCTAGTGAAGGGAATAACCCCTTAGAACTGACAGGATGAATTCCTTTAGCCAAAGGGTGGTGAAGCAGTGAAATGCATTGCCACAGAAGGCTGTGGAGGCCAAGTCATTGAATATACTTAAAACAGAGGTAGGTAGGTTCTTGCTTGGTAAGGTGATCAAAGGTTATGTAGAGAGGCAGGAGAATGGGGTTGAGAAACATGTTGGTCAATGGTGGAGCAGACTCGATGGGCCATCTGGCCTAATTCTGTACCTATATCTTATAAAGGGAATTGTTAGATGTCGTGTTTTTAAATTTCCAGAAGCCGTTCAAGTTGACCGAGAAAAGAACACTCGGTCCTGGGGCTAACATATTACCATGATTTGAGATAACAAGCATGGGGCTGGATGAACACAGCAGGTCAAGCAGCATCATAGGAGCAGGAAAACTTGACGTTTCGGGCCTAAACCCTTCATCCGAAGTGGGGGAGGGGAAGAGGGTTCTGCCCTGAGGTTTGTCCGGAGGGAGGAGGGTAACTTCTTCAGGGTAGGCATCCTTAGAAGAGGCTTCGCAGTGGGGTTAAAATTGTATCAGAGATAAAAGGTACTGCAGATGCTGGAGAATCCGAGATAACAAGCATGGGGCTGGATGACAATTTTAACCCCACTGCGAAGCCTCTTCTAAGGATGCCTACCCTG
>JAHRHZ010000020.1:5495842-5527546 GCA_024137785.1 Ginglymostoma cirratum
ACATTGAGGCAATTGAAAAGAGATTCACGAGGATGAAAGGGTTGAAAGATCAAGAATGGCTAAAAAGCTTAGTCCTTTCATGCATGAAGAGTTTCAAAGAATGAGGGTGATCTTATTGAAACAAAGAGTTTTGGGGGAGCCTGACAAGGTAGATGTTGAAAAGATGTTTCCGTTAGCGGGGCAATCCTGAGGTAGGGACATATTCACAGAATAAGGGGAAGTTCATTGAAAACTGGGATGTGAAGGATTTTCTTCTCCTAATGGTGGTGATTGTCTGGAATTCTCTACCCCAGAGAATTGTGAAGGGTAGACCACTGAAAGTATTTAAAGAGGAGGCAAGTAAATTTTTGAAATATTAAGGAGTTGAGGACTACAATGAGCGGCACAAAAGTGGATTTGAACCTAGGACAGATCAGTCAAGATTTTGTCAGATGGTGGAACAGGTTTGGGAGTATGAAGTCCTAATTCTGCTCCAGATCCTCATGTTCTTATGATTATTTTTGAGTATCCAGTAAACACTGACGGACTGAAAAAATGTAGGTCTTATTTCTGACCTTCTATAAATAGCAATGTTATTGTTAAAACTGGTTCCAGTTTAATAACTAGAATTGACTGATGCACTTGAATTTAAATAATGCAAAATTTAAAAAATCCTACATCACCTCTATTCTCCTACGTGCTCCTACCCCAACCCAAATATGTACTTTTTAAAAAACTTAACTGCAGTGCTAATCAACACAAATTTTGTTGTCAATGTCTTTTAAGAATGCTCTTTAAATTTCTACATTGAAATTGGTTAAATAAGTTTCAAGGGCACTAAATTTGGAACGCTACAGCCTCTCTTCTGCACACTTCTTTTGCCGTTATGTGTCTCTTGGCAGAGAGTAAAATGTTACGTGCTTTCAGAATCAGATGTGAAAGATAATGAGCAGAAGATAGCAGAGTGGGAGCAGAAGACTGATTTTACTGCAGAGCTCCATAAGTGGCACTGCGGTATGTCTGGTGCATGTGGTTATATTTTTCATTGGACCATTTTTACACTCAGATTTGTTCCAAATAAGTAGTCTCTATTCCTGTTTATTTCTTTTGTCTTAATGGAGAAAATAAATTATACTTCTCTAATCTGTTTTAAAACACCATTTCGTTAACTTTTTAAAAAAGCTTATTGAAATCAACATTTTGTTTTAATATTTGGCAATGGTGCCTTGAATTTACCAGAACAGTTTGTAGAGTCCATGGCATGCCATTCTAAAAATGAAGTGAAATTTTATCACATTTGTAGACTTGATCCACTTTAATTCATCCAATGTCATTCTTCTTTATTAAGTAATATTGTCTTTTCAGTCAGGCAAACTCAAAAGCACTAGAAACAAGAAAAAGAAAATGTTTTCAGAAAGTAGTAGTGCAGTTGCAACTTCCTGAGGGGAAATTGGGTTTTGGGTAAAAACTTTGGTTGAGGTCTTTTCTAAGTACCAAATATGTTAGCATGGACTAAACACCAAAATGTTATGGTAACGTACTCTGTATGCGATGCTGATTGAATAGTGTGGTTAATGTAAGATCTCTCACAACGCTGTTTTAAGCAGATCTTTGTGAGTTTATGAAGATTAGATTTAGTTCACTGTTAGCAGGTGAGAGGCTTAAAGATCCAAATGTTTCTCAAAACCTCTAATGCTGAACGTTCTCCCACTGAACTCCTCACAAAAGGGATTGTGCTAAGTTTGAGCCTCTCAGTGTCGTATGTATTAACGGTGTAACAGTAGCCTGAAACTGGAAGAGCTAATGTTTTCAAAAATACTGCTTGGTGCTTGAGCTGGAGAAATTTTTACTGAAGTGCCAATCGTGAAAGCTGAATCTGCAAAATGATGGCTAACTCAGTTTTAACTGGGCAGTGAGTTCAATTGGGAGACATTACTTCAAGCAGAAGAAATTTTAATTTAAATGAAACAACACAAGGTCAAGTATTGTTTCAACTTGATCTGATCTGATACTGTTTTCAATGTTTTTAGATTCTTTTACTCATTTACATAATAGAGAAAAAGAACTGAAAGAATGCAAACAAATCTGTAATGAACAAGAAAAATCCAATTAAGCAATAATGTCGCTGTTCAGAAATTTTGGTAGAGCTTCTTCTAACCTGTTGGCACCGATGTCTAGCGAGTTAAGCTTGGTTAATCAAGTTCACCTATTCACAAGTGTACGTTCCATGATATTACATCAGTTACCTCCACTTCAGATTATCGCATTTAAAACACTGCCATTTGGAAGGGCAAAGAGGAGAGAGAGGATGATGGAGGTTTACATATTAAGAATGAGACATGGGGAAAACAATTGCTGATCATTTCAGCTTTTCCAATGCCATTGTGATGTTTTGTGCTTTAAAATGCATGCGCTTATCATTTAGATCTACTTTCGAGTTCTCCAATAATGAAGTAATATCTTTCTACAATAGGATGTGAGTAATGTGAACTGAGAGGTATAAGCTAACATTCTCCTTTCATTTAATAACCAACTTCATCCGGCTCCCTTGCCACAAGTTGAGGCCTACAGAGATTGTTCACAGCATAACCTCCTATTTGACACTGCGCTACTTATGCCATATTCTTTTCATTAACGACCACCTAACTCCAAAACATCATGTGTTTTTGTCATCTCAGCAGCTAAAATTCTCACCTGTGCCTTTATCTCTGACGTGACTGTTCCAGTGGTCTTTATCACCCTGTTCACCCATTATTCCTGTGTTTAGTCCTGCATTGAGTCAGAGTGTCATACAGTAATATGGCATGGAAACAGGCCCTTTGGCCCATGCTGACCATGGTGCCCACTCGGCTAGTTTCAATTGCCTGCATTTGGTCCATATCCCTCTAAGCTCCTTCCCGTCCACATACCTATCCATATGTTTTTTGGATGCTGCTATTGTACCTGCCTCAACCACTTTCTCTAGCAGCCCATTCCATGTATGCACCACTGTCTGCACGAAGAAGTCGCCCCTTGGGTCTTTCTTAAAATCTTTCCCTTCTCACCTTAAACCTATGCTCTCTAGTTTGCAATTCCTCATCCATGAGGAAAAAACTGTATGCATTCATCCTATGTATGCCCCTCATGATTTTATGCACCTCAATAAGGTCACCCTTCATTCTCCCGTATTCCAAGGAATAAAGTCCTATGCTGGCTAACCTCTCCCTATAACTCAGGCCTACTAGTCCTGGCAACATCCTTGTAAATCTTTGCACAATTTCCAGTTTAACTACGTATTTCCTACAACAGGGTGGCCAAAATTATACACAATATTCCACGTGTGGCTCACCAATGACTTATACAACTGTAACATAACATCCCAATTCCTCTGCTCAGTGCCTCAACTGATGAAGGCCAGTGTGCTAAATACCTTCTTCACCATCCTGTCCACCTGTGATGCTGCTTTCTATGAACTATGCATTTGTACTCCTAGGTCCCTCTGTTCCACATACTCCTCAGGACCTTCTCATTTACTGTATAAGTCATATTTTGGATTGACTTTCCAAAGTGCAACACCTCACATTGATCTGTATTGAATTTCATTTGCCAATCCTCAGCCTACTTCCCTATCTCATCAATATCCCTCTAATTTTTGATAACCTTCCTCACTGTCAACATTGCCTCCTAATTTTGTATTATCTGCGCACTTACTAATCATGCCTTGTACATTCACGTCCAGATCATTTAGGTAAATAACAAAGGTGCCAACACTGACCCTTGTGTCACACCGCTAGTCGCAGGCCTCCAGTCCGAGAAACAACCTTCAGACGTCACCCTCTGTTTCCTACCGTTGAGCCAATTTTTGAATCCAATTAGCCAGCTCTCCCTGGATTCCATGCAGTCTAACTTTCATGACTAGCCTGCCATGCAGGACCTTGTCAAGGCCTTACTAAAGTTCATGTAGACAACATCCACTGCCCTACCCTCATCTTTCCTCTTGGTTACCTCTTCGAAAAACTCCAAAAGATTTGTCACTCTGCTATTGGTGGCTATACCAGCTTCTAAGCTCTGGATTCTCCGTTTTACCACATAACATAGCCGTTTTACTATTTCAACCTGTTTCTTTGTTTGTCTTAACATCTTAACCTCACTGGGGGATTTTGCTGGATAATACTCATGACATGCCTTGGAGTGTTTTTTCTACTTTAAGGTACTTTATAATATCCAGTTCTTAGTTGAGTGACAGGCAAACAACCGTTCACTTTCAAGTGAAGAAAGGCTTACCTCTGAATTTGAATGAAAGAGTCATCAACTTCTTGGGTATCAGTACTGACAAGAAGTTTAACCTATTTTTTTCTAATCCGGTGTAATTACACACCTCTGGAACAGGTGAAGCTTGAAGCTGGGCCCCTCATTCCAGCGATAGGGATACGACCCCTGTGTTACGAGGGCAAACTAGTACTATCAACAATGTGTCTACAATTGCAGCATTGATACTCCATAGGCTGCATTGAGTGGTTCACCTCCAGTCATCGTCAGTCAGACACAAAAGTCTGAACTGCTCATCATCAACTTGAATGGGTGAAACCGAACAGTGTTTGAAACTTAGTGCTGTCATTTCAAAGTTGATATTTGCTTAGTGTTCTTGCTGTTGGAGTCAATATTCGTCACCTTGGCCACCAAAGCACTCTGTTCTGAAAATGTACTGCATCAAATCACTAAGCTTATTTGAGCAGCCTGTCTCATCCCTGAAGACTTCAATGCAGAGAAGGACTTAATTGTGATGTCTTGGATGCCAGTGTCTCCATAGTCTCCATTAAAGTCGTGTATTTTCCTGATTTGGGCATGCATGGCCATTCCATGCTACTGCAGGGTCTGTATACTCTAATTCCCTATCTCTGACTGTTTTTCACCTTTAACATCAGGGCATAAGAACAGAGCCCAGCATCAGATTTGTGCTTTACATAGGGATGGGCAGTAAATGTGGACTTGCCAGGGCCACCAATATCTTGAGACCAAATAATAAAATACTTGCAATGTGCTGAAAACAGATAATTTCAAAGTCCCTTAATTCAAAAATACTTGATTATATTTTTTTGCACCAAATATCTACATTGTGGTGTTTACTTAACCAATAATTAGCGTTGTGTAGTTAACAGAAAAAGCAGCTTTGAATTATCAGGAGTAGACTATCCTTTTGTTATTGGGAATTCTGAACATTTTTAGTTGACATTGAAGACTTTAGAAGTTTTTCCAGTGAGCAAGTCTTAAAGCTGTACTATAAACTTTTTGGAGCAACAAGTATCAAACAGAATTTAAAAAAAAAATTACTGGTAATGCTCAGCAGATCTGATGGCATTTTTGGGGAGACAAACGAGTTAGTATGTTAGTATTTTAGGTCATGACCTTTCATAAAACTCTGACTGTAAAATGGAAGTTTTTTTTAATGTACATGTTCACGCAACCGAAAGCTACTGTTTTGAGTTGAGATACCATTTGAAGTTCAGAGTTAAATTATCCTAAATGTTGACCTGCAATTTATGGGATTCACAATGAATGGGAATAATGTTGCTTCTGAGTAGATTCGCCTCTATTTGGTTGCAACAGTATGGCAAAGTCCACTTAAAGGAATCACTTCTGCAGAGAATATTTGTGAGATCTGCTGTACTTTTTTAAAAAAAATTTCAAATAAACTTTATTACTTTCTAGTAAAGAAGTTAAATATTAGGTGCTGAAAGGCATCCACCTTTTGGCAATAATGAATGCATGTGAGTGGATGTGTTCATTTCCAAATGCTTAGCCAAAAGCATCTGCACTGGTTTCTATTTTCAGACCAGCTTCAGGTATGATGGCAGTTTCCAGCAAGAAGATATTCCTGTGTTTTTAAAATGACTGAATTTGTTAGAAGCATTATGATCACTCTTGAATTTCCATTTTGGCCTGATATGTATTACAATTTTTGCTCTTATTGTGTGCATATGTGAGGAAACTACTGCTCTGTTTGTATTTTTTGGCTAATTTCTCTGTGCTGTGGCGATTTAAAGAATCATTGAGCAGGCTTCTTAATCAGATTGCAGTTTCTTTCTTGCATCCATGTAAATAATGCTTAAGTTTCTCTGATTTTACTTAGGCTGTTGGATAGCTGCTTGTTTTGTTTTCAGTCTGATAATCAAATTAATGGTCTTGATCAGTTATTTCTTTAAGCTTGTTTTTTTTAAAATATATAGGATTGTTAATTTAGTGACAAAATGAGAGAGAGAGAATCCGTTGATTTATACATGGAGTTAAATAGAATTGCTAATTTATTGAACTGTTCTAAAATTTGTGAGCCATGTTCCTTGCATGATTTACAGTAGAACTTTTAATTGAAAGGTATGCTTGTTCAGTTTACGCGCTTCACCTTGTAGCTTTGAAAAGTAATTATTTTCACACATCATTCATAGATTTTTTTTTAATATAAGAACATTTGAATCAGTCAAGATTTAAAACTGTAAGTTCAGTTGTTTTATCTCCCTCCATGTATGTATCACTTAAAGCAAATTTTTGAAATATTCTTTTTACAAGTAATTGACCTCAACATAGATGTTTTATGATCCGGTCTTTTTTGAGAAATGTGTTTTGAATGCATAGAATCTGTATTACTAGTAGTTTCAAATTTTGAAAATGCTTATTTTCAGACACTGAACTTGTGGAGCAAGAAACTTTTGTCAGTTCTGTTGAGAATTTGCTTTTGCTGTGTGTTCTATTTAGCCGTTGTAAAGCAAGTTATTCTGTTGGTTCAACACCAAGGAAGAATAATGTGTATAATAAATGATATATTGCATCAGATTAATTTAAAAATGCATTATTGGCAGCAAAAAAGGATCATTGATTTCGTAACTGGAAAATGTATTGCTTAGTCTTGTAGATCATTATGAGCAAGGCTGAATAATCATGTTGTATACTACTATTGATGCATGGTACTTGATTTTATTCTAGTTACCTTGAAGCTTATGAGAAAGTACATCACTTTGGGGAAGATGATGACGAGGTTAGTTCAGGGAATCAACGCGGACCAGTTCCTGTTGGTGGAGTACCTTCGTCATACAGTTACCAGCAGCATATATTGTCAGGTAAGTAGTCATTACATTCTATTACTTGTCTAGTGAGTCTGCCAAAAACCTGAAATATGATGACTGTGGCTCTCTATGTTCCAATTTAGGACATCATTGAAACTTTTTGGAAGCATATTTGAAGCTGGGGTAGAAGTTTTTGAACTGGTCATCCTTTGTATAGTTAAAATATTAAAATCAAAACAAAGAGAAATAGAATATTTTCCAATTAAACTTCATGAAATTGAATTTTACTTTTCGTGGAGTACCCATATCAGTTACAAAACGTAAAGAACATATGCTCAAGGAGCAATGATACAATATTTTTATTAACCCAAGCTTTATCTTCTACGAGAAGGAAAAATACAGACTAATTATTTTGCAATGACAAGTAATGTATTAGTTTATTTGCGCATCATCCTTTTGACTCTCAATTTATACTATGAAGATTTGGATAAACATCAAGAGAATGAAATGGTGTCATTTGTCTATCTAAGCAGTTTTGATGTGATTTGTCAGAAGGCATTTTATTTCTGATAATTAGTCATTCAATATAATACCACCAATAATTATAGTTATACTTTTTTGGCAGTTCCTCTGACTTGTTTCCATCCTGGGCATAGTAGGAGGAGATGCGGGTGAAGATTTTTACCATGGTTTTACAATGGCTGAACAGTCTAATCCTTGCACTGCTGACTCTGCCACAAGTGGGGCAGGTAGTAGGTGGGATGCTCTGGATTTCGAACTGTCTTTATGTTGCTTGTGGCTGACCTCCATATGCTCCATTGGGTGACATTCAAAGTGGATTGCATTTTTGCGCAGCGTTTCCCTTCAGTTTGAGATTCCCATATGTTAGCATGATGTATTTAATTAGGGAGGCTTTCAGGCTGTCCTTGTAGCATTTCCGCTGACCTAGCAATGATTACCGTTGCAGAACTTGGAGTACAGCATTCGTTGAGGGAATTTTGTGTTGGATACGCAGATAACGTGGCCCCCCCCATCACTGCAGAGCTGGTCATGTATGACCAGTGCCTGAATACCAGGAATATCAGCCTGAGAGGATGCTGACATTAATATGCCTATCCTGCTTGTGGAGTTACAGGATTTTGTGAAGGCAGCACTCTTGATTGATTTCCAGCAATTTGAGGTGTGTGCTGTATATGGTCCCTATTTCTGTTGTCTACAGGATGGTGGGGATCATGACTGCTCTGATGAATCTGAGCTTGGTTCTGGGTGTGAAGTCTCGGACCTTGAACCCTCTGTTCCTCAGGTGTCTAAAAGCTGCTCTGGTGCATTGGAGTCAATGTTGGATTTCATCAACGTCCATTCTCATCAAGCAGAAGCTCTTGAGGTATGGGAAATGATGATTCACGTTGACCAGGGGCCAACTTTTTTGTTTGTGGGGAGAGGTTGATGGTGGGAGTTGGGGTTTTGTATTATGGCAGGAGTGGGTTGGTAGAGGACCTTTTTATTTTCTGGATGTTTAGTCTAGGGCCTGTTGAATGGCGAATGCGGCGATGATGGTTTGTAGTTCCACTTAAAGTTCACATGCACACAGCTGCATCATTCAGGTCAATGACAGAAGTTGGGGTGGTCTTGGTCAAAGGTTGAATAGCTTCCTGCTGGTCCTGCAGGTTGGCTGCACTCCAACAGGGGGATTGGGGGGGTTCAAGGTCCTCATACAGATGAGGTAATGTTGTGCTGACGAAGATGGGGGGAATAGCGTTGGTGTGATGATGCATCCCTGCTTGGCCCAGTTTTCACTTGGTTCTGTGGTGGTTTTGTTAATGAGGATCATGGTTTGCATGTTATCATGAAGCAGATGAAGAATGGTGACAGTTGTCTGCAGACAGCGTAATTTGAGGAGAATGTTCCACAGTTGCTGTTGACAGAGTCAAAGGCTTTTGTGAGATCAAAGATCACGTAGAGAAGTTGGTGCTGGTCATGCGCAGAAGTCTTTTTCTAGCATTAATGCTGAAAATCACGTCCATTGTCTCTTGTTGAGCAGAAGCCACAGTAAGCCTCAGGTGGAGCTGTTCAGCCCCTGAGAGGAGGCAGTTGGGGAGGATTCTCATGATGAGCTTTCCTGTGGGGAAAGTCAGGAAATGCCTGTTGTTCATACAGTTGGTCCTGCCTCTGCTCTTGAAGATGGTCACAATTACAGTGTGCCTCAGTTCTCCAGGCACACTCCCTTCCTTCCAGACAAGGGTGTTGAGGTCATGGATTTGTATCAAAAGTGTCTTTGCCATATTTTGATATTTAAGCAGGAATTAGATTCAAAGAGTCATACAGCGCAGAACAGACCCTTCGGCCCAAAATGTCCATGCTGTCCAAGTTTCCCAAACTAAACTAGTCCCACTTGCCTCTGTTTGGACCATACCCCTCTGAACCTTACCTATCCAAATACTTTTTAAATGTTGTAACTGTACCTGCATCTACCACTTCCTCTGGCAGGTCGTTTCACATATGAAATTTCACCTTCTGCGTGAAAAAGGTGCCTTGCAGGCCCCTGTTTAATCTTTCTCCTCTCACCTTGAAAATGTCCCTTAGTTTTGAATTCATCCATCCTAAGGAAAAGACCTTAGCTGTTCACCTTATCTATGCATGTCATGATTTTATAAACCTCAATAAGGTCACCTCTCGATCTCCTACACTCCAGTGAAAGTGGTCCCAGCCCATCCTTATAACTCAAACCCTCCAGTCCTGGCAACATTCTGGTGATTTATGGTTCTTGTGAAGATTTGTAGCTTGCTATCTGGGTGAGGTTGTTGACTTGCTTGCCGAGCTGGCTGGTTGTAGTTCAGACGTTTTGTCGCCGTGCGAGGTAACATCATCGGTGCGACCTCCGATGAAGGTATGTAGTTCTACTTTGCTTCGTATTTATGTGGATTGGTCTGTTGAGGTGTTTTGTCATTTCTGGTTCTTTTTTGCAAGGGTTTGTATATGGGTTCAACCAATAAACATGTGGAATTAGACCATCAGAGGCTGCACTGATGATGTTACCTAGCATGGTGACGAAATGTCTGAACTACAACCAGCCAGCTTGACCAGCAAGTCAACAACCTCAACATTCTGGTGAATCTTTTATGAAACGTCTCCAATTTAATAATATCCTTCCTATAGTAGGGTGATCAGAACTGTACACAGTACTCCAAAAGTGGCCTCACCAACATCCTGTACAATTTCAACATAACGTCCCAACTGCTTTACTTAAAGGTCTGAGCGATGAAGGCAAATGTGCAAAATGCTTCTTAACCATCCTGTCTACCTGTGGTGCAACTTTCAAAGAACTATGTAGCTGAACTCCTAGGTCTTTCTGTTGGATAACACTACCGAGGGACCTACTGTTAACTGTATAAGTCCTGCCCTTGTGTTTTTTTTACCAAAATGCAATAGCTGACATTCATCCAAATTAAGCTCCCATCTGCCAAGCCTAAGCCCATGGCCTAATTGATCAAGATCCCTTTGTAATCTCAGATAACCTTCTTCGAGTTATCTGTGCCAGAAGCCTTATGGTGCTTCAGCTGTTGAATCGCCTTTCCGACTTGACAGCGAGTCAGATATGTGCTGAGATGGCGACGGGTAGTGTGTTGTGGATGGTGTCGAGTGCACTTGGGCAAACGCAGCATCTTGGTTGAGGATTTCCACAAAATGAACTTTCCAGTAGATATTGACTGCCCTTCTGTCATTGAGCAACTCTGCTTTTGACTCTCCAGTGGATTAGTCCCTGGGTACTTGGACCATAGTTGGCTTTGATTGTGCTGAAGAAGCCATGCACATCATGGTTGTTGGTTTGTTGCTGAGTCTCCTGTATTCTTTCCACCCACCATCTTTCTATATGAGTTCTTTGTTGCACCTCAGCCTTCAGCTGCCTGTAGACTTGTTTCCGCTCTGGAGTTTTGGTGGAGCTGCTAGTTCAGAGATATTTTACATTTGCAGTCTTGGAGACCCTTGATTTCCTGATTTCTTTTCAAACCAGTCTAGGTGTTTCCTGTTTGAGAGGCCAGTCATCTCCACGCAGGTGCTGACTAGGGTGCTTTTAGGGTGGACCAGGTGCTTAGGCTCATCGCCAGGATGACTGAGAGATGATGGCTGAACAAGTTTTTCTTCTCGGGGTATGGCAACATCGAGTGTCCTGTGGTGAAACTTTTCTGCCTCTGCTGGTTTGGGGTCAGGTCACTGGAGATGGTAGCGTGGATTAATCAGTTTGTTGGTGCATTGTTTGACCTAACACCTGAGGCAGCCTAACTGCCTGACCTGACTGTGCTACATTCTAGTAGTCTTAACTCTCAATATTACAGCAAATATGAAAGTATGTATACTGAAATTCTCTTGCAGTGATTTTATATAAAATTGGTGGAGACTAGCAAAGCACTACATTAATCCAAGCTTTCAGAAGGGCAGTTGGAGTAAGAGGAGAAAATAATTGACAAAACTATTTGGTGGAAAGAGAGCAACTAAATTCATGACTAGAAAAACTGCATATGGGGTCCATTGTCTTGTATTTTAAGTTCATGCAAACAACATAGAACTTTATTGATTACCAGAAATTTATTTTCACTTTTTTAAAAACTTTGTCATCCACCATGTATCTTTTCATGCAGCCATGTAAAACCAAATAAAATTCGAATCAGTTTATTTATATTTAAACTCAAGTTGAGTTAGCATATGCATTATCTGTGAGAAATTAATATTCTAAAGCAAGAATGGTTGGCAGCAGTATTTTTTCACAGCTGCAATTTGACCTTTTTGGTTAGACTAAAATTCAGCTTCAGCAACACATGCTATTTATGACTCAAACTACATTCACTAACAGTTGTTATTTCACAAACTCTGGCTAACATTATGCACGCAAACACACCAGTGAATCAGTGAAACTTAACAGTTTAGATCAGTTAGTTAGATCACTTGTTTTTAAACAAGTCCCTGTAGTAAAAGGTTATTGCCGCTTCTTCAGGTTCAGTGGTAGTTTTGCAAGCTGTGGAATAGGGTGAGTTCGTTCAAACTGTAAAGATTTATCTTCATGGGTCTCTCTCGAGACCTAATATTTGCATATTTTCTCCTTTTATATTGTGATTTTTAACGTATTTAAAATTACGAAAAAACAGAAGTTGCTGAAAAAGCTCAGAAGGTCTGGCAGCATCTGTGAAGAAAAATCAGAGTTAATGTTTCAGGTCGAGTGACCCTCCTTCAGAACTGATGGTAGCTAGGAAAATGTAGGTTTATATGCAGAAGGGAGGATGGGGAGGAAGTGGGTAAGGAGTAAACAATAGGTGGGGACAGAGCCCAGAGAGAGAGAAGAACAGTTGGTCAGACATGGGAGTTGATAACAATCTGGCTAGGAGGGTGAACAGCTGTTAATTGAGACTGGTAGCAGCTAACGGTATGTAGCGTATAATGGCAAGCTTTGTGATAACAAGGCCTGGTGTGTGGGGTAAGGGGCTAAGACATGGAAGAGTTTAGGCCCTAAAATTAGTGAACTCAGTATTGAGTATGGAGGGATGCAGGGTCCCTAAGCAGAAAATGAGGCATTGGTCTTCCAGCTTGGGTTGAGCTTCTCTGGAACACTGCAACAAGCCTGAGATAGAGATGTTAGCCAGGGAACCGGATGGTGTGTTCAAGTGGCAGGCACCGGAAGCTTGCTCTTTTTTTGTGGGCAGAACCTGGATGTTCCGCGAAGTGGTCATCCAGTTTATGCTTCATTTCCCCAATGTAGAGCAGGTGATGTGAGCAATGAATGCAGTAGACTAGATTGTGGGAAGTGCGGATGAAGTGCTGCTTCACCTGGAAGGTATGTTTGGGCCCTTGGATACTGAGGAGGAAGGAGGTAAATAATTTGCAGGGAAAGTTGCTGTGGGTCTTTGGGGAGGTGTTGGGAATGAAGGAAGAGTGGACCAGGGTGTCCTGGAGGGAACGGTCCTTGTGGAAGACGGAAAGGGAGGGATGGGGAATATGTGTCTGGTGGTGGCATCTCGCTGGAGGTGGTGGAAATGGTGGCTGATGATCTTCTGGATGTGGATGCTGGTGGAATGGTAGGTAAAGACAAGAGGGAGCCCTATCACAGTTGCAAGAGGGAAGAGAGAGGATGAGGGCGGAAGTGTGGGAGATGCGTCGGCCCCGGCTGAGGGCCTGTCAACAACGGTGCCAGTGAATCCTCGGTTGAGGGAGAAGGTGGATGATGTTTCAGAGGCTCCCTTGTTGAAGTTTGCCTTATCGGATCAAATGCGATGGAGACCAAGGAGCTAAGAGAATGGAATGCAGTCTTTACAGGAAGCAGTGTGTGAGGATGTATAGATCTAGGTAGCTCTGGGAGCTGGTGGATTTATAATGGCAATTAATGCCAGTCTATCCCCAGAAATCGAAAGAGATGTTGAGGAACGGAGGGGAGGAGTCAGAGATAAACCAGGTGAAATGATATCATCGATATGTCGGAGAAAGAGTTGTGTAGAAATAGGACTAAAGCAACAAGTGTTCCGCATACTGCACGAAGAGACAGGCACAGCTGCGGCCCTTGCGGGTACCTATGACCACCTCTCTGACCTGAAGAAAATGAGAGGAGTTACAAGAGAAATTGTTGAGGGAGGGGACGAACTTGGCCAAGTGGTGGAGGGTGGTGGTGGGTGGGCGTGGTTCAGGTCTTTGCTCCAGGAAGAAGCAGAGAGCCCTAGGATCCTCCTGGCGGGGAATGGACGTGTAAAGGGATTGCACGTCTGTGGTAAAGAGGAGGCGGCTGGAGCCTGCAAACTGAACAGTTTGATTACAATTGCACTTTGGTTTAGATATGTAACATTACCATTCCTTTCACAGTAATTTTCTTCCTACCCACCTGTTGATACACATGAGTTTTTCAGCCTTATTGAGTAACCAAGTGAGGTTATTTCACAGAGAACATACATTTGGCACATAATCAAGAATTAATTTTGGTGCCAGGTGGAGTACTGGAGTACACAGCTAAGCTATTGTGATAAGTATAAAGCAGAGCTTTGACCAGGATCCCAGTCCATATCTGGCAGATGGTGATTTGTTCTCATTAGAATTGCATCTGAATTTTGGACCCTCCAAGCCAATTTTTTAATCATTATTATATTTGTTTGTTTATTATTGATGTATATATTATTTCTCCCAGCCAATTTTTATTATATTAATTTATTTATTTATCTACTTATTATCAGTTTTATGTTATTTATTTTTCTTTCATCCATTCATGGAATTTGGTGTTGCTGGCTGGGCCAGCATTTATTGTCCATTCCTAGATGCACTTGAGAAGGTGGTGATGAGCTGCCCCCTTTTAATGCTGCAGTCCATTTGCTATAGTTAGACCGCACTGCCAATAGGGAAGGAGTTCCAGGATTTTGACCCAGTTACCATGAAAAAGCAGCGATGTATTTCCTAGTCAGGAAGCTTACTGACTTGAAGGAGAACGTGCAAGTGGTGGTGTCCCCATGCTTCTTCCAAGTGTTATAGGTTTGAAAGTTGCTGTCCAAGAAGCCTTGGAGAATTTCTGTGATGCATCTTGTAGATGGTGCATTTTGCTGCTACTGTGCATTGCGGTGGAGGGAGTGATTGTTTGTGAATGTAATGATAGTCTGGTGGGGTGCTTTTGTCCTGGATGGAGTCAAACTTGCATGTTGTTGGAAGTGCAATTATCCAGGCAAGTGAGGAATGGTCATTCACACTTCTGACGTGTCTTAGAGGTGGTGGGCAGACTTCATGGAGTTGAGACTCATGGCAAGACTCCTTGCCTCTGACTTGCTCTTGTAGCCACAGTGCTTATATCTTGTTATTTCAATGTTCGGTCAATGTTAACCTCCAGGATGTTAATAGTGGGGGAATTCAGTGTTGACAATGCTATTGAATGTCAAGAGGTGATGGTTAGGTTCTCTTTGGATACGATCATTGCCTGGTATTTGTGGCGCAAATGTTACCTGCCACTTATCTGCCCAAAACTGGATATTGTCTATATCTTTCTGCTTTTGGAAATGGACAGCTTCAATATCTGAGGAGTCAGAAATAGTGATGAAAATTGTGCAGTCATTGGTGAACATTCCTGCTTTGACCTTATGATGGAGGAAATAGTGAAGATGGTTTGGGAAATATCACTACCTAGAGGAGCTCCTGCAACGTTGTCCTGGAGTGGAGATGATTGCTCCAGTAGCCACAACCATCTTCCTTTGTGCCAGCTATGACTCACAAGCGGGGAGTTTTCTCCCTGATTCTCATTGATTCAAGTTCTGCTGGGGCTCCATGGTGCCACACTTTGATCAAAGTAGCCTTGATGTTAATGGTAGTCCCTCTAGCCCCACATCTGAATTTCAGCTCTTTGTCCATTGCTGACCAAGAGTTTAGGGGCTGAGTGGCCCTGGTGGAACCCAAACTGAGCATCAAGGAGCAGGTGATTGTTAAGCCGGTCCTGTTTGATAGCACTGTTGATGAAGCCTTCCTTCACTTTCCTAATGATTGAAAGTAGGATGATGGGTCAGTAATTAGTCAAGTTCAATTTGCTCTTTGTGTACGGGACATAGCTGGGAAACATTTCAACATTATTGGCTAGAGCCAGTTTCTAATAGAGTTTCATTTCAATAATCATAATTGACTATCTGAATTTGGAATCTATTTATTTGTAATGATAGTCAGTCATTTTTATTAAATGTAGAAATCTGGTCCATACTTTGTCAATCTGGCCCTGAAAGATAGGTAATTTGGAGAACTCTGTATACTTTTAAAACTTTAACTTTTGTAATGACTGTGAATAGTGGGGCTCAATTTCTGGCAGACTACGCTAGTGTGTGGTTTAACATGAAACAGCACCCTCTGAATTCACAGACTTTAATGATGCTTTCAGACAGTTCCAGACATAGAGGCATTGACTATTAGAATCTCTTTCCTAGGAAATTCCCATGGAGTCTGCTGTGGCTTGAATTCCACGTGATGCTGATGAGCAAATGTAGATTGGCCAGATTGTCAGCGGAGCAGCACAATATTCCAATGAGTTTGATTTATTGTTGTCACGTCCCGCGATAGAGTGAGAAGTGTTGTTTTGCATGCTATACATGCAGATCATACCATACAAAGTGCATCAGGGTAGCAGAGCAGAATGCAGTGTTTGGCGCAGAGAGGATGCAAGGAGAGAAATCAGAATTAATATTTGAGAGGGCTGTTCAAAAGTTTGATTGCAGTGGGGAGGAAGCTGTTCTTGAATCCGTTCATGCGTGCATTCAAACTTTTATATTTATATATATATATTTTATATATTTTCTACCTACCGGAAGAAGGTGGGAGACAGTATAACTGGGTGAGAGGAGTCTTTGATTATGTTGGTTGCTTATTTCTGAGGCAGCGGGAAGTGTCGATGGAGTCAATGGATGAAAAGCAGGTCTGTGTGATAGATTTTGACACTGAGCTAGTCATTCTTTTTTACCCAATAATCTACATATGGATTATTTTTGTTATCTATTGTATCTGTACCTGGCTATTGTGTACACAACAGTGAAACCCGCTGCAGTTCAGGTTGTCTGTCAAGTTTGAAACCTGTGAATGGACTTGTGAATGCATTGGAAGCAATTCACCAGGCTAATCATGATCAGGTTGTATCAAAAGGAAAATTTGGACAGACTGAGAAGGGTGAGATTGACTTGATTTTAAAAAATGAACACATTTACCATCTTAGATATAAAGGTTCTGCAGATGCTGGAGAATCCGAGATAACAAGCATGGGGCTGGATGAACACAGCAGGTCAAGTAGCATCATAGGAGCAGGAAAACTTGACGTTTCGGGCCTAAACCCTTCATCAGAAATGGGGGAGGGGAAGAGGGTTCTGAAATAAATAGGGAGAGAGGGGGAGGCGAATAGAGGATGGATAGAGGAGAGGATAGGTGGAGAGGAGGCAGACAAGTCGAAGAGGCGGGGATGGAGCCAGTGAAGGTGAGTGTAGGTAGGGGGGTAGGGAGGAGATAGGTCAGTCCAGGGAGGACGGACAGGTCAAAGGGGTGGGATGATGTTAGTAGATAGGAGATGGGGTTGTTCACTCATGTCCTTTAGAGCAGGAAACTACCATCCTTACCTGGTCTGACCTACATGTGACTCCAGACCCACAGCAATGTGTTTAACTCATAACTGCCCTTTGGGCAATTAGGTAGGGGCAATAAATACTGGCCTAGTCAGCGACACCCTCATCCCATGAATGATTGAATAAACAAAAACAGGGTGGATGTGGAGAGGATGTCTCCTTTTTTTGGGAGAATCTGGAACCTGGGATAATTGTTTAAATCAGGACTCTCTCATTTAAAACAGCCTAGGCAAGCTTATTTCTCCTGAGGTTTGAGCTTCTTTGTAACTCCCCTCCTGAAAAGGTAGTGGAAGCAGAGTCCTTAAATATACTTAAGGCAAATTTAAATAGATTAAGCAAGCAGGTGAACGGTTATCAGGCTAGGCAGGAATGAGATTTGATGTTATGATCAGGTCAGCCATGATCTTATTGAATGGTGGAGCAGGATTGGGCGTTGAATGTCCAGTTCCTGCTCTTTGTTCGTATGTTCATGTGAAATGCTGTGTGGTTGATCAAATTGTAAACGTTTTGTTTTTTACGTGACGGATGTATGGTTGGATAAGTTCTAAAACTTAGTTCTGCTGGTTTAGTGCGTGGTTGAACTCCTTTTTTTGTATTTGTATTTGAATTTGTATTTATCTGTACTATTAATTTCATGTGATGCACCATGTTCTTCAGTCAGGACATGATATGAAATGCATTTTTATTCAATATAACATTTTGTTCCTGAAATATATTTAAAAACTGGTAGAAATAATTGACAGGTTTAAAGAAATTAATGTCATACATCTTCACCCTCAGAGAAAGCATAGGATACTTTTATATTTTTCATGTTTATAGAACAGTGTTTGCATGTGTTTTTCTTTTGCTAGTTCTGAAGAGAAATTTTGCTTAGGCTAAATAGTTTCCTTTTCTCTTTTAGATTATATTCGACAAAGCTATGGACTTAATACGGAGTTTGTCACACTTAGTGACTACAATAAATTGGTGCTTTCCCTTATGTCTGGACTCCCTAATGAAGTGGATTTTGCAATTAATGTTTGCACCCTTCTCTCAAATGGGAATAAGCACATCATGCAACTTGAAAAGGACCCCAGAATCACCACCGTTTTACTTGCGCATGCTGGAGTTTTTGATGACAGTAAGTTATACTGCTAAATATTAATCTGCGTTGACAATATTTGCCAAGTTATTAACTGTTTCACTTTCAGCTACCGAATTTTAAATATTTTAGTTGACAATCAAAAGGGAGAGATCAGATTATGCAAGTTCAGAATTTGTTCTTCTGGGCTGGAATCAAATAAGTCAAATATTCCAGATTCAAAGTTTGCGAAGTATGCCATTTGATTCACTTAGTGTTCGTGCACTCAATGCCTGCAAATGTGTACAAGTCTTGTTCTAGAATAGTTGATCTTTATACTTTACTCTTGTAACTAGCAACGTACCTTGTTGGTAGGAAGTCAGAAAAATCACTCCAAGCCAGGTAATTGTGGTAGCTTTTAATGCTCACTTTAATTTTTATTATGTTTTTATCAAATTATTGTGAAAATTATTTGTAAGGCCTATCACTGTCACCTAGGGGCAGTTAAAGCTGGAGAATAAATGTTGCTACTATCATGATGCCCACATTTTGGGAATGAACACATCTGTGAATTTTTTGTATCATTTAAATGTACAGCAATGCTTTAACCTTTTGCGTAGGTTACAGTACTGATGCATTCAATAGCAATGCAAAGAGGTAGCAATATGGACTATTATACCTGAGAGTATAGAATTTTACAGTACGGAAGGAGATCATTCGGCCCATCTTGTCTGTATCAGACAGTATGTCTGGCGTATTTTCAATATAAAGATTGGTGTTTTTGCGATGGCTGATGGGAACTAAGCTTTCTCATAAGCAGGTGGCCACAATTTGTAACTATGGCACTTTAAGCCATTGCTGTCAAACAAAAATATTTACACAACTACTGCAGGCAATAGTCCAGCAAAATCAAAGGAATATTAATTTGCACATAAGCCTAGCTGAGATGTTAAGTGTGTTAGATTTTCTCCAGGACTCAAATGATTGGAAATCTTTTTGTCAGACTACGTCAATGAAAATTCCATAAAATTCTGTTAAATTGTGAAAGCAGTTTTTGGCGAGCAACCAAAGACCATCCATGCAGCCAGGAATCTATTCAGGGTGCACGTCTTTGCAAGAAGACATGGTTTCTTTCCAAACAGGAAGAGCTCCAGGCAGTCTATCACCCATTGGTTTATCTGATATAGCATTAAGTAAACATAGAAAATAGTTGTAGTAGTAAGCCGTTTGATCCTTTTGGGTGTGCGCCACCAAGTAGCTGTCACATATTGAGAACCTCATTCTAAAAGAAGTAAATAACAGTGAATTTTAGTACATTTTGTCTGATGCTTCTGTATTTATCAATGTAAAATTACATTGGCAAAAATATGACCAGTTGCAGAACGGATCCAACCACATTTATTTTTGGCAGCTTCTTTCATTACTGTTTTGCTCTTTGTTTTAGTATAATTAACAAATTGGTTCAGTGAGATGTAAAGATATAATTTATAGGCTATACATATGACAGTCAGACATAGTTGTGTAGATACAAGCAGGCTTTTACCTTCATTTAAGTTGTATGTTCCTTTCAGAAAGTAATTTGTTGTAGATTAGAAATCAGACTCCAAATACTGATTGCTTTGATACCTTCTCTAATTCTGATATGGATGAGTTGCATTATGAAGAACGCTTGGACAGAATTGGTTTGTATCTGCTGGAATTCAGAAGAAGAGTCTTGATTGAGAATTGAGGATCCTAAGTGGTCATTGACCGGGTACATGTGGGAAGAATGTAAGGTTGTTTCCTGTTGCCATAGAATCTAGAACTTGGGGGTCAGTGCTTAAAAATAAGGGGTTGCTTATTCAGACAGACATGAGAATATTTTACTCTGAAGGCTGTAAATCCTTGGAATTTTTTTTCTCAGAAGCCAGTGGAAGTAGAGCCTTCGAATCTCTTAAGGCCAAGGTAGACAGATAGCAAGTGGGTGAAAGGTTATCGGAAGATAGACGGGAATGTGGGACGGAAGGGGCTGTGGATGGTGATGGTGATACTCTGCTTTCAGAAAAATTTTTGTGTTTTTAGCCTCCAACCTTAAGGTTTTCACATGAATCTCCGTTTTAAAAAAAAAAGTAGTTGAAATTTTGAAATAAATGAATAGGTAGGGCATTCTATTCAACTTTTTAAACCTCAACGATTCTTAAGGTAGAATTTTTCTTATTCACCTCTTTATTAAGCTACTGTCAAGAAACATCTATACTTACTCTTTAGGAGAGATAAGTATCCTAGATTCTTTTTCCCCTCTCTCCATTTTGAGGACTGATTACATTTATTTGCCTTTGGAAGTATTACAGACTTAGAAAAATGTAGCAGCTCCAATTCATTTAGTTCAATACTTTCGGATTTACTTTAGGATATCTACTGTTGATTCAAGCATTCGCTTGACTTTTTAATAGAATTAGTAAGTTCAATTTTTGGAAGTGCTTTTATTACTTATTTTGTGAACTGATCTGTTTTTGTATGTACAAAATAAATTGACTGCCATGAGGGGCGTTTGAAATTTAAAAACTACAACCATGCTGATTCTCTATTTTCAAGTTTATAGCTTCCAGTTTTCCACTAGTACCTAAGTGAACACCACTACAATGATGAACCTATTTGATTAGTTACTTTAGACATGACCTACACATTTCTAATCCATGTTAGTTTTCTCTAATTAGCTCATATTTTGAGGTTGGTTGGCTCGCCGAGCTGGTTTGTTGTTTCACAGATGCTTCGTTACTGTGCTTGATAACATCCTCCGTGCAGCTTCCGACGAAGCATCGGTGTGTTTTCCCACCTGGTTTTTAAACTCTGGGGTCCGTTGAGATGGATTTGCCTCACTTCCGGGTTTCCTTCGTAGTGGAATGTATATGGGGTCAGGTTCAATGTGTTTATTAATAGTATGCTTCGTGGAGTGCCGTGCTTTCAGGAATTCTCGTGCTTGTCTCTGCCTAGTCTGTCCCAGGACCTTGATGTTTTCCCAGTCGAAGTCGTGGTGGTTCTTGTCCATGTGGTTTGAGATGAGTGAGTATTGGTGATACAAAGACTGGAAAGAACTGCCCTTCCGCAAATCCAACCTAAACTGTTGGATACGCTACGTAGATGACACCTTTGTCGTCATTAAACGGACCAAATTAGAAGAGACACACAAACTTGTAAACAACACCCTCACCGGAATAAAATTCACCAGAGAGGAAGAGAAGAACAAACAGCTCCCATTCCTGGATGTCATGGTAGAGCGCAAGACAAATGGGGAACTGCAAACGAAAGTACACCAAAAAGCCACACACACAGACCGGGTACTAAACATCAATAGTAACCATCCCAGCACACGCAAACGAAGCTGCGTGCGAACACTATTTAAAAGGGCAACAACACACTACAGCAACACGGAACTATGCCAAGGTGAGGAGGAATACCTCTTCCAAGTGTATAAGGATAATGGATATCCAACAAACTGGGTCAGAAGATACCTACACGAACAGCATCAGAAAGATTCTACACGCCCCGACACACTCATCACACTACCCTACATCAGGAACACGTCGGAACTCACCACAAGACTCCTACGACCGCTGGGCATCAGAGTGGCACACAAGCCCATGTCAACCCTACAGCAACTGCTCACCCGACCTGAAGACACGCTCCCCGTCATGGACAGGACCAATGTCATCTACAAAATCCCCTGCAGAGACTGCAAGAAACACTACATTGGATGAACAGGAAGGAAACTAACAACAAGAGTACATGAACACCAACTGGCTACAAAAAGACACGAACCAATACTCACTCATCTCAATCCACGTGGTCAAGGAGAACCACTACTTTGACTGGGACAACACCAAGATCCTGGGACAGGCTAGGCAGAGACAAGCACGAGAATTCCTGGAAGCATGGCACTCCACGAAGCATGCTATTAATAAACAAGTCGAACCTGACCCCATATACATTCCACTACGAAGGAAACCTGGAAGTGAGGCAAATCCATCTCAACAGACGCCAGAGTTTAAAAACCAGGCGGGAAAACACACCGACGCTTCATCGAGGCTGCACTGAGGATGTTACCAAGCACGATAACGAAACATCTGTGAAACAACAAACCAGCTCAGCGAGCCCACCAACCTCAACACCCACAACCCGAGCTACAAATCTACTCCAAAACCTTCGAGCACATATTTTCCCAAGTGTTCAGTCATTTTATTTTAAATTATAATTTTGAGTAACTTCTCCACAACAGATGCTAGATGAAGAGATCTACACTTTTTGTTTTCTCCCTCATCTTGCTTAAACATTCACAAGCTATAGTCTGAAAGGAAAGATCCTGAATTGTGTGTTTTGGAAGATTATGCCTAATACCGAAAATAGACACTCTGGAGCCACTAAATATTTGGATAGAGCTTCTCAAGTTCAGTAACAAGTGCAGTACCTTGTTGTTGACCATAAAATTGCTGTTTCACTTCTGTCTGACGTTTAATTTATATTGTTTTGGTCCCCCTCAATTTACTCCAGATTTAATTATTAATTTACTTTTCTCATTATTTTATCCAATTTTTAGTGTGTGAAGAAAATTTTAAGTCATTGTAGTTCTGTTTTGGAGATTGAATTTTGCTGTATTGCCAAAAGTCTTTTTATGAAGATTTCCAAGTTCTTTACACATGAATGATATGTTTTTTAAAAATGCGTTGTGGGAGTCAGCATTGCATACATGATAGTTCAGGCATGTTTTGGGTATGATTTCTGAATTTTTCTAGTTAATGTTGCAAGAAGTTCTTGAAAATAAGTAAGGTACTTGCTCATAAATTTCCAATCATTGGCCAAGAAAATAATATCAAAGTTGTATTGGTCAAAGCATCACTATTCCATTAACATAAATCTTATTCGCACTTTTGAAAAAGGAGTACTGCTAATTGAAGAATGCGCACGCACTATTTTTCTTAATGATTAGATTTTTGTAGAAAAAAAATTAAGCTTGAGAGTTTGCCGTTAATATGCTAAAGCTACAAACAATTAATGAATCTTTGAAGGCCCGTGTTAAACATTATGATTATACTAGCTGTATTTTATGCTTATTTATCCTAATATGATTGTTTACAGATTTGGGTACCTTGTCTTCTGTATTTGGTGCAGAATGGAAAGAAAAAACAGGCAGAGATTTTGTTAAGGTAAAAAATATGATAGGTCGTATAGGTGCAATTTGATTTGTAATATTTTGATTCCGGTAACATATGCTATATTAGGTTGATTATAGATATGCACCGGTCATCCTGAATGTAACTTTACGATTTCTGATTTGATGAGTGGTGGCAATTCTTGTTACATTTCTTGTGTTAACTGTAATCCTTTTGGACTGAAGAAATGACTCTCTACATAGTCATGTTGATTATACCATTCATTTTATTAACCACAATGGGACAGTAAGACCAATGGACTGCTCAAGTCTCTTTTGTCATTTCAGTGAAGTTGTGACTGACTGACTGTACCCTAACACCTTTCACCTGTCTTGGTTCTGTATCGAGCCTTAAGTAGCAAGGATCTACTGACCTTCCATTTAAAATTTATTAATTGAGTTAGTGTCTACTGCTTGTGAGAGTGAGTGTCAAACTTACAACTTCCTTTGTGTGAAAATATTTCCTACTTTCTCTCCTGCATGACCTGGCTTATGTTTTATAGTTACAGTGTATAGTCTTATCTTAGACCCCACTAATGGAAAGAAAATTCTTTCCTATCTTAAAATCCTAGTAATTGCCTTAAGTTGCCCCCAGCTGCTTTTTAGCATCCCATACCAGGGAATATATGCCTATGGAATGTAATACTCCTCGTAAATCTAGGCCTCAGTTAGTAACGTTATGGTAAATGCATGTTACTCCTTCCAAAGCTATTGCCATTCTTATATGATGACTAAAACAGTTCATAGTATTCAGGATATGGTCTAACCAGCGGTTTGTATAGCTATGTAGAAAATTGTCTTCCTTTTTATATTCTAGTTGTCCAGTTCTTAAGGTTGGTGGTCAGCTTATGTTCTTTTTTAAATATGATAAATGATTAAATACAATATTTTTATTTGCCTTTTGTTATTTTTGGAGCAAGAATTCTGAATTCTGCAGAGTAATTAAACAGCAAGTTATTTTTCTTTATACTCTCCTACATAATGTAAAGGAGAAAAGACTAGAGATCATTGTACTGTTTGGAGAAGCCCACTTGTATTGTGCTCAATGATTTGAGCAAGACTTTCAACCTGATGCCTCATGCAGCCAACATGAAGTAGCTGGAAGATATCAAATTTTGGATTTTATCCAGATTGTGTACTTTCCAGCTCCCAAGACTTGTGTAGGATAGATGAGAGATCTCTGGATCTCTCTCAAATGAAAGTGAGGTAAGGTTATTTACTGCCACCTATTTTATTCAACAGGAGTCATTTCAAATTTATCTGTACAACAGATGCTGAGCAAGCATGTAATTAAAATTGCTATGGTTAGTTGTATACTAAAAGTTGCTAGAATCCTACAGTCTTAGATTTTGACCGGCTGGTCGAAGCAGATGCCAAAGACACCGGTCAAAACGAGCAAGGTCTATATTTAAATAGATCCCAATTATGCGGAAAGGTTTTTAATTATATTTTGGGATTTGGAATTTAAAGTACAAGAAGCTAGATGTGGGTCAGTTCTCTGAATGTAATTGTTTTATGTATTGGTCAGGAAGCCATTTGAAACGGTGACCAAAGTACATTAATTCCAAGAAAGCATGCGACTGTAGTCCAGTACTTGGCAGAACCCCAAGTTGTGTAAATGCGTGGCATGATTGTACTGCTCAGACCACAGAGCTAGTAGTTCTAGTTTTGACGTCCGAACAAGCAGTCAAGATCTTTGTTCAGAAGAATCAGAGTTTGGTTCAGAATGGAGATTGGTTTCACCTAATATAAGAATTAAGCTTTTAGTTTAGGGAAATAAGTCACAGTAGCAAGTATAATTAATGAAGCTTCCAAGCCGAGAGATTGGTCAGAAATCTTCCAGTTAAAACTGGAAAACTTTGGCATCAGTGCCATAAAAAGTTTGTACCAATCAACTTGGATAAGAATTGTAAAACTGTCTCTGCATGTGGAGGAAAAGAAACTTGAAGGAATCAATTAAGTAAAGACGTAAGAGGTGATAAAGGAGTGAAATATCTTTTGGAATTGATTATCTGTAAAAGAATAGCGTAGGGAGGCAGTTTGCAATTTAGTTTTGCGATGACCATTAAGATCTTGATGTAATGCACATGTGTAATGACCTTCCAGCCTATTGAGTTGGCTGGTCAAAAGCAACCACCAAACTCTTTAAATCCCATTTTCTAATACTTGGCCCATAGCCATGTGTGCCTTGGCATCGCAAGTGTAATTTGAATACTTCTTCAATGTGAGGACGGTTTTTACCTCTCCCACCTTGCAGGCAGAGAGCTTGACATTCCCACAACCCACTGAATGAAAAGATTTTTCTTCACATTCCCTCTAAACCTCCTGCCCTTAGCATAAATCTATGCCCTGGACATTGATTCCTCCACCAAGGGGAAAAGCTCCTTTCCATGTTTTGATTTGATTTTAATTTGATCTGTTATTGTCACATATACCTAGGTACAATGAAAAGTTTTGTTTTGCATGCAGTACAGGCAGATCATGCCATAGAAACTGTATTAAGGTAATAGAACAGAGCAAAGGATAAAATATTACGGCTGTAGTGAAGGAGCACAAAGAGGGAGATCAATATTAAAGTTTGAGAGGTCCATTCAGAAGTCTAATAACAGCAGGAAAGAAGCTGATCATGAATGTGTTGGTATGTGTGTTTTAAGTCTTTGTATCTTCCCACTCGAGAACAGAGAAGGGAATCTGTGTGGAGCCAGAAGAGGTAGGCGAGATCCTAAACAAATAGTTTACGTAGGTATTCACTGAAGAGAAGAAATTGGTGGTGGGGTGGGGGGGGGAAGAAAGTGTTGAGTTTCTAAGCCAGATTACTGTTAAAAAGGAAGAGGTGTTGTGCATCTTAAAAAATATTAAGGTAAATATGTCCCCAAGTCCTAATGGGATCTATCCCAGAATTCTGAGGGAGGCAAGAGAACAAATTGCTGGAGCATTGACAGAGATCTTTGTATCTTCTTTGGCCACAGGTGAGGTCCCAGAGGACTGGAGGATAGCCAGTGTTGTCCCACTGCTTAAGAGGGTTAGCAGGGATAAACCTGGAAATTATAAGCCTGAGAGTCTCCTCAGTGGTAGGGAAATTATTGGAAAAGACTTTTAGGGACAAGATCTATATGCAGTTAGAAGCAAATGGACTTATTAACGATAGATAGTATGGTTTTCTGCAGGGCTAGTCGTGCCTCACTAACTTGATTGAGTTTTTTTTTGAGAAGGTGACAAAGATGGAGGGAAAAGCAGATGATGTTGTCTGCATGGACTTCAATAAAGCCTTTGACAAGGTCCCTCATGACAGACTGCTCCAAAAGATGATGTCACATGGTATCTGGGTGAGCTGGCAAGATGAATTCAGAACTGGCTTAGTCCTATGTGACAGAGGGTAGCAGTGGAAGGATGCTTTTCAGAATAGAAGGCTGTAACTAGTGGTGTTCCACAGGGATCAGGGCTGGGACCTCTGCTATTTGTGATCTACACAAATGATTCGGAGGAAAACGTAGCTGGTCTAATTAGTAAGTTTGCGGATAATGCAAAGAAAGTTACGGTTAGTGAGGAGGACTTTTTTAAAAAATTCATTTATGGGATGAGGGCATCGGTGGTTAGGCAACATTTATTGCCCATCTGTCATTGCCCAGAGGGCAGTTGAGAATCAACCACATTGCTGTGGGTCTGGAGTCACATGTAGACCAGACCAAGTAAGGATAGCAGTTTCCTTACCTAAATGACATTCAGAGAACACAGCAGGATATAGATCAGTTGGAGTTGTGGGCAGAAAAATGGCACACGGAGTTTAATCTGAAAAATATGAGATGATGCAGTTTGGAAGGTCAAGGACAGTTGGAGATTATACGGTGAATGATAGAACCCTTAGAATTATTGATACACTGAGGGATCTGGCTGTGCAGGTCCACAGATCACTGAAGGTGGCAGTGTAGGTCAATAAGGTAGTAAAAAAGGCTCATGGCATGCTTGCTTTCATTGGAAGGGGCCTTGAGTATAAGGATAGACAAGTTTTATGCTGCAGCTTTATAGAATTTTAGTTATGTTGCACTTGGAATATTACGTTTCGTTCTGGTCACCACACTACCAGAAGGATGTGGATGCTTTGGAAAGGGTACAGAAAAGGATTACCCCAAGATGTTGCCTGGTATGGGGGATTTTAGCAAGAAGAAACGTTGGATAGACTGAACTTGTTTTCACTGGAACTCAGGAGGTTGAGGGGTGACCTGACAGAAGTTTATAAGATTGTGAATAACATGAATACAGTGGAAAGTGTGAGGCTTTTTCCCAGGTTGGAGGGGTCAGTTACTAGGGGACGCAGGTTCAAGGTGCCAGGGGAGGAGTTTTAAAAGCGATGTGTGAGACAAGTTTTTCACACAAATGGTGGTGAGTGCCTGGAATGCATTGCAAGAGGAGGTGGTGGAAGCAGACACAATAGCAGCATTCAAAAAGCACCTGGACGAATACATGAATAGGAAGAGAATAGAAGGATCCAGATCCTGTAAAGGAAGACAGTTTTAGTATAGAAGGGGAAAAATGTTGGCGCAGGCTTGGAGAGCTGAAGGGCTTGTTCTTTGTTTTGTTCTGCCAGACGGAAGAGGCTTGACGCGATTATAACTGGGGTGGGAAGCATCTTTGATTATGTTGACTGCCTTTCTGAGGCAGCGAGAAGTATAGATGGAATCAGTGGATGGGAGGTTGGCTTGTGTGATAGATTGGGCTGTGTTCACAACTCTCTGTAGTTTGTTATTGTGCTGAGCAGAGTAGTTGCCATACCAAGCTATGAAGCATCTAGATAGAATACTTTCAATGTGTATCTCTAAAAATTGATAGACGCCTTTATGGACATGCTGAATTTCCTTAGCCTCCTGAGATAGTAAAGGTGGTTTGTGCCTGGCTATGTTCCTCATAATTTTATACATCTCAAATCATGTTTCCCTTCAGTCTGCTCTGCTCAATAAAAACTGCCCCAGTCTATCTAATCACTGTGCCTGGCCTGAATAGTATTAGTTATGAAATGTCCTGGTAAATTTTCCTCTGCATCCTTGACAGTGTAGTCACATCCCTCTCATAATGTGGATTCCAGAACTATACACAATACTATAGCTAACTTTTTTAATACAGTTCCAGCGTAACCTCCCTCCTCTTAAACTCTGTTCCTCAACAAATAAAGGCAAGTATTCTATATGCTGCCTTCACCACTTTATCCACCTGTCCTTTTACCTTGAGGGACCAGTGGACATGCCCACCAAGATCCCTCTGATCCACAATGCTCCACAGGGTCCTATCGTTCATTATTTCTTCTCTTGCCTTGTTTTTTTCTGCCCAAATGCATCACCCTGAGCTTAGATCAATTGAATTCCATTTAACACTGATTAGCCCATCTGGCCAGCCCATCTATATCCTATAATCTATTTGCCCCCTCACTATTTACCAACTCACCAATGTTTTTTATCATCTGTGAACTTAATGATCAACCTTCCTACATTCAAGACTAAATATATACCACATACTGATTCCTGCGGAACTCTACTGGACACAAGTTTCCAATGTCTCGTCCATTGACCACCACCTTCTGCTTCCTGCCCCTGAACCAGTTCTGGATCCAATTAGTCAAATTTCCTCGCATTTCATGGGCTCTTACCTTTACCATCTGTTGTTAGAGAACATCTGTAGCTTTGTGTGAATGTATTTCAATGACTAACCAACTGCTAAATATGATCCATCAAGTCAGTTTTCCATCTGAGGTCAGGCATGTCCAGTTACCATACACTGAGACCATAATGCAATGATATCATCCAAACCCGGTAGTAACTCTAATAATGACTAAAGAATGAGATTTTGTCACTCCTTTTATAACCACAAAATAAAGGAGCAGAATTAGGCCATTTGGCTCATCAAGTCTGCTCCGCCTTTCGATCATGGCTGATAGGTTTTTCAACCCCATTCTCCTGCTTTCTTCCTGTCACCCTTGATTCCCTTATCAATGAAGAACCTATCTAACTCTGTTTTAAATACACAAATGACTTGGCTGCCACAGTTTCAAAGAGTTGTCCCTTCACTCTGAGGCTGTGCCCTCAGGTCCTCGTCTGTCCTACTCCTGGAAATGTCTTGTCCACATTCACGCTCTCCAGGCCTGTCCATATTCAGTAAGTTTCAATTACATCCCCTGTCATTCCTCTAAACTCTCGTTGAGTACAGACCCTAAGTCCTCAACCGCTCCTTATATGACAAACCCTTCATTCCCACGGTCATTCTTGTAAACCTCCTCTCAACTCCCTCCAAGGCCAGCACATCTGTCCTTAGTCATGGGGCCCAACACTGTTTACAGTCTTCCAAATATGGTCTGACTGGAGCCTTATGCATCCTCAGCCGTACATGCCTGCTTTTGTATTCTAGTTTCTTGAAGTGAATGCTAACATGGCCATGGTGTGTGCAGAAAGGGAAAGTGGTAGAGGCTGGCAGATTGCACTTAATATGAGTGATAGAAGATCCCCTTTTGCCTTTGCTGTAAAGTGAACAGCTTCTGCAACTGACAGATTCATCCCTGTCAACTTTACAGTTGGGCACAGTACTCCAGCTGGGGCAGAACCATTAATTTATTTAGGTTTGACTTAATTTCCTGGAACTTGTATTCCAAGCTTCTCTTTATGAAGCCAAGGATTGCATTTATTATTTACTGCTTTGTTAACCTACAACTTCACCTTTTATGGATTCTTGTATAGCCCTCTTTGTTCTCTTAATTTTAAATGGGATGGTTAAGAATGGTCATTTAGCTCACATTATCTAACTGTGTTCTTCCTACCAAAATAGGTCCTGTCATATTTTCTTGCACAGAATCTCACGTGTTCACCAACCTGGCTAGGCTACCTTCAAGTCTGTTGTATCTTCCTTGCTGTTTATTAAATTCTAAGCTTTTAGGTAATCTGCAGATTTTGTAATTATGCCCTAACACACACCAAAAATGCGTTACTGGCACTGAATCTTGGGGAAATGGGACTATATGCCCCTCTTAATTTCATTTTAGCCAATTTAATATCCATGTATTTTAATCCATTATCTTCAATTTTGTTTGAAAGTGGTATTTTGATTTAAGCATCTTTTGAAAGTCCATGTACGCAATATCAACTGCATTGACCTTATCCACACTTGGCATTATTAATAAATGCCTGAGGAATAGAGAAGTATTGTGTTTACTGTGAGAATGGTTAGAATATGGAACTTGCTACCATGAGGAATAGCTCAGGTGGCAAACTTCGATTTATTCATGGAAAAGTTAGATAAAAAGTTAAGAAAAATTGGAAGGCGGTGGGAGCAGTCTCATGGAAGCATAAAATCTGGTTTGGACACTTTTGGCCAATAACCTATTCTGTGATGCCAACGCAATGTACTATATCATCAGTTTAACGTTGTATGACTTAATTTTACAGGGCAAGAAATGAATTATAGTATTTATGATGGGAGTCTAAATAAAAACCAAAAGAACTGCAGATGCTGTAAATCAGGAACAAGAACAAAATTGCTGGAAAAACTCGGCAGGTCTGGCAACATCTGTGAAGAAAAAAAACAGTTAACGTTTCGGGTCCGGTGACCCTTCCTCAGAACTGATGGCGGCTGGGAAAACATCAGTTTATATGCAGAAGAAAGGGGAGGGACTTGAGGGTAGGGAGTTATGATAGGATAGAGCCTAAAGAGAGAGAAGAGCAGTTGGATAGACAGAGTTGATAACGATCAAGCTGAGAGGGTGAATAGTTGTTAATGGGGACTGTTAGTGACTAACAACCGGTGGGGGGGGGGGGGCGTGGCTGTAATGGCAGGCTATGTGGTAACAAGACGTGGTGTGTGGGGTAGGGGCCTGGGACATGGGAGAGTTTAGGCCCTATATAAGGCCACACACTAGGCCTTAAGGGTCACCGGACCCGAAATGTTATCTCTGTTTTTTTCCCTTCACAGATGCTGCCAGACCTGCTGAGCTTTTCCAGCAACGTTGTTTTTATTTTGAACTCATTTCTGCTTCTGTTCATGTCTTATTTCCTTTACTATATCTTTTTGTGGCATTTTATTATGTTAAGAGTGCAATATAGATGCAAGTAATTTGTGTTCATGGATTGAAGTGTTTTTGTCATATTTTCTTCCTGCCTCATCCCAACAGAGAATATCAAAATCCTGCAGAATTCACTATAGAATACTTGCAAACCCAAATCTTCATGAAATAGACATTTTTGTTTCTGTTGAGCTGAGTTCAGTGCAGGTATTTAAAAACCGAAAGAACAGTGGATGCTGTAAATCAGGAACAAAAACAAAGTTGCTGGAAAAGCTCAGCAGGTCTGGCAGCATCTGTGAAAGGGA
>JAHRHZ010000020.1:5527946-5614329 GCA_024137785.1 Ginglymostoma cirratum
GCCAGACCTGCTGAGCTTTTCCAGCAACTTTGTTTTTGTGTCAGTGCAGGTATTTGTTTGTTTCTATAGTGTCGTGTGACTAAATAGTGTCTGGATTGAGGCTCTGAATAAAGAATGATGGTAATACCTGGTATTATTATTGTAAAATAGATACATCTATTACATGCTAGATTTCTTGACTAATCTGTGACTTTTTTTCTGTGTAAAACTTGTGCACTTCATCATACTTTGCGAAACCAATTGTCATTATTTTCCTCTCTTTCTAAGTTCTTTTTAATAGAAATAACTAAATTATTGTAACTTTGGCAGAGGCTGATCTAGATCACTTTTGATGTATGTTGTAGCCTTGTAAAATTCACCTGTTCTATTTAATGCATGGAAAAACAGAATCATGCTTTGGTATGCAGCTATCCACTAATATCTAACATCCTGTTGGACCAAAACACTGCCATTTAATTTTGGACCACAGGGTAGTAACTAAGATTCAGGCCCTTTTGATACCCTGCATTATTGAAAAGACTGATGCTGTGAAACTCGTTAATTTTCCTTTCCAAAACCATCTTTGATTTTAATTCCACGATGAGATTCAAATTGCTGGTGATGAAAGATTATTTAGCTCAGCTCAGAATAAGTCTGTGAGAGCTGTCTTGACTTGTATTGCATTATACTGTTGGTCCCATTTGTTCCTCAACTAATTCCTTCAGTTTTTTTGTTAATTTGGTGAACTATTATATGTGGTGTGTAATGGAATTTATATTTGGGAATTGTATCCAGCTGGTGTGCTGTGACAGCAAACCCTTCGCAGTGATAATTAATTGAAATGGTCCTATAGTTCAGTGCAGAAGGAACAGACTGCTTCTACCTGTGATAAGGGAGTCCTTTTCAAAATATGCAAAAAGATATCAGATCTTCTGAGTTTCTCCAGCATTTTGTTTTTATATCAGTGTCAGTGTTTTGTCAAACTTCGTGATTTCTCCTGAGATTTTTCATGACAGTAAATAGACATTACTGCAGTATGCATTGTGCACTTCCATGCCCTACTTTGAGGCAAGCATGCATGTGTTCACAAAAAAATTGGCGTATATTCATGTCTAACTATTTGATTCATCCATAAGCCATGCTATATATTTCTAATTGTTCCATAACTCATTGTAGAAAATCCGAACTGAAGAAGCTTGGTGACTCTGACTTTGTCAGTTTATGTGTCCACTGGCAGCACATATGTTCTGCTAAGTAGTTTTCTGGAACCTGAAGACTTGGTACTCCATATGCTGTGGAGGTTTTTGCGTTTGCTTATCGTGGACATAGTTGCAGTTTTAAGTTCTGTGTAAAATTAATTTTGAAAAGAAAAGGAATTACTGGCATGAATTCAAAAGGTAGAATAGAAATTTATTGTCACATGTACTTTTACATGAAAAGTACAGTGAAAAGTTTTATAAGTTGCTCCACCATGGCACTGAGGTCAATGGCAGAAGTAATACACAATAATAAAAAAAGTAAAATTATGGCAAAGTTCATCACAGTTCAGTTAACAGCTCCAGGGCTTGGGGGAAAGCCAGTTGAGGAATGATGGGATACCCTGAAGACACGGCTGGGGCAAGACCGCCATTGTTGGGACGAGTACCATATTAGGCAAACATGACCCAGAGCAGACAAGTGAAGTGAGCTAATAAAATTCAAAATTTTTTGCACATAAGCTTGTGTGTAGCATTTCTAAAAACCATTCTGCAGTAGATTTACAGCTACGAATATATAGATGTGTGTGTTGCTAAAAGGAAGTGAGATTTACAGTGCTCAGTGTAGTTGCAGAGTAAATAGTTTGCGCATATACGTACAATTAAATACAAAAATCTGAATGTTGTGGTACAAGTTTACTGTACTTCACAGGCTACACTGTAGCACTCAAGTTAATAGATTCAGGACTGAAATCAATGAAAGAACATGAAATTGTGGTATTTATGACAAGTTGTCTAAGGTTCTTGGGTAGATTTGTGGACCAAGAAGGCCATCAGTAAACACTTAGAATTAGACCCTATTTATACACCACCGCAAAGAGAAACCGGAAATGAGGTAACCAATTCCAACAGACCCCAGAGTTTAAATACCAAGCGAGAAAACACAACAACGCTTCATCAGAGGCTGCACTGATGATGTTGCCCAGCAAGGTAATGAATGAAATGTCTGCAAACTAACGAACCAGCTTGGTGAGTGACCCAACCACAATATGACAACTTGTCCACTAAACACAGCAAAAAAAAAGGTGTTAGGCTAGTGTGTTCAGACGTATGTTAGCAAATTCTTAAAAGGGCAGGTCATAATTTTTTGTTCATGGAGTGTGTGTGTGTGTGTGTGTGCGTGCGCCTCAGAGGCATATTTATTGCCTATCCCTAATTGTTCAGAAGTTGATCTAGAGTTAAGAGTTGATCTCAATGTTGTGGGGCTGGAGTCGCGTGCAGACCAGACTGGGTAAGGATGACAGCTTTACTTCCCTAAAAGACATTAGTGGAGCAGACAGTTGTTTCTGTTTTTAAGGCAACTGTCCACAGTTTAAGCTAGTTTTTCTTTTTCAAATTTCCAGATTTATTTATTGAATTTAGTTTTCGCCATCTACCGTGATGAGATTTGAACTCCCGTTCTCAGAAGATTTCAGAATTATTAGTGTGACATTACCACCTCCCCTAGTTACTGCTAAAAACTCCTGTGATGCAGAAAGTTGAATTTTAGTCATATGGGGTCTGATTGCTCAATTCATGTTAAGGATTTAATTTCTTATTCCCTCCTCTGTCTCAATTCTTTGTTTCTTACCTTGTACATAATTGGAATTCTTGGATTAACACAGGGCTAAATCTTGTTTGTCCCATAGAGACCAGTTTGGAGATGGAACCTAGAGCAAAATTAGTCTATGTCATATTAGGGTAACACCCCAACGTGATCGTAGTGGGTCCAGGATCTGACTATTACTGGCTACCTGTAGAACAATGGCAGCTGGCTAGCTAAGCTTAATTTTATTTGGGCTAGAGTTACTGTTGCTGCTCAGTCAAGTTTCTAGTACGAGTCTAGGTGGTCAGTGAGGTTTCCTTTCAAATATCCTTCATCCTTCTCACTGGATGTCATGGACCTGACTATTTTAATGAAATCCAGTCTGTGCCTCAGTGAGGTTTCTTCAATCCAGTTGTTTGGCTGAAGAGCCACAATGTTGTTCGCCTTGCTTAAAAAAAAATGTTACCGGTTTTCTATAGAGGACGTTGAGCTGGAGTACACCCTAATTACAGGGAATCTCCACGTAAAAGCCTGACACCTCCATGACCAGCATTGTGAGAAACAAGTGCTGTTCTTTGACCGCTGTCAATAAAATTTCAGATGGCCAATGTATTTCTGCAAAGATTTATCTAATTAAAAGTTGCATTATATCTGAGGAGTTGTTCATAACCTGCATCAGAATTATCACTTCTTGGTTGTGTTGAAGCATTGTCTCTACAATCCACTTCTTTTAACTCAAACTTGAAACATTTTCTGTGTTACATGAAACTTCATAAAAATCTCACCTTAAAACTCCTGTTTATTTTCAGTAACAACTGTGTGTATTTGTGTAACTGTGTGTACTATTCAAATTATCCAAGTGTAATTCTATAATTATTCAGAGTTTAGATTTGTTGATTTTAGGATGTGTGAGATGTGTTTAATTTTCTACATTCAGTAATTGTTCTGTATGTATCTGTATATCTACATATTGATAGACAAATACATTTAAACATGTTGACAAATGTGCATATTATCTCAGTCTTCTGAATTATTATCTATTCAACTGCTGTATCAGGTGGTAATTTTCCATGCTGAATTATCATTTTAAATCCGAAAGACCTACTGTTGCAGTGATATGAATAAAATTCTGTGGGTAACGTTTTGAAGGACTGTTGCATGAGTTTTCTTTTTGTGGCTTGATTTTCATATGCAGTTTCATTTATGAATACTGTTAACAAAGTTCGAGCCAGAGGTTTATTATGCTTGGTATAACTTAAAATGGCCTCTCTTTTGACTTTTGTAGTTCTGGAAGGATAATGTTGAAGATAATGAAATACGGGAACTTATTATTTTCAGGAACAATGGACCACAAGGTTAGTAAAGTAATAATTTTTTCAAAGTACAAGAGACAAACTAAAAGTTTGAAAACTGAAAAGTTGATATTTATTGTAATTTTAATTGCACTGTATTTCAAGACTGAAGTAGCATCTACAGCTTATAATTGTTCAATATTCTGTAGGGTTGAATGGTTTAAAAATAAATTGTTATCCTTAATTTTCATGAGGCGAGTTCCCAAATTCCATTGTATTGTTGAAGATATATGGTATGAGGATTACTGATTTACTCCCAAAGTGGAGGGAAGGAGCATTAGCACTTTTGTTCTGTTCTGCCGCTTTGTTTTTCCATATAAATCTGTAATCTTGCTTACGTTTCGCTGTTTTGCTCCTGTAATTGGAATTGGTCTTTATATTAATTTAGGTACGAGTATAGAAATCGATTCGGAGTCGTCTTTATTCCATCCCCCGCATAAAGTGGGCATCAATGATGTTGAGGGGCAACGTATACTTCAGATAGCAGTAATCCTTCGCAATTTATCATTTGAGGAAGGAAATGTGAAGCTATTGGCAGCTCACCGTACATGTGTCCGTTTCCTGTTGTTATGTTCCCATTGTCAGTATGCTTCTCTCAAGCAACTGGGGCTGGACACATTGGGTAACGTAGCAGCTGAGGTACGAAATTATTCTGACAAATAGGACATTTCAGTTTGTAAATCAGTTTATACTTTGTCCTGTTATAATTACGTCTTAATTTAAACTAGGTCATATGCTCAACTAAGGAATACGTTCATATCATCTTCAATAAATACTTAGTTGCATACTGTGGTAAAAAGACTGTGTATTTTTATTTTCTGTATTTTTGATTTGTGGATTGAAATGGGAAGACTTCCAACAATTTTTTTTTTTTTTTTTTTTTTTTTTTGAAGATAAGCTGCATTTAAAAACAAGTAACCTGACACTCATAAGTACTACCTACGATGCTGCTTGTTCAAGTAGTAGTGGAAGTTTAGCTAGCAGACAAGCTGGGGCTAAGGAATGGAGCTTTGGCTGACAAACAAGTAGCTGATTAGTCACCTTGTCCACAGACCAGCTTTTAATTACGAAAGTCTTCTATCTACCAATGACTATGACATTGGTTTCTGGGTAGCTGAACCCTTGAATGTTTTGGCAGAAATCTTCGGAGGAGGAGTTGTTTTTATCAGGTTTAAAAAAAAAATCTCAAGCCTGAAGATAGCTATTTGATTTCTTACTTCTGGTTGCAGTAAGTTGTGACTTCTAATTGTTAAGTCAAATACCTTGTATAAGCTTCCTGCAAATCGATGAAAAGAACTGGAAAAGGATTATAGAGGAGCAGCACATCCTGACAAGTCAAAAGGACCATCTCAGCAGACCTTGTGAACAGGAGCCATCAAACTCCTTTCCCAGTCTTTACCTCTGCCCGTAAAACTCTTCTTAGTTTTGTTCCTGTGTTTTTCTTTACGTGTATGCCGAAGGGGTAGTTTATAATGGGTTTCGAGCTTTGACTAGAAGAGTTATATGTCAGCTATTCATACTTTCTAACTATACATAAAAATTATTTATTTGTGATAAATGATCATTTTTAAGTACAGAAACTTGGTCTGTGCTTTCTGTCAACCTGGGTGTAAAAGACAGGTAAATTGGGGAAAATTTTCTGTACTTTTCAAAATCTTTAACTTTTGTGACAAGTGAAGGAATAGCATGGTTTGATTTCCGGCAGACTGCCCCAGGAAGTGCATCAGTGGACCTAGCACTTGGCATGTTAGGCAAAGAATAGCTATTATCATTCGTCCCCTTCAGTCGGCCTCTGATTTCTCCTTTAGTCTGACATTCACAGCTTATTTTTTTCCTGTTCGTGCAAGATTTGCCACACAATTTGTTTTGCACTTAAATCACATGCTCAAGAAAGGTCAAAGCAAGAAACTTGCATCTGCTTTGACTATGCTTGCACCTTTTTCATTTCCACTTAATCATTTTCATCAGCATTGTCAGGCAATGACTGTCTCCAAGAACAGAAAACCTAATCATAAAACAAAGAACTGTATATGCTGAAGATCTGAAACAAATACATTTCCAGAGAAACTCAGCAGATCTGGCAGCATCTGGGGAGAGAAAAACACAGTTAATGTTTTGAGGCCAGTGACCCTTCTTCAGAACTTGTGATCACCTCTCCTTGATGTTTAGTGGCATGACCTTCACTGAATTCCACATTGACAACATCCTGGAGTTACTATTGACCAGAAAATGAACTGGACTGGCTTCAAGAGCATGTTAGATATTTCAGGTTCTGAGGCATGTAACTTGACTGCCCAAAGTCTGCCTAGCACCTACACAGCACAAGGTATGAATATGCTAGGAGATTTTTTGCTTGGCTGGTTGAGTACGGCTCCCACAGCAGTTGAGGAACTCTATACCATCCAGAATAATCTAGTCCGCTTCATCAGCACCACATTCACCACTTTCCATATTTACTCCTTCCACCACCGATGCCAGTAGTAGCAACATGCACCGTTTATAAAGTCCAGTGCAGTGACTTGCCATGGTCCTTTATCTGCACCTTCCAAACCTGCAAGCTCTATCACCAAGAGGGAAAAGGATAGTAGATGCATGGAAAGACCGCCACCTGCAAGTTTCCCTCTAAGCAACACAGCGTTCTTAATTAGGTCTATATTGTTGCTCCTTCACTGTCGCTGGGCCAAGATCCTGGAACTCCCAAGCAGCACCATTGGTGTACTTAGACCACGTGGATAACAACAGCAGGCTAAAAAGATAGCACATCACTATGTACTTGAGGGTACTTAAGGAGCAGCAGCAAGTACTGATGGCATATCAGATGAAAGAAAACAAAAAAGGTGGCAGTCTCGGGTTTTTTTTATCACCCTCTGTGTTGGTAACCTAATTGGTAAAACTTTAAACATTGAGTTGCAGGAAAAATGCGTAAGTTTTGGGAAATGGCAGTATGCTGAAGACTTTGTAGCAAAAACGGAGATTAGAGAGACCAAGGACTAAGTGATGGCAAAGTGAGCATTTGAGGAAGAGATCCATAAATTTAAAAGATGGACAGTGGCTTAAAGGAACTAATTAGAATGTCAGCAGTCATGAGGGTAGGAAGGAAAGTCGAGGAGTTTGGGTGGCAATTTTGGCTTGAAGGAAGGCAGTGGGGGAAGCAACAGAAGCAAAAAAGACTAGGGCAAACATTATGGACACGTTGGTCGATGCTTATGCTGGAAGTGAGATCCATTTTAAACGTTGGTGGAGTAGGGAAGTCTAAGATTCTCATTGGGGAATGTCAAGCTATTTTAGAAGACCATTGTTCCTGATGCTAAACTGGAGATAAATTAGATCCAGCGAGAAGGGGATCTCTGTCATGGGTGATTCTGACCGAATAGAAGTTCTTAGAATTCTTCAAACATATTATCATTCCAAAACCACAGGTTAGGATGCCTACTTTTCGTATGACACGACTTCACCTCCTTGCAGAAAAGTTTCCCATCCGGTTTTATTATAAATTCCGATATTGTGAATGCTGAAGCTGTATTCAGGTGGTTATGATTTTGTTATATAGAGCATCTAATGCCAAGCTCAATTGCTTAGAATGAGATTTATTACAGACCACTTAACTGGAAAGAGATTGTAAAACTTGGTGGTACAGAGAAACCTGGATGTTCTAGTGTGTGAATCATTAGAAAGTTAATTTGCAGGGAAGGCAAATGGATTATTATCATTTACTGCAAGGTGATTTGAACCTGGAAGGAATTAAGTTTTATTGCAACTGTACAGGAGGTGGGGGAGTTACATCTGAACTATTGCATGCAATTTAGGTTTCCTCCCTCTTGAAAAGAAGATATAATTGGGGCGGTATAGTGGTAATGTCACTGGACTAATAATCCAGGACCTCAGACCTGTGTTCTAGGGATATGGACTCAAGTCCCACCATAACAGATGGTGAAATTTGAAATCAATGAAAGATTTCAAAATTAAAAAGCTAGCCTAATGGTGATCATGCATTTTTTTTTTTAAAATTCATCCGTGGGTCATGGCTGTCGCTGTCTGGGCAATTCTGTTGTCTGTCCCTAGTTACCCTTGAGAAGGTGATCGTGCACTGCATTCCTGAACCACTGCAGTCTGTGTGCTGTAGGTGGACCCACAATGCGCTTGGGGAGGGAGCTCCAATATTTTGACCCAGCAATGCTCGAGGAACAACGATGTACTTCCAAGTTAGGATGGTGAGTGGCTTTGAGGGAAACGTGCAACTTGTTTATGTTCCCAAGCAACTGCTGCCCTTGTCCTTTTAGATGGAAGTGGTCATGGCTTTAGGAGGTGCTGTCTAAGGAACTTTGGTGAATTTCTGCAGTGCATCCTGTAGATAGTAGGCAGCAGTGTGTACTGAGTATCTGTGGTGGACGGAGTGGATGTTTTTGGATGTGGTGCCAGTCAGGTGTGCTGTTTTGTCCAGGATGGTGTCAAGCTTCTTGCACGTTGTTGGAACGGTGCTCACTGGTAAGTGGGCAGTATTCCATCACGCTTCTGCATCATAGGTGGTGGACAGGCTTTGGAGAGTTACTTAATTGCAGTATTCCTAGTCTCTTACTGGCTGTCGTAGCCACTGTATTTACATGGCAAGTCCAGTTGAATTTCTCGTCAATGGTAACCCCTAGAATGTTGATAGTGGGGAATCGGTGATGGGTAATACCACTGAGTGTGAAGGGGAAGTGGTTAGATTTTCTCTTTATTGGGCATGGTCGTGAAATCACAACCAAGTCAGCCATAATCTTCCTGAATGGTAGAGCAGACTTGGAGAACCAAATGACCTACTTTTGTTTATAAGCCTTGTGTTCCTTTTGTCAGATCTGGTACAGCTAGGGAAATATGACTGAATTTAAAGATAGAGGGTAGAGAGGCAAAGGGAAAGTAAAAGTTAAATTTACTTTTACAATCTCCAAACAATTAACCTGGAGGAATGTGACTGTAGAACTCGAGTTCGTTTTTGGTGTCAGAGATGTGAGTTATTATGGATAGTATTTACCAAGTAGTTAAAAGGGTACTTAACCTTTAAATGGTAGACCAGAATTTACTGTCAAAACGGTCATATAGTTTGATGGTATTCCCATTCTTTTTATGAGTTTAGGGGTACATAGCAAAAGCAGCAACTTCACGCCAGCACAGTTCAGTTCATGGTCAAGTGACTAAATTGAGACAGCAACCTTTAAATGCTGATATCTAAATCTGCATCTGCTCCTTGCCTGAAGATGCCAGACCATTCCATGTAACTTTTGGCAAATGTTGTTAGTTTTACTGACCGACAACCAATTCTCCTTTAATAATATTACACTTTTCTTAATTTATAATATTCAGACTTGTCGTCATAATGATTTTGGGTGCTTCACATTCTCTGGAAATTTGCTTTGTTTCCTGATGTAGGTCTTACATTTCCCAATACCGTGTCATTGAATGTCTTGCAATTTTTTTTTTAGTTCCATTATTCATTCTTTCTCCAAAATAGGATCAGATGATTTCTGGGTTGAGCCTTTGTGTTTCTAACTTCTGTATGTTTTTGTTTCAATATCGGTTGCCAGCAAGCACCTGATAACAATATCTGCTAGCTTTACTTACATTACACAATTTCAGTATTTGGACATTACCTATTTCAAAACTGTATTACCTGTCTTGGTCCTATAACTATAATCTTTTAAATTTGATTCCAGCTATACTTTCTTAAAATTTGTTCATAATGTGAATCTTGAACCAACAATATACATCACTGTCAGTTATTAGATGGTAATATGACTACAATGCATGCAGTATTGTAACGTGCCTTTTTTAAAATTTTACAGCTTCAATTGGATCCTGTTGATTTTAAAAGTACTCATCTAATTTTTCATACTGTAACTAAATGTCTACTTTCCTGCGACAAGTGTTTGAAAATAAGAGGTGAGTAACCACTGTCATAATGTCATCGATTCTGTTTAGTTTTACACGGTGTTTTGATACGTTATTTTATGTATGTTTTTGCAGGTATGGAAATACTAGGAAACCTGTGTAGAGCTGAAGATAATGCAGATTTGATATGTGAATACGTGGATCAGGAGTCTTACAAGGAAATCATATGTCATCTAACTTTGCCTGATATGCTGCTGGTAATCTCTTCATTAGAGGTGCTATACATGCTTACTGAATTAGGAGAAGTACCCTGCACAAAGATAGTTAGCGTGGAAAAAAGTGTGGGTAAGTTTAAATATTGTTGGAGGTAAAGCAGTAACTTTGTTTAGACTTTTTCCGTCATTCTTATTCTTAGTAGAGCAAAATCCCTTTGGGTGTATTTATCTAAATCATTTAATGAATTGCAGATTATGTTGTATCCTCTCTGAAAGACAGAAGTGTGACATTTTCTACAGATTGGAATGTTGTTCATTATAAATTAGAAATTGAGGTTTTGTAAAAACTTAGATTGGAATATTTAAATGCAGTTAACGTTTGGGAAATTTTCTTTTTTGTGGCCTTTCCATCTTCCATTTTGCTGAACTTTCCTACTCTTGTTGCTAATCTTTAAGATTTGCATGTCATTATCTTTTTGCATTTAAATCGGAGAGAACATGGTGAGCATTCTAACTTGTACTTTAAAAGGGAAAAGGAAAAATGGTTCCCACCCTTGGGTTTGGGAAACAAAGAAAATTGGAGAATAATACCAGAGTGGACAAAGACTGAGAGAGGCCAATAGCATAAAATTAGAGAATAGGAAGATAATGAAGTTAGGGACAAAGTAACAAAGTATAACTAAGGGTTCCACTGCACACATGTATGCACAGAGTGTAGTTAATAAGATTGAGGAGTGACAAGCACAGATTGCCATGTGGGATTCTGCTGTTCTCTGGCAATAATAGTGATTCGACTCAAGGTAGTACTGATCTGAGCGTAAATAACAGAGCCAAGTGTGCCTTTATCAATTCTGCAAAGTCATCTTCCACTCATTGTACTAAAATTGAGAGATCTGTCTGCAGCCTGGTGGAAAAAAAATCAGCTCGATATCGTCATTCTCACTGAAGCATACTATTCAGCTAACATCCCAGGCTTCTTCACTATTCCTGAGTATGTCCTGACCAACTGGTAGAGCAGTTCCACCAAAGGCGTGGTTTAATAGTTGAGGGAATAGCCCTACCTGCCTTCAAATTTGCCTTGTGACCCAAGAATTCTCATGGTGTCAAACTTAGGCAAGGAAATCTCCTGATTATTAGCCTCAGTTGATGAACCTATATCCTTTCATGCTAAACGTGACTCGGAAACAGCATGCAGTATATCAAGGACACAAAAGGTATTCTGGATTGTGGACTTCCAATGTCAACCTCTGAATAGCTTGGTAACATCACTGTTGACCAAACTGGTCAAGTCTTCAATGACCGAGGCTACTGGAATGGGTCTGGTGAGCGGAGAGAGATTACACAGGAGAAATACTGACTTATCCCTATGTTTGCCAGTTGACCATTTGCAGTTGCATCTATCTGCAACACTCCATGACGGAGATGAAGTCCTACCTCCCTATGTTGTGATATTACCATGAACAGCACTCTGGTCACCGTTTGGCACCCCTTTATCACTGGAGTACTGCACCTACAAAATACTGTGCAGCAACCAATAAAGCTCCTTTTGCTGTGGTTTTCAAATCTGTGACTTCTATCATCTAGTAAAACAAGGGGAACATAGAACATTACAGCATAGTACAGGTCCTTCGGCCCAGATGTTATGCCGAACTTTTACCCTAATCCTAAGGTCTATCTAACCTCCACCCCCACCTTATACTATCATCCATATGCCTATCTAATAGCCACTTATATGCCCGTAATGAGGCTGACTGCACTACCCGTTCCGGCAGTGCATTCCATGTCCCTACCACTCTCTGAGTAAAGAACCTATCTCTGACGTCTCCCCTATTATCTACCTCCACTCACTTTAAAACTATGCCCCCTCATAATAGCTACCTCCACTGTAGGAAAAAAGTCTCTGGCTGTCTATTCTATCTACCCCTCTATCAAGTCACCTCTCGTCCTTCGTCATTCTAAAGAGAAAAGCCCTAGCACGCTCAACCTTTCCTCGTAAGATCTTCCCTCCATTCCAGGCAACATCCTGGTAAATCTCCCCTGCACCTTTTTCAATGCTTCCACATCTTTCTTGTAATGAGGCGACCAGAACTGGACGCAGTACTCCAGATATGGCCGAACCAGCCACTCTCCAGTCTTCCAGCACTATACCCGTGGACAATGAGGACGAAAAGATCATCGCCAAAGGCCCTGCGATCTCTTCCCTCACTTCCCATAGAGTCCTTGGATAAATCCCATCAGACCCAGGGGATTTATCTATCTTCAAGTTCCTCAAAATTCCTAGTACATCTTCCTTACTAATATCGACCTGTTCTAGCCTACCAGCCTGTTTCATACTGTCCTCCCCTACGACTAGGTCCATCTCAGTTGTGAATATCGAAGAAAAGTATTTATTAAGGACCTCTCCTATCTCCTTTAGGCTCCATGCACAAATGACAATCCTTGATCGGCCCTGGTCATTCTCTTATTCCTCACATAAAAAGCCTTGGAGTTTTCCTTGATCCTATCTGCCAAGGTTTCCTCATGCCTCTAACAGCTCTCCTAAGTCCTTTCTTCAGCTCCTTCCTGGCTGACTTGTATCCCTCTAGCGCCTTTTCTGATCCTTGGTTCCTAAACCTTATATAAGCATCCTTCCTTCCTTCCTCTTAACCAGTCATTTGACCTCTCTCGAGAACCAAGGCTCCCTCACTTGACCGCATCTTCTTCACCTGCTAGGGACAAACGTATCGAGCACACACTGTATGCATTCTTGAAACAATCTCCCCATTTCTATAGTGCTCTTCCCTGACAGCATCTGTTCCCATTTTATGTTACCCAGTTCTTGCCTAACAGAATTATAATTCCCCTTCCTCCAATTATAAACCTTACCCTGCTGTATCTACCTATCCTTTTCCATGACTTCTGTAAAAGTAACAGTTATGATCGCTACCGCCAAAATGCTCTCCTACTAACATGTCTAACACTTAGCCCGGTTCATTGCCAACACCAAATCCAGAGTGGCCTCTCCAAGTGTTGGTCTATCTACATACTGTGTCAAGAATCCTTCCTGAACGCACTGGACAAAATCCGCTCCATCTAACCTATTACAACTAAAAAGTTTCCAATCAATATTTGGAAAGCTGGTCACCCGTGACTACAACCCTGTGACCTCTGTACCTTTCCAGTATCTGCCTCCCAGGGGTCTGTGTAAAAAAAAAAAAAAACCAACAAAGTGATTGCTCCTTTCTTCCTGACCTCAACCCAAACTGACTCTGCAGACATACCATTCTCGAACTGCCTTTTAGTAGCTGCTGTACTAGCCCTGACTAGCAATGGCACTCCCCCACCTCTTTTACCACCCTCCCTATTTCTTTTAAAGCATCTAAATCCCAGAACTTCCAACAACCATTCCTGTCCCTGAGTTACCCAAGTTTCAGTAATGGCCACAACATCGTAGTTCCAAGTGACCCATGCTCTAAGTTCATCTGCAACAGTTGAAGAGGTCCTATTTACAGGTTCCTGCTGTAAGTCACAGCACACTTTTTAAGTTTTTTTTATGGCGCTATATCAGAAACTCCCTACCTAACAGCATTGACCAAGTGCTTAAACCTCACTGACTCCACTGATTCTGGAAAATGGCTTGCCATCGCCTTCATACAACCATTTGGGGATAGTCAGTAATGCTAGTCTTGACTCTGGGGCCAACTTTTGATGTTTAAATTCTTAAAAAGTTATGTTGTTAAATGTTGCTAGTATTAATTGAATGTCACGTTCTGCTTAAAATTTAATAAATTTGAGAAAATTTGTATTTTTCTATGAATTGTTTGTAATTTTATTTGCTGAATGAAGCACTAAGATTGGTATAAATTGGTTATTTTGCTATGTGCATTGTGCTTCAGACAAGTTATGCATTTTTCAGGAGGAACAACAATTTTGAATAGGAATGAACTGTGATGTAAACTGGGCTTTATGTGTATAATATTTAAGGTTAGCTGTTTGCATTTCTGGAGTTGAGTTAGTAACCAATGTATTTTCATGTGTGACTGAAAGTAATAATTAACTTAAGTACTTCTGTAATCAACGTGATTTCATTTAAAACAGTTTTTGAAGCCTGGCTGTAGAATTAATGAGTCTTGTGCAATATGTACATTTTGTTTGCAACCCAACATGGTAAATGACAAGGTCTCCATAGTTTGTTAGTGTGTTCTGGAATCTATTTTGTTTTAAACTTGGGTGGAGGTATTCTTAGCTGAGTGAGAAAAACATGTAGTTTCATTTTTAACTGTAGATCATGTTTTAGTCCTATGAAGACCATGGAACAGGATGGCTGTGTAATAGTAGTGCTCCTGAGAGTAGAAGGGCACAGTGAGTTAGGCTCTTTTGAGTTAGTGTAAGGAGGGAATTCCAGAGCTTCGGACCTAGACAACTAAGACTTAGCCACCAATGATGGAATGATTAAAATTGGGGATACACAAGATGCCAGAGATAGCGGAACAGCGTGGCCACAGAGGGTTTTGAAAGGAAGGATGAAAATTATGTAAAGCAAAACTGGCTACCTGTTAAGCAATATGTCGACCATCTCGCACAGAGGTAATGGGGGAATGGAGCATGGTACAAGTTAAATGCAACAGTATTTTTAATAATCTTAAGATCACAGACTTTAGAGTGTAGGAGATCAGCTAGAAATACATTAAAATATCTTCAATTCTAGAGATAATGAAGAAATGAATAGTTTTCCAAAGCAAATGAGATGAACCAGGAGTAGAGTCGTGCAATTTTAATATTTCTATGAATGTGAAGTTGGAAGGTCATCTCTGGACTAAATGCGATGCCCAGGTAGTGAGCAGCCTGTCTTAATCTTAAGACTTTCCTCGAGGAGAGGGATGGAGTCATTTGCTTTGGAATAGCAAGCTGAAAGCAATGGCTTCTGTCTTCCCTGTACTTAATTATAGAACATTTTTCCTCCCTCGGTACTAAATGTCAGGCAAAGAGTTTGACAATGGAATAAAATGGAGGAGTCTGCAGAGATATTGGTGAGATAGTACTGGATATCCTTAAAGTACATGTGAAAACTTTGGATGATATAGTCAAGAGACAGACTGGAGGTGAGGAATGAGGGGAGACCAAGGATAGATCCTTGAGGGACACCAGAAGTAACAGTGCTGGAGTGGAGGGAGAAACCATTGTAAGTGATTCTCTGGCTGCAAATAGAAAAGAGTGAATGAGGTGTAAGCTGCCACGCCCAACTGGCATGACTGGACAGGCTTTAGAGGAAAATGTTAAGGTAACAGTTAAAGGCGGTACACCGGTAGAGAAGGAGCAGGAAGGAAAGCTTACCTTTGTGCTTTGTCACAGGTGTGTAGGATGACATTTGTGACTTTAAGAACTGTTTTGGTACTGTGGCAGGGTAGACCCTTAATTGGAGGATTCAAACAAGGAGATTTCGAGATATTGGGCACAAATTTAGGAAGGAGACACCTTACACGATCTTGAGAGGTTGGACGTGGATCAGTAGTTTGCAAGATTGATGGGGTCAAGTGGTGGTTTTTTGAAGCGTAGGCAGACGGCAACAGACATCCAAAGTTCTCAACGTATGTTCTTATTGTGAACCAACTTAATTGGACAAATTTTGAATGGGCCTTAAAATGAGAAAACATTTATGAAAGCCATATTCCACTTCAGTTTTGGACTTGTTTAGTAAGCAATTTGTTTTTCTTATCAGATATGTTAGTGTGTCTTGTGTCGGTGGATATCCAGTCATTTGAGTCTGACGCAGTGAAATTAGTTGAATATCAAAGTTCTAACCATCAAGTAATCTCAGAGATCAGACAACAAACTATGGAGCATTTGCAGCATGGACCAGCTCATGTTGTGACAGCTTCAGGTATGTCCCTATTCGTGATAAGAAAATTTGAAATGCTAGAAATATGAAATTCTTTTCGTTTTAAAAGATTATCAAAATATTACATACAAATATTCTGATGTTTAATTGGGAATCTTGATTTGAGGTTTCCACGTTGGAAAGTGTTCAGGCATAGTTACCAGTGGAGTACCATATCAGATTTCTAATAATGCCTTCTCATAGCCTAATAATCTGCTACTTGGGACCTGAACAATAGTCATTGTCTCAGCTTTAATGAGGGGAGAAGTTTTAAATGCAGTGTTTTGAACTGACTGCTGATAATATTGATGGTGGAGAACGTGGGTGGCTGTTGTGAAAATTGTTATAACCCCAGCAATGATGTAAAAGTTCTTCAAGCTATACGACTCCATACTCACCTGTGCAAGTACCCCTTCTTCTATCATTAGTGCTTACCATTTAAAGTTTTTGTTTTAAAAATTAAACTTTAAAAAACAAAATCAAGACCTTAAATCTTATTAATCATAATGCTTTGCTTCTCTTCAGCAATAAAAGGCATATCAGCAATGATATTTTCTTTATGTAAGAATAAATGGTGAGGATTCAAATTAATGTTCAAATTTAAATGCCTCAAAAGGCAGAACAGTCCAATTCAGAGTTTGCAATCTCATGGTTATTTGGATCTTGCAGGAATTAAATTTTAATTTCTTGCTATTTGCTGCAGGCCCACAGCACAACTGCATTTAGTTTAGCACAAATTGACTGTCCGTACTTTGGATTCGATTGTGTTTGATAATGACGGCAGAGTTCCTTGAATCAAATGTTTCATTCTCCAGCACTGATGTATATGTGGACTGTCTGCACAAACCATGATCAGCTTGAAATCCAACTGACCTACAGTTGTCATAATTAGAGAGAAATATCTGACTGAATTTATGATAATAGAGGTCTTCCATTTTCAAATACTGAACTGGAAAGTACTTTGTGCACATGAGCCTTTCCCTTCACTTAACTGAATCACAAGAATTTTACCGGTGTAACATTTGTAAATTTGTGAACTATTTTGTTTCCATGTTTTATTTAATTTTCTTCTTTTCAGATTTATATTTTCCACATACAAACACTTGGGTCTCCCTAACTGTACATGTACAACATTTAATAAGCACAAAGTTGCACTTACTTTTCCCCACAGGACCCCCTGCATGGTACGGGTTGTTTCCTCGGTATTGGCTTGGAACTTAAACCCATATTGCCCATTTCTTCCTTCTCACATTTCATCCTTCTCTGCTGAAGAATTCTGCCTTTCTTTTGTATCTAACTTTTTGCTGCTGGGTGGTTCAAAGTCATCTTGATCATTTCACTTGTTACAAGCCAAGTAAACAGCAGGATCTTCAAATCACCCCATGAACTTGGTGGGTTGTTTTGCCTCAGAAAAGTGAGTTTAGGAATGTTATGGACATGGCTGTTATGGGTTCAGCGTAAGGAAACGCAAGTAATGCCCTGGAAAAGCTTAATTTTAAATAATATAGGCAAAGACACCAAGCTACCCAGTTACAAATCAGTTTCTGTAGATCTACCTGATAGCTATTTCTAAATTTCTTTACATTACTTTTTTTTTAAAATCATGAGATTGTAGTAGTCTAAGTTGATGGCTGTTGGCTATATAGAGATGTTGACAAACTACCAGTGTTAACAGAGCATCTTGAGCAGCAGTTAGTAAATATCACTTGGGGATCTGGTCAACTAATGTTCAATCCCTCTATGTTCTCAAAGCTTGTTTGTCAATCTCCTTTTGCAATTTGGAGTTTATAACCACCTAATAAATTATTGGGCTTCATCCCAAGCCTGATACTTGGCCTTTATTCCTAACCAACATGAACCATAGTACGGCTGCTGGAAAATGACTGCCATCTTTCTTTGTTCAACAGCAGAGACCAGGCATATTCTCACAGAGAGGAAGGAAAATTTGGAGGGATGTTTTCCCCGGGGCCATGTTCATGCACTTCCTCGTGACTTGGAGAATGGTCTGTGGCGAGGGGAGACCTGAAAAAGTGTAAGGGGAGAAAATACAAACTTACAACAAAACGTAGAAGCATTGTAGTCTTAAACTGGGCTGTAGGGATTTGTTCACTGTGGTTATTGTTTAATTTGATATTTAGATGTGCACATCTTTTTCCCCATTGATCGACCTTTTCAAGTTTCCATGGGTGAAAGACCTGCTTTTGAAGGAGAAATGGAAGTTGCCCACTGTAATTTCTGTTCTCCAAAGAATGGCTTTCTGGCACACACCTGTTGATCTTCTCTTGGCAAATGTTTTAATACTGCTTGGGGGTGGGTTGTGTGGGAGGCAGTGTGGGTGGATGGGATGGTTGGGTAGTGTCAAGGGAAGTAGCAGGTGCTTTAATGGGTAGTCAAGCTGAAAAAGAAACAGTTGCCAGCTGTGGTGGGGCAAGTTACTTGTTTTTTCTTTGAAGCTGAAAAACAAAACCCTAGGCAGTTTACAAAAAATACCATTGGCTGTCCTTTCATTTGCAGTCTTTGTTTCTTTCTCTGCTTTCTTATATAATTTGTGGCTTGTTTCAGCTGTACCCTCGCCAGCAGCTAGCTACAAAAGGTGTATTTCCTTTTCGAATTCTGTTCTATTTAGGTAATCATCTTAATGTTCAGGTAACAGCATTTGGCAAATACTTTAGGGGTGGGGTGGGCTAGAAAGCTTGTGTTCTCACTTCTGAATATTAATTGCAATAGCAACAATTAAATAGCACCATTAATATAACAAAATGTCCCAAGGCGCTTTAAAAGTGTTATAAAATAATAATTTAACACTGAGCCACGTGACATTAAGCCAGTTAACCAAGCTTCACCAAAGAGCTAGGCTTTAAGGAGTGCCTAAAGGTGGAAAGACAAAGAAGTTTAGTGAGAGAATTTTAGACCTAAGGGCTATGGCATCTTAAGACATAGCCACTAGTGACAAGAGATTAAAACTGGAACCATTTAAGAAGCCAGAATTGGCAGAGCTCAAAAATCTTTTGCGTGTTGGGAGAGGGTAGTTTGAAAGCTAGAAGAGTGGCGATGCAGGTATAAGGCCTGAAGGGATTTGAAATGCAAATGGGAATAAAAAATTTTGAAAGTGTGGGTTAGCTGGGCATCAGTAGCTGAGTTTGTGGAGGGTGTAATGTGGGAGGCTGGCCAGGAGCACATCAGAGTTTTCCAAACTAGATGTGGTAAAGGCAGCATGGTGGTTGCAATAGCAAGTAAACTGAGGCAAAGTCAGGCTCAGACTACCTTTTTGCAACTTCATAACATCTAACAGCCAGAAAGCCAAACTTAGGGTCAAATCAACACCAAAGGTATGTAGAGTCTGGTTCAATTTTGGATAGATGTCAGGTGGATGGATGGAGTTGGTGTTAGAAAACAAAGTTTATAACAGCAATCGGAGGCAATGTCTTTGGTCAATTGAATATGTTATTGGAGGAAATTTCTGTTCAACTGGTACTGTAGGTCATTCAAGCAGTCTGATAATTTAGAAACAGTGGAAAAACAAGTAAGGTGTAGATGAGGTAGAACTGGGCAGTGTTTTCTTTAATTTTCCTCCATTGCAGTAACTATAAGATTGCCATCTGTCTCTTGTAGGGATTCCTGCTTTTGTGCAGAATGCAAGTAAGCATAGTAACTGCATAGTAAGTTCTGAACTGTTAGACAACCCTGTGCCCACACAGTTTAAAGGGAACTTTGGAGTTGGGTACTGGCAGCGTACATGTATGGAAACTGATGTATTGCCAGAAGATATCACCCAAAGACTGCATGCAGATGAAAAGGAGGCAGGGACCAAGGATAAATTTTTAGAGGACACATGGTAAAGTACTTCTGATTCTCTGCCTCAATAAAGTGGGAATGCAGATCTGACCAACTGAATCATAGTGGAGAGGTGTTGGAAACAAAATGTTGTTAAAGGCTGTGGCTAGCTCGAGAATAGGGATGATTTATTTTTGTTCCAGTCAATTTAGGACACCATTTGTGAGTCTTGTCTTATAAGAGCTGTTTTGGCTATTGCTGGACGAAAACCTGATTGGAAGTATTAAACCATAAAGGTCATAGAAATGTGAGTTTAAATTTAGGAGGTTAACAAAAGTTCAATGTCTGTGGAGCCAAAAGGGCAGTTGAAGGTCAGTGTTCGCAATAGTGGGGTCAAGGGTTGTATTTTCTTTTAACAGTTTTGCAACCAATGTGACGCGTAAGGCGCAGTGCTTGAAATGAGAAAACCACTAGCAACGTGAACTAACGTAGGACCCATAAAGGGAAGTTTGGTCAGTAGTTTGAGGAATAGTATGTAGAGAGAAAGATGGGCCTTCCTTACAAAATGAGCTGTGAAAGAGCAGGTAAGGGGAAACGAGAGAAAAACTGGAGAAAGGTGGAATTCAGGGTTAAGGCAAGAAGGATCCTTGAAGGAAGTTTGCCTGATTAAACGGTGGGGTGGGGGGTAGGGAGGAAAGAAGCAGCAGAAGCAATTGAAGGGTTAGTTGTGATGTTTGTAACAAAAATATCCATGTACTCCTTGCACTTGTGGGGAGATGAGGATGCAGGAAGCAGGGGAGCATGGTTTAGCATGACAATTTGTGGTACTGAAGTAGTATTATGTGAGCCTTTCTTGATATCTTTGAACATTGGACAGTTGTAGCAATGAAGGGCAAGACTTGATGGTCCTGACAATCCAGCCAGATTTAACAATAGATCATTTAAAGCAGATATCTGCCAAAGATGTTCATGTTCAATGACTTAAATAATGTGATAATAGGCGGTATACCAGACTCTGGTGAGAATGCAATGATTTTAGAAAGAACAAGGGCATCGAAGGTGGTGGAAAGGGAACGACTTGCAAAACTAATAACTGCAGAAATATAGTGACAAATTGGGAGTATGAAAGTACAGTGATACTAGACCTGAGGCAATGTTTTTATGTGGGGATAGAGGAATGCACAGAGTGAAATGGGTTTTTGGGGATGGGTTGAGAGGAATATGCTAAGAAGTGTATATGGGGAGATGATCAGGGGTGCCTTATTAAGTCAGTGTAGTCTAGGATAGAAGTGATAAGGCTATGCAGGACATTGTATGGCAACTGAAAAGTTGACGGCTGGCCTAATCTGTGTCAGTGCAATTTTGTGCAGGAAGCAATAAATTGAGTGAGAGTAACCAAAGGAATGTTTTTGTTTATTTTACATACCACTACTTCTGGTTCCTGTATCTCATCTTCCTTTATTGGCCAAATGATCTCAGGAACTGAGAACTTTTATCCCACTGATCTATTATGCCACCTGCTGGTGCAGAGACTTTACATCACCTCCTGAGTAATTTCAAGCTCTTATCCCAGTATTAATGGGAGGGAGCGCCACTTACTATGCAGAAGGTCACATAAGAGCATGTGGGTACATTGGAAAGTATCTACCAGCATGCATACAATCAGGTAAACCCAAGTGTTTATATGCAAAGTTGTGTTTGGAGAACAGAACTTACAATGAGGATTAATTTCCCTTTGATTTCCTAGTTGGAAAGTACATGTCTGAGTTAAAAACAATTTATGTAAATCAAATATTCAAGTTATTTACCCGAAAAATAAATCTGTCCAAATGTCTTCATTATATGTAATGGTATTCCTTCACCACCTTCCCCATCCCCAACCACCATATATCATCAATCTTTTGTTCTTGATTGCACAGCAGCAAGAGTTGGCTCGACATTGGCAACCCCACCAGGAATAGAAGTTGACAGTGAAAAGTTTGGCTGTCAATGGTAAGTATGAATGGTCAAGAAGAATGATGTATAAATAGCTATTTTAACCATTCGTGATTAGCAACGTGTTGAAAATCTTTGTAAGCAGCCCAAGTGAGAGAGTCATAGACATGTACAGCACGGAACCAGACCCTTCGGTCCAACTCATCCATACCAACCAGATATCCCATATAAATCTGGTCCCATTTGCTAACATTTGGCCCAAATCCGTATAAACCCTTCCTATTCATGTACTCATCCAAATGGTGTAATTGTACCAGCTTCCACCACTTCCTCTGGCAGCTCATTCCATACACGTACTACCTCTTGTGAAAAAGTTGCCTGTTAGGTGTCTCTCAAATATTATCCCTCCCACCTTAAACCTATGCCCTCTCATTTTTGACCCCCCTGGCACCCTGGGGAAAATACCTTGTCTGTTTACCCTATTCGTGCCCCTCATGATTTTCCCAACCTCTATAAGGTCACCTCTCAGCCTCCAATGCTACAGGGGGAAAAAAGCCCCAGTCACTTCACCCTCTCCCTATAGCTCAAATCCTCCAACCCTGATAACATACTTGTAAATCTTTTCTGAACCCTTTGAAGTTTCACCACGTCCTTCCTACAGCAGGGAGACCAGAATTGCATGCAGTATTCCAAAAGTTGCCTAATCAATGTTTTCTACAGCTGTGATATGACCTCCCAACTCCTATACTCAACGCACTGACCAATAAAGGCAAGCCTACCAAAAGCCGCCTTCACTGGCCAATCAACCTGCAACACCACTTTCAAGGAACTTCGAATTTGCACTCCAAGGTCTCTTTGTTCAGCAACACTGCCCAGGACCTTACTATTAAGTGTACAAGTCCTGCCCTTGATTTGCCTTAACCAAAATACAGCACCTCATTTATCTAAATTAAACTTCATCTGCTACTCCTTGACCCATTGGCTCATCTGTTCAAGATCCCATTGTACTCTGAGGTACCCTTTTTTCGCTGTCTAGTACACCTCTAATTTTGGTGTCATCTTCAAACTTACTGACTACACCTCCTATGTTTACGCCAAAGTCATTTATATAAAATGGTGAAAAGAGGTGGTCCCAGCACCGATCCTTGTGGCGCACTGCTGGTCACAGGCCTCCGGTCTGAAAAGCAACCCTCTATCACTGCGAGATAACAAGCATGGGGCTGGATGAACACAGCAGGTCAAGCAGCATCATAGGAGCAGGAAAATTTGACGTTTCGGGCCTAAACCCCTCTATCACTGCCCTCTGTTTTCTACCTTTGAGCCAGTTCTGTGTCCAAATGGCTAGTTCTCCCTGTATTCCATGTGATCTAACCTTACTAACCAGTCTACCATGAGGAACCTTGTCCAATGCCTAACTGAAATCCATATAGACAGTTTTTTGATTTTTTTTCTAACAGTTTTAGCATTTTGTGCAGGTACTATGCTCTTCAGGAAAATACAAAACGTCTAGTAGAAGTTGAAATAAATCTTTTGAGTACTTTATGTAATTTGTGTAACTGTTTTTATTATGAAGCTCTTTCACTGAGCCATATAACATTACAAAAAATTTGTCTACATTTTTGGTCATTTGAAAGTGATATGGTACAAAGATAGGTGGATGCATTGAGTGCTGAGGAAGCAGGGAGGCTGCAGAAGGACACACTAGGAGAGCGTGCTTCATCTGCCATTTCTTTTCCCAATGTGGGAAAGTGAGAGGTTATGCTCTTTGATAGGAACAATAGAGGCATGGGCTATTTTCTAAATGGGAAAAGCTTCAGAAATCTGAAGCGCAAAGGGATTTTGGAGTCCTAATTCAGGATTTTCTTAAGATCATGCAGATTCAGTTGGCAGTTAGGAAGGCAAATGCAATGATGTATTGTTGAGGTTGGGTAAGGCCCTGGTCAGACTGCATTTGAAATATTGAGCAGATTTGTGCCCCATATCTAAGGAAGGATGTGCTGGCATTGGAGAGGGTCCAGAGGAGGTTTACCAGAATGATTGTTATGAGGAATGGTATTCTCCACAGTAGGAGAGACTAGGAACCAAGGACACAGCCTTGGGATGAGGGGTTGCCCCTTTAGAACTGAGATGAGGAGGAATTTCTTCAGCCAGAGTGATCAGTCTGTGGAACTCATTGCGCAGAATGCTGTGGAGGCCAAGTCATTGAATGTATTAAAGAAAGACGTAGGTACGTTCTTGATTAGTAAGGGGTCAGGTGTTACAGGGTGAAGGCATGACAATGAAGTTGAGAAATTTATCAGCCATGATCAAATAGTGAGCGACTTGATGGACCGAATGGCCTAATCCTGCTCTGAATCTGATGGTTCTATGGTGTTCATAGTGGCTAAAAGCATTCTAGATTTGAAATTATTCATAAAGGAACAACAGCAGTGGGATTTGATTTTTGATAAATAAGAACTCTTTCAAAATGTCATGTCAAAAATTTGTATTTGTATTTTTGTTTTCTGTAGTGCTGTACAATTTGAGTGATCCCACTTAATGATATACTTGTATTATTTGAAGAACCCACAGTGATTATAAAATGTATGTGTACTTGTACATTTTGGAAATATATACAATCAACATAGCTTGGATTAAATATTTAAAGAGCTATAAAGAACACATTTCAGTTTGGTGGCTTTTTGGGCCCAATATGCAATGCTTAAGAAGATCAGTCACCATTAAGGCAACTTCAGGATTACTAAAAGCAGCTCATGCTTTCTGAATAGATTTAAAAAAAGAGAACATGTTTTGGGGGACTGCACAGCTAGTCAAACCAAAATTTTAGAACAAATGGAACTGAATGTTATATAGAGCATTAACAGTAAAATTATGGGTTAGGAACGGTCTTACCAGTACAAACTAATTTAAGACTAGATTAGTGTATGTTCTTTCATTTCTGGGACCTGAGTTGAATCCAGGACAGACTAATGGTTTGAATGTCTTAGTCTTAGAGATAATAAAGTTCTTGTATGTGAATCACATTTTAGACATTCAGCATCGTCCAAAAAAGGCCCATTGTGTAGCACTGTTTTGAAACTGGAGGGTTAGAGTTATAAGGAGAGGCTGAATAGGCTGAGGCATTTTTCCTTGGAGTATAGGAGGCTGAGGGGTGACCTCTCAGAGGTTTATAAAATCATGAGGAACTTAGATAGGGTGAATAGCTAAGCTCTTTTCCCCAGGGTAGGGGAGTCCAAAATAAGAGGCCATAGGTTTAAGAGAGAGGAAAGATATAAAAGGGACCTGAGGGGCACCTTTTTCACACTGGGTGGTGCGTGTATGTGGTACAATCTGCCAGAGGAAGTGGTACGGATGAGCACAACTATAGCATTGCTAAGAATTTGGGCATGTACGTGGTTAGGAAAGGTTTTGAGAGGTACAGGCCAAATGCAGGCAAATGGGACTAGTTCAGTTTAGGAAACCTGGTTGGCATGGACAAGTTGGGCTGAAGGATCTCTCCCCTGCTGCATGACTCTGACTCAAATGATTTCATCATGTTGCACAAAGGGAAAAGTGCAAAAACCATTTGCAAAGATCATATTGAAACTGAGACTGTGTATGCATCAGGAAACACTGACCAGTTTAGGGTCTTTTTCTCGAGAAAAATATTGAGTTAGAGGTGGCTAGTTGAAAGATTCTACAAGAAATAATGGAAGTATTTGTTAAGTTGACATATAAGAGATGGTTCCACTTGATGTAGTACCAAAAATTAGAGGCCGTAAAGGTAAGATAGACACTAAATCTGCTAATAATTTTAGGAGAGATTTCTTTATTCCAAGTGCTGAGAACATGGAACTTGCTATTAGATGGAATGGTTGTGATGACTTGCATCAGTACGTTTATTGGCAACCTAATAAGTATATACAGAAAAAGGAATTGGGAGGATATGTTGAGAGTAAGATGAAATGAATAGAAGAATCTTGTAAGAAGCAAAGACATTGGTTTGCTTCTGTGCTGTAAATTTTATATAAATTGCTGATTTTTTGCGAAAAAGTTCTTGGCTAACTTTTATAACTGACCTTGGAAAGCCTTATTCTGTTGTTGATGCTAATTATGGGACGGGGTTCTTTTTTTTAACCTTGATTGAATTCTGGCAAATCTCAGTATTCTTTCTTCAAAAAAAGAATTCCAGATTAGTGTAACTCGGATTGTGTGTTTTCAGACGTCACAGTCTACATAAAATATTCATGCAATATTGGGCAATCAGATACTATACATGAGTTTTTACGCTTGGAAGCACAGGAGCATGAGTAGACCATTCAGCCCCTCGAGCCTGTTCTGTCTTTCTAGATCATGGTGCGCCATTTACCTCAATACCATCTCTTGTGCTATCCACGAGTCCCTTGAGATAACTAGTGATTAGAGATGTAGCAATCTCTGTTTTGGATTGTTTTGATAAGAGCTTCCATGGCACTCTGGTTTATAGAATTGCGGAGCGCGCCGCCCCCCGACCACCACCACCACCATGGTCAAAGAATTACTCCTAATCTCAGTCCTGAATGACTCGCCTTTAGTTCTGTGAGTCTGTACCCTAATTGTCGACCCCACAGCCAGGGGAAACATCCTTTCTGCAAGTAAATCTATCCCTTTTGAGTTTCTGAGATCGCCTCTTATTCTTCTAAAGACCAGAAATTATAGGTCCTGTCACCTCTCAGGATGGCCTTACCATCCTCGGAATTGATCCAGTGAACTTGCATTGCTATGACAAGTATATCCTTCCCTCGATAAGCAGACCAGAACTGCACTCACTGATCCATTTGCGGTCTCACCAGTGTTCTAAACAATTGAAGCAAGACGTCTTTGTCCTTTATAATCAAATCTTCTTGCAATAAAGGCAACAAATTGTTTGCCTTATAAATTATTTGCTGTACTTTCCAAGTACAGCATTCCAACACTCATTCTTTCCAAGTTTTGCATTATCTGAAAACTTGGAAATATTACACCTGTACCAATATTCACTTCGTTGATGTAGATTGTGACCAGCTGGGGCTGAAGCAGTAATCCTTAGGGTACGCCAGTGGTAATAGCCTGCCAACCTGAGAATAATCCAATTATTCCTAAAGTCTGCTTTTTGCCTGTTAATTAATCCTCAGTCCTTGCTAGTGTATTATCCCAACCCCAAGTGCTTTAATTGTCTTACATACCCTCCCAAGTCATAATCTCCTCAACATTAACTGTTTTTCTCTCCACAGATGCTACTAGATCTGCTGAGTATTTCCAACTTTTGTTTCTGATGTAGAATTCCTGCATCTGCAGTATTTTACTTTATGCTGTCCTATGATTGCATTGTTTAACTCAGGGATACAGTAGCATACTGGCTACATTCCTGAATTAAGAACATAAATATGTGCTAGTTAGAGAACTTGAAATCAATTTTTAACATTTGGCAATAGAAAGTGGGTGTTGGTACAAGTGACCGTGACACTGTTTCAGACAATGACAGCGGTCATTTGCCTATAATCTGTAGGCAGGTATTTTCTGTAGAAGGCAAACCTATAGAGCGATATTTGCAGCACTGACTGAAAGGGCAAAAGTGTGAAAGAGCAAGATACTGGGAAACTGTCAAATCCAATGATGGATCCAAATTTGTTCTGAGGAAGGGTCACTGGACCCAAAACATTAACTCTGATTTTCTCTTCACGGATGCTGCCAGACCTGCTGAGCTTTTCCAGCAACTTTGTTTTTGTTCCTGATTCACAGCACCCGCAATTCTTTTTGTTTTTTGACTAATTACAAATACTTTGCAAATGGACTAATTCCTCAAAAAAGCCGCCTGCAAAATAGAGAAGGTATGAGGAAAACGTTTTTTACCCAGAGGGTGGTGGAAATCTGGAACACACTGCCTGGAAGGATGGTAGTGCCAAAAAATCAAAACATTTAAGAAGTATTTAGATGTGCACTTGCAATGACAAGGCATTTAAGGCTATTTGCCAAGTGCTGGAAAATGGTATCAGAAAAGTAAGATTTTTTTTTGACCATTGTGAATGCAATGGTCTGAACGGCTTTTTTTCTGTTCTGTATAAGTCAATGACTTTGACTCTAAATTAACTTCAAAGAGAACATGATTAAAATCCAGGATGAGGCCAGAGGACATGTGGAATAAGCGTTCATCTTAGCCTTTGGTTAATTTGCTGTATGTAGTGCTGAAACATGCAATTCCACCATGCAATAAGATGGTATGCTGTTTGTTAATGGATCACCTATTATTTTTCCTCTAAAGTATGCAAAAAGTACCATGCAATGACCAGATCTAACAAGTGAGTCTAACCACTTCTCTAAAACATTTGACTTAGTCAGCTCAATTCCTCACAAAGTTGATTAATCTCCATTTGTTGTTTCAACTAACATTTGATTATAATTGATCTTGATTGTTGACAGTAGGCTAAGATATGTATTGGGGTAAGTGCTGACTAAGTATGCACCTTTTTAAAAAAAAACTGAAAGAACTGCAGATGCTATAAATCAGAAACAAAAACAGAAATTGCTGGAAAAACTCAGCAGGCCTGACAGCATCTGTGAAGAGAAAGCAGAGTTAATGTTTCAGGTCCAGTGGTCCTCCTTCAGAACTGTATCTTTTCTTCATTCATTCACAGGATTTGGGTGTCACTGGCTAGGCCAGCATTTATTACCCATCCCTAATTGCCCAGTTAAGTGTCAACCACATAGGTAGACTTATACAATAAATGCTACGGTCCTGAGAAATGTTGTGGAGCAGAGGGACTTAGGAGTAAAAGTAAATAGTTTGTTGAAAGTAGTATCACAGGTGGACAGGGTGGTGAAGAAGGCATTTAGCATGCTGGCTTTGTCATTTGAGGTGTTGAGTATAGGAATTGGTATGTTATGTTACAGTTGTATAAGTTGTTGGTGAGGCCGCACTTGGAATATTATGTACAGTTTTGGTCACCCTGTTACAGGAAAGACATAGTTAAACTGGAAAATTTGCTAAGAAGATTTTCGAGGATGTTGTCAGGACTAGTAGGCCTGAGTTATAGGGAGAAGTTAGCCAAGATAGGACTTTATTCCTTGGAATGTGGGAGAATGAGTGGTGACCTTATTGAGGTGTATAAAATCATGAGGGGCATAGATAGGATGAATGCATGTAGTCTTTTTCTTAGGGATGGGGAATTGAAAACTAGAGAGCATAGGTTTAAGGTGAGAAGGGAAAGATTTTAAAAACAACCTGAGGGGCAACTTCTTCATGTGGAGAGTGGTGCATACATGGAATGGGCTGCCAGAGAAAGTGGTTGAGGCAGGTACAGTAGCAGCATCCAAAAAACATTTGGATAGGTACATGGATGGGAAGAGTTTAGAGGGATGTGGACCAAATGCAGGCAATTGGAACTAGCTGAGTGGGCACCATGGTCAGCATGGACCAGTTTGGGCCAGTATTGCTCTATGACACATTGCTGTGCGTCTGGAATCACATGGGCCAGACCAGGTAAGGATTCCTTCCCAAAAGGGCATGAGTGAACCGGCTGGGTTTCATGGTCACCATTAGAATCCTAATTCCAGATACTTAAATTTGAATTCAAATTTCACCATATGCCATGGCAGGATTTGAACCCAAGTCCCAGAACTTTACCAGGATCTCTGGTTTAATGGTCTCACGATATTAACACTAGGCCGTCACCTCCCATCGTCCATATCTATAGTGCTGCATAACTTTTCATAGTCCTCAACAGTGAATAGTTTTAAAAAAAACTTTTCAAGAAGAGGATAAAATATGACGAGATATTATTAATGGTGATGTTAGAATTCAAAAAGAAGGTATTAAAAACTAGTATGAAGACACTTTACCTGAGTGCTCATAGCATTCGAAACAAGGTGGATGAGTTAAAGGCACAAATCATCACCAATGAGTATGATTTAGTAGCCATTACAGAGACGTGGTTGCAGGATGGTCACAACTGGGAACTAAACATTCGGGAGTATCACACTATTCGGAAGGACAGACAGGAAGGTAAGGGAGGTGGTGTAGATCTAAAATGTAAGGATGACATCAGGATGGCGGTGAGAAATGATATAGGTTCTATGGCGAATAAGGTTGAATTCATTTGAATGGAAATTAGAAATTCTGAGAAGAAAATGTCACTGATAGACATAATCTATAGGCCACCAAATAATAACATCACATTGGGGTGAGCAATAAGCAAAGAAATAACTAATGCCTGTGAAAATGGTACAGCAGTTATCTAGGGGGATTTTAACCTACATGGCAATTGGTTGAACCAGCTCGGTCAAGGCAGTCTTGAAGAGGAGTTCATTGAATGTATCAGCAATTAGTTTTCCTTGAACAGTATGTAATGGAACCGATGAGGGAGCAAGCTATCCTAGATCTGGTCCTGTGTAATGAGACAGGAATAATTAATGAACTCATAGTTAGAAGGAGCAATCACAGTATGGTTGAATTTAGAATACAGATGGAAAGTAAGAAGATAAAGTCCAATACCAGGATCCTGTGCTTAAACAAAGGAGCTCATAATAGGATGAGGACTTCGAAAGCAACTTTTCAAAGTGCTCAGCAAAAGTATAAAGCAGTGAAAAGTAAGCACTGGAGAAAACGGGTAATCAGCCATGAATGTCTGAGGAAGTAAGGGAGGCTATCAAATTGCAAAATAAGGCTTTCAAAATCGCAAAGACCAGTGTGAAACTAGAAGATTGGAAAAACTTTAAAAATCAACAGAGAGCCACAAAAAATGCTATAAAAAAAGAAGTAAGATAGATTGAGAGTAAACTGGCTCAGAATATAGACAGATGGCAAAAGTTTCTACAAACATATAAAATGAAAAACAGTGGCTATGGTAAACAAATGTTCCTCCTTTAGAGGATAAGAAGGGGATTCAATAATGGGAAATGAGGAAATAGCCGAGACATTGAACAGGTATTTTGTGTCGATCTTCGCAGTGAGGACACAAATAACATGCCAGTGATTGATTGACAAGGAGACTAAGGTAAATGAAGACCTAGAGACAACATTATCCCAAAGAGGTAGTGTTGGGCAAGCTAACGGAGCTAAAGGTAGGCATGTCTCCTGGTCTTGATGGAATGCATCCCAGGGTACTAAAAGAGATGGCCAGAGAAAAGCAAATGCGCTGGTGGTAATTTTCCAAAATTCACTGGACTCTGGGGCAGTTCCAGCAGATTGGAAAACAGCTAATGTGACACCACAGTTTAAAAAAGGAGGTAGACAAAAGATGGGGAATTATAGGCCAGTTAGCTTAACCTCTGTAGTGGGGAAAATGCTTGAATCTGTCATCAAGGAAGAAATAGCAAAACATCTTGATAGAAATTGTCCATTGGGCAGATGGAACATGGGTTCATGAGGGGCAGATCACGTTTAACTGATTTACTGGAACTCTATGAAGACATTACGAGCACGGTGGGCAATGGCGACCCAGTAGATGTGGTGTATCGAGATCTCCAAAAGACATTTGACAAGGTGCCGCACAAAAGGCTGCTGCATAAGATGCAGGAGCATGGCATTACAGGCAGTGTATTGGCATGAAGAGAGGATTGTTTAACGAACAGGAAGCAGAGTGGGGATAAATGAGTGCTTTTCTGATTGGCGATTTAGTGACCAGTGGTGTGCCCCAGTGATCAGTGTTGGGACTGCAATTGTTTCAACTTACTTAGATGATTTGGAGTTGGGGACCACGTGTAGTGTGTCAAAGTTTGCGAATTACACTAAGATGAGTGGTAGAGTAAAGTGTGCAGAGGAAAGTTTGCAGAGATATAGATAGATTGTGAGTGGACAAAGGTCTGGCAGATGGATTACAATGTTGATAAATGTGAAGTCATCCATTTTGGTTGGAATAACAGTAAAAAGGACTATTACTTGAACAGTAAAATATCGCAGCATGGTGCTGTGCAGCGGTACGTGGATGTTGTTCATGAATCGCAGAAGGTTGGTTTGCAGGTGTAACAGTTAATTAAGAAGGCAAATGGAATTTTGCCCTTCACTGCTGGAGGGATTGAGTTCAAAAGCAGGGAAGTTACGTTCCAGCTGTATGTGGTGCTGGTGAGGCCACACCTAGAGTATTGTGTGCAGTTTTGGTCTCCTTCCTTGAGAAAAGATGTACTGGTACTGGAGGGGGTACAGACGAGATTCACTGGGTTGATTCTGGAGTTGAGGGTTGGCGTATGACGCGAGACTGAGGAGACTCAGATTATATTCATTCCAATTTAGAGGAATTGGGGGATCTTATAGAAACATAAAATTATGAAGGGAATAGATAAGATAGAAGCAGAGGGAGATGTTTCCACTGGTGGGTGTAATTCGAACAAGAGGGCTCGGCTCAAAATTAGGAGGAGCAGATTTAGGACTCAGTTGAGGAGGAACTTCACCCAAAGGATTGTGAATCTGTGGAATTCCCTTCCCAGTGAAGTAGTTGAGGCTTCTGCATTGAATGTTTTTTGAAGCCAAGATAATTTTTTGAACAGTAAAGGAATTGAGGGTTGTAGTGAGAGGGTGGGTAGGTGGAACTGAGGCCACAAAAAGATCAGCCATGATCTTGTTGAATGGCGAGGTGGGCTCGAAGGGCCTGATAGCCTACTCGTGTTCCTGGTTCTTGACGTACTAATTTTTAGCAGTGAATTTTATAGCCTGCTCAAATACTGAAACCATATTTTCTGGTTTCTCGAATGGATTTTAGAAAATAGCGGCAAAATTTAATTGATATATCATGTTTTTGTTGCAACTTTCCCAAAGTTATGGAGCTGAAATAAAGTGGCTTCTTTTACCATGTAACTGTGGTAAAACGGGGTTCTATACTGATGAAATCATGCAAGTTGAAGTAATTATTATTAGAATTCTGTTTTTAAGAATTCTGTTCACTTGCAGAAAAATGTACGTTGATAATTCAACTTTATAAATTTCCTTTTCTGAAATTTGGTGTTTTGTTTATTCAGGTTAAACGCACATTTTGAGACATCCTTGGAAGGCTCAATTTCACGACTCGATCTTTACTCTGAATATCTTTCTGCGTGCAGTAAATTAGCTAGGGGTGGAATTCTAACATCAACAGGATTTAACAAATGTCTGAGGTAAGTTGAACTAGTTCAAGAAAGAAAAATCTATTTCTCATTAAGCAACCCCATCCTCACTACCACCATTGACCTATTTAAGAAAGACTGAGTATTTTTTGGTGGAGTGGAGGTGATATGGAATGAAGACCCTTAAATAACTCGAAAGGCAGTAAAATGTTCACATTGTTGGTGACACTCATCCTAAGAATATTAACTACATCTTTTGTAAGACTTGTTCTTGCCATTTTTCATTTGATTCTCTGACTTGATTTCTGTGAGACTCAATTCTAACAAGATCTTGACAGCATTAGGAAGACAATCTCTGACGTTTCTGTTTTTCCTGTGGTGAAATGTGGCCTCTGCTTGTCACTGTTGAGCTTATGTCTAAACCCCTGCCTGCCCCTTGCTGTAGTTGTCTGAATTAGGTATTAATGCTTCTCTGTAAAAAATGAATTTGGAAGAAATTTGTCACAGTATCCCAAAATAGTCAATTCTGAGTTTGTAAAGCAACAGTTGCAATGTTCAACCTGAATAGCTTTCAGCTAAAATACTGAATTGGTTGCTTACAAAACTTGACATGTTTTGTTTTTGTTTTGTTTGCAAGGACTCTGTTTCCAACCTATACAGTAAGACGAATTGAAGATCCCAATAATAGCGGGCAAGCACAAATACACATAGTAGGTATCCAAAGAAGGGCTACACCACTTCCCATGCAGTCACACTACCAGCAATCACCAACAGTTCCCTCCGTTATGGCAGAGATAACACGGAATGCATCTCCCTCAGGTAAGTTGCTTATTAATGAATCTAAATGTGTAAACATATCAGATCAATCAGAAAAATCCCACACTTGGGCATTCCTGCAGGAATTTTGAATAAAAGAAAAATGCCAGAGAAATTATGGAATTAAGAGTTGGTGAATCCTCTGGATCTGATGACCAAGGGATTAAACATGTCTGCAGACTCTCCAGTGCAAAGAGAGAGTTGGAGCATTGATTTTGATCTTTCAGAATTCCTTAGATTTAGAGATAGGTCCATTGGATTGGAATTTAGTACATTGAATTCTGCTTTTCAATACAAAAGGAGGGAAGCCTTGGATATCTCTCACCTATGGGACTGTATTCTCTTTTTTGGTCATCTTGCCCAAGAAAGATGTACTTGCCTTGAAGGGAGTCACTGCACTGGTTTCTTGTGTGATGGCATTATCCTCTAGGGAGAGATTGAATAGACTGTGGGGAATGTGAGACGTGATCTCATTGGGTCTCATCACTGAAGAGGAATGGGTGAGGTGAGGACTTTGTGACTGGGAGCAGAGTCCAAGGTGACAGGAAGCTTTTAAAGTAAGTTTATATTTATTATGACTGTATTGAATGTAGATATGTTAATATTGATAAGGGACAACCAGTAGACGTGGTGCATTTGGATTTTCATCAGGCTTTTGATAAGATCCCTCAAAATGTGAGGCAAAGTTAAGGCGCATGGGTGGGGGGGGGGCAATACTTCGGCATGGATTGAGAATTAGTTGACAGACAGGGAACAGAGTGTAAACAAATGGGTCATTTTCCAAGTGGCAAGCAGTGACTTGAGGTACCACAAGGATCAGTGCATGGGCACCTGTTATTCACGGTATGTGTAAATAGGCTCAATGAGGGAGCCAGTTACAACATTTCCAAGCTTGGTGACGACGCAAGACTGGGTAAGATTCTGAGTTGTGAGGAGGATGCAAGGAGCCTTCAAGGTGTAGAAAAGTTGAATGAGTGGACAAACGTAGAGGCAATACAGCATTGCTAAATGTGAAATTACTTCAATGTGAAAAACAGGAAGGAAGAGTATTATTTAATGGCGGTATATTAGCAAGTGTATAAAGAGGCCTGGGTGTCCTTGTACACCAGTGAAAGAAAGTAAACAGGTAGGTGCAGCAAACAATTAATTATGTGCAGTTATGCAGGGCCTTGGTGAGACCACACCTGGAGCATTGTGTGCAGTTTTAGTCTCCCCACCTAAGAGGATTTCTTTTTCTTTTATTCATTCACGGGATGAGGGTGTCACAGGCTAGGCATTTATTACCCATCCCTAATTGCCCAGAGGGCAGTTCATAGTCAACCACATTGCTGTGGATCTGGAGTCACATGTAGATCACACCATGTAAGGATGGCAGTTTCCTTCCATAAAGGACATTAGTGAACCAGATGGGTTTTTCCAACAATTGACAATGGATTTATGGTCATCGTTAGACTCTTAAATCCAGATATTTATTGAAATCAAATTTCACCATCTGCCGTGGCGGGATTTGGACCCCGGTCCCCAGAACATTATCTGGTCTCTGGATTAACAGTCCAGCAATAATACCACTAGGCCATCACCTCCCCACTGATATACATGCAATAGAGGCGGTGCAGCAAAGCTTCGCTGGGTTGATACCAGGGATGGCAAGACTTTCCTTTTGAGAACAGAATGGTTTTACTAGGCCTACATTCTCTAGAAGGTTGAGAGGGAAGCTGTTTCAATTTAGCAATTGATGTTGGGTAGACGAGATGAAGGAAGGATGTTTTCCCTGGTTGGGGATCCTCGAACAAGGGGATGCCAACTCAGGATACAGGGTTGACCATTTAGGACTGAGATGATGAAACATTTGTTCATTCAAAGGGCAGGGAACCTGTGGAATTCTCTTATCTTTGAAGGCTGTAGATGTCAAGTCACTGAATATATTCAAGAATTTTTTTTAGGTTTTAAAGGTAGCGGGGGGAAACCAGAATATGGCATTGAGATTGAAAATCAGCTGTAGTCGTATTCAAATTGGAGCAGACTTGAAGCGTTGAATGGCCTACTCCTGCTTCTCGTTTCTATGAATCTGGGATGGCAGGTCAGCGTGCGCAAGTGGAATGCACATCCTGCAGTACGCACTGTCATTGGACATGCATGTGACCCAGACAAAGTAATCTGGAGGAAATATGACTGGTGACATAATCTTGTGCTCTGGGTTTTGGAACTTGATCAACAGCTGGAGTTACTGTTGTATGTGCGCCTGCACTGCTGATGACTGCATATAAAGAAAGGTGGCCACACTACACGACACCAGGTTATAGTTCAACAGGTTTATTTGAAGTCACAAGCTTTCGGAGCACAACCCCTTTGTCAGGTGCACTGCAAAGTAGAAGTATACATGCAGAGAGGGCATGAATGACTACCCAGCAGTCTAACAAAATCAGGTTTGTTCTACAAGGCGAATTGGAGCAAATTGGACCTGCACAAGCTGGGGTGGATTATGTTTCAGCAGGACTGGGACTGATGCCCTCGCAGTGAAATTTACTGGTCCTGTTGGGGTTGGTTTAAACTAGCTTGTCAAGGGGATGGGAACCTGAGGGGTAACTCATTGGAAGGGAGTTAAGCTGGCAACAAAAAGTAGGAAAGCTGCGAGAGAAACTAGAAGACAGGAAAAACAAAACTAGACATCAAGTGTGCCTAAAGGAGAAGTGATGTCAAAAAGATTAAATTAAGGACACTCTACCCGAATACACACACCACCTGTAATAAGGTCAATGATTTAAAGGTACAAATAGAGGTAAATGGCTTTGAAATGATTACCATGACAGAAATATCACTACATGGTGACCTGACCTGGAAACTAAATATTCAAAGATATTCGATGTTTAGGAAGGACAGATGAAAAGGAAAAGGAGGTGAAATTGTGCTGGTAATGAGATGAGATCAGTACATTAATAAAGGAGGATCTCAGAATGGAAGAAACATGTGGAATCTGGTTGGAGCTAAGAAGCAGCAACGGTCAGCATTTGCGGCAAGGGGCAGCATTTGTTATTGCCACCAAATGATAGTGGTAATATGGAGAGTTCTGAGGAAGGGTCACCAGACCCAAAATATTAACACGCTGATTTTTTTTTCCTTCACAGATGCTGCTAGACCTGCTGAGCTTTTCAAGCAAATTCTGTTTTGTTGTGGTAGTATGGAGCCTGGGATAAATTGGGCTTTGAGAGAAGCTTGTAGCCTGTGAAGCGCAGTAATCATGAGTGTCTCCAATCTGTACCTAGACTGGAGGATGAGTTTCCACGGTGTCTATGGAATGGTGTTCTATCGCAGCATTTTGAAGAACTGATTAGAGGTCCATGCTATCTTGGATCTAGTATTATGTAAAGACAAAAATCTAATTAATAATCTCACAAAAGTACCTTTTGGGATGAACGTCCACAATATGATAGAATTTTACATTGTTTGTTTGAAAATGAGCTGGTTCAATTTGAAACAAGGGTGTTAAATGTGAATGAGGGAAATTACGAAAGCAAGTTGGCTGAATTGGATTTGGAAGATATATTAGAAGGTGTGATTGTACACAGACAATGGCTGGTCTTTAAAGTACTATTACCTGACTTATAGCAACTATGCATTCTGTTAAGTTGCAAAATTTCTTAAAAGGTCAGTCAACCAGGATTAACAAAGGATGTTGAAGGACTATATAAGATTTTGAAGAAAAGACTTGTAGAGCAGCTAAAAATAGTAATAAGTCTGAGGGTTGGGAAGATTATAGAATACAACAAAGAAGAGCCAAGACACTGATTAGGAAAGGATGAATTGAATGCCAATACAATCTAGCAAAAAATCTAAAAAGGGACTGTAAATGCTTTTATAGGTACACTTGAAGGAGATATTTGGCTAAGGCAGGTATGGGTCCCTTAAAAGCATAGTCAGGAGAATTTATAATGGAGAATAGAGAAATAGCAGAGAAGCTAAACAACCACTTTATGTATGTTTTCACTGAGAAAGATGCAGGAAATCTCCCAGAGTCAGAGTTGCAAGTGATTGAGGAGAATAATGAGCTGAAGGAAATCCATCTTGCTAAGAAAGATGTACTGGAGAAGTTAATGGGGCTGCAAGTTGATACTTTCCCAGGATCTGATAGACTACATTCCAGAGTGTTGAAGTATGTTTTTAGAGATGGTTAATGCATTGATAATCATCACTCAAAATCTCATCAATTCTAGAATGATTCTTGCAGACTGGAAGCTTGTAAATATCACCCCACTATGTAAGAAAGGAGCCAGGGGCCAAAGAAAGGGAACTACAGATCTGTCAACTGTACATAAGCAGCAAAGAAAATGCTAGAATTTCACATAAAGGATATGATAAACGGATATTTGGATAAAAATGCTCTGACTGGCTTTGCTTGGATTTGTGAATGGAAAATCGTGTTTGACAACTTGTTGGCGTTTGTTGAGGATGTGACTAACAAAATTGATAGAGTGAATGGATATAATATACTTGCATTTTCTTAAGGTATTTTGATCAGGTTCTCTATAGGAAGTTGGTTAGCAAAATTAATGCACATGGTAGAGAAAATGGTGTACTAAGGGTTGGTTAGCAGACAGAAAACAGAATAGGAATAAATGGGTCTTATCATGTAGGTAGGTTATAACTAGTCGGGTATTGCACAAATCAGTACTTGGGGCCCCAGCTGTTGACAATATTTGTTAATGATTTGGATGTGGGACCAAATGTAATATTTCAAAATTGCAGGTGATGCAAAGCCAAGCAGGAGTGTGTGAAAAGGAAGGTCTGAGATGTTTTTAAGTGGATCTTGACAGGCTTGGTGAATGTCAAGAGCATTATAGACGCGATATAATGTAGGAAAATCTGAGGTTATCCACTTTGATAGGAAGGAAAAATGTACAGAGTATTTCTTAAATGGTGAGTGGTTAGAGAGTGTAGATATGCAATAGGACTGAGTTGTCCTTGTCAATAAGATCCTGAAGGCTGACAGGCTGCTCCAGCATGCCATTAAGAAGGACGATGGAACAATAGTCTTTATTGCAAGAGGATTTGAGTACAGGAGTACTGAGGTTTTGTTTTTATTGTATAGGAACCTAGTTAGATTGCAGTTTTAGTGTCCCTGTCTCAGGAAAGACATTATTGCCATGGTGGATACCACAATCAGACTTGTTCCCAGAATGGCAGAAGTAACCTATGAAGAGAAGATTGGGCGTGAGAAAATGGACTTTTTCTTTCACTTCTCTCCTTTAGTGTGACAATCTTGAGACAAGATGATGGATTCACAGCTGGAAGCCATCCTCTGATATGTCACCCAAATTTCTGGGCTCCATGTATTAATTTTAACAGGCTTTTAGACTGTGTATAACATCACATCCAAGCATGATTCTTGCCTTACTTTACTGTGTGAATTTCCAAGGGATCTTCACTGGATTGTGAACAGAGATGGGAAAGATGGCTGCACTTTTGAAAATCCCTTAAAGCTAGACATAGTAGTATTTAGAGCATACCTGTCATGTAAACATGAAAAGAATTAGAGTTCTTGAGAAGCTGAGTATTCTCTTGCAGTCAAACTCATGTTGGACCCGTTGGATAGATTTGCTTTCAAGAGCCATGTTGCCTACCTATGATAAAGCATTGAGCCATCTGCAGATTTTCCAGACTTCATTTCTCAATTTATTTCCCTTGAAGTTCCCTTTAGTGAACTGTTACGTGGGATAGACAACACCGTTTTCCTGGGCCGCCGCCAGTGCCACAATGACACCACCCGCAAAATGGAGGAGCAGCACCTCCTGTTCCACCTCAGAAGCCTACAACCCAGTGGCCACAACTTGGATTTTACCAGTTTCAAAATCTCCCCACCCCAGGCCTCATCTCCACCTCCTTAACCTGACACAACCTGTCTGTTTTCTCTCCCACCTATGGGGAGGCAATGGCCTAATGGTATTATCCCTGGACTGTTATTCCAGAGACCCAGATAACGTTCTGGGGACCCAGGTTCGAATCCCACCATGGCAGACGGTGGAGTTTGAATTCAGTAAATATCTGGAATTAAGAATCTAATGATGACCATGAATCCATTGTCGATTTGTTGGAAAAACCCATCTGGCTTACTAATGCCTTTTAGGGAAGGAAACTGCCATCCTTATCTGGTCTAGCCTACATGTGACTCCAGGCCTACAGCAATGTGGTTGACTCTTAACTGCCCTTTGGGCAATTAGGGATGGGCACTAAATGCTGCCTAGCCAGCGACACCCTCATCCCATGAATGAATAAAGGACCTATGCACCACTTGCTCCTCAGTGACCAATCCTGACCACTGCCTACATGCACTCACCTATCACCAGCCCAACCCCTCCTCTCTCTATTTCTGAGCTTCCCTCCCGCTCCCCATTTCTGAAGAAGGGTCCAAAAGATCAGCTTTCCTGTTCCTTTGCTGCCTGGCCTACTGTGTTCCTCCAGCTCCACACTTGTCTTTAACCAATTATATCTGCCTTTCAAAATAAACTGGTTGCCCAGGTTGTGTTTCAGGCTGGTGTTTCACCAGCTAAAATCCTTGAACAGTTTTACAGAGTGTGCCAGTGCCTGGACTCTGGAGTCATGGATTCTGCTTGAGGATGAACGCCTGGAACAAGTAAACCCACAGCAGCCACCTTCATTGGAATATCCAGAAGATGTAGTTAATTATAGTGAAAAATTCTGCACGTGTTCTTTGTATGTCCACTTACTAAAAACATTTTACATCAGTCTGTTTATGTATTAAGTCTACAAACTCTCTGCAGGTTATCTTAATGGAACAAGCTAATTTCTGTGGTTGTATTGCCCTGTACAGGATTCATTACAGCAAATCTTTCAAGTTTCTTGTTGACCAATGTGTTATTCCAAAGGTTCAGACACCTGTCAATACAGTGAATCCTTAGGGGATTGGGAGTGGAGTGTGTTGGGGTGTGAGTGGAGAATAATGTGTATTTATCGCTGAGTGGATCTGCTTGTAAGTTTTGTTTTTTAAGAAAATCCATTGATAACATAGATTCCATGTTCAAGAAAAAATAATTAATATGTTTGATTTTGCAGCTATCCTAAGATGTTAACAAGATAGTATTTTATGGCTGGATGAACACAGCAGGCCAAGCAGCATCATAGGAGCAGGAAAGCTTGACGTTTCGGGCCCAGACCCTTCTTCAGAAATGGAGTAGGGGAAGAGGGTTCTGAAATAAATAGGGAGAGAAGGGGAGGTGGATAGAAGATGGAGAGTGGAGAGGAGACAAAGAGGTGGGGATGGAGCCAGTAAGGGTGAGTGTAGGTGGGGAGGAGATAGGTAAATCCAGGGAGGATGGACAGGTCAAGGGGGCGGGATGAGGTTAGTAGGTAGGAAATGGGGGTGTGGCTTGAGGTGGGAGGAGGGGATAGGTGAGAGGAAGAACAGGTTAGGGAGGCAGGGACGAGCTGGGCTGGTTTTGGGATGCGGTGGGGGAGGGGAGATTTTGAAGCTTGTGAAATCCACATTGATACCATTGGGCTGCAGGGTTCCCAAGCTGAATATGAGTTGCTGTTCCTGCAGCCTTCAGGTGGCATCGTTGTGGCACTTGGGGTGCCCAGCTCGTCCCCGCCTCCCTAACCTGTTCTTCCTCTCAGCTGTTCTCTTGCCCCCCCCCCCCCCCCCCCCCCACCCCAAGCCGCACCCCCATTTCCTACCTACTAACCTCGTCCCGCCCCCTAAACCTGTCCGTCCTTCCTCGACTGACCTATCTCCTCCCTACCTCCCCACCTGCACTCACCTTTTACTGGCTCCATCCCAGTCTCTTTGACCTGTCTGTCTCCTCTCCACCTATCCTCTCCTCTGTCCATCTTCTATCCGCCTCCCCCCTCTCCCTATTTATTTCAGAACCCTCTTCCCCTCCCCCCATTTCTGATGAAGGGTCTAGGCCCGAAACGTCAAGCTTTCCTGCTCCTATGATGCTGTTTGGCCTGCTGTGTTCATCCAGCTCCACACCTTGTTGTCTCGGATTCTCCACTATCTGCAGTTCCTATTATCTCTAATATTTTATGGCATCAGGAATTCTTGTTTAATATAGTTATCTAATTCCATCATCACTACACCTTATTGAAAGTGCTGATAAATAAATCTATAGTCATGTCTAATAGTTAGTGTGTGCTTTTGTATAGTTATTTAGAAACTAGTTAATGTGTGGGATGGTGAATGGTGAAAGTTACAAGACTTGTAACTTCAAAGTGTAGGCAACTTGTCTGAGTGAATTTCTATTCCCTGATTCTGCATGTTTAATATATACTGGGAATGAGGAAACTGTAATTCTTGAACACAGTAAATTGCATTATGAATGAATAGTCACCTGTTGAAATTTTATTTCTTTATTTCAGCACAGGCAATGGTAAACCACTTTCAGAGGATGCCTCCAGGAAACCTTTCTGCTAGTCAGCCAGGATCTCAAATGATCTACACATTTCAACAAAGTATTCCAGCTCACAATGTTACCAAGTCATCACAAGATCAAACTGGCCTGGCACAACCACACCAAAATACTGCAGTGACTCTTGTACAAAGCCGACCTCCAATTTCAAGTGATGCAGTCAAGTGTACAGTTGTCCAATCTCCAACATCTAGCACTCATTCTGGAGTTGCAGTTCCATATTCGTTAACTGGAACCAGCATACCATCCGGAACAGCGATCCAAAACCATGCCACCACAACACAATCATCGGTTAAAATAACAACTTCTCAGCAAATGCTTCACCATCCACAGGTCTTTGAACAGCAGCTTCCTGGTCACCAGCTCTCCATACCAGCAGTATCTTCTAATCAGGTGAATACCTCTACAGCAGCAACAGTTACTGTATTACAGCAAGCTGTCTCTCATAGTCATGCAGCAGTTGGCAGAGTTCAAAGTACACCAACCCCCACTGTCACTGTTTCCCAAGGACAGCTGTTATCAGGTGCAGTATCGCACTCTGTACAAACACCACGCCAGCAGCCAAAAACACACAACCAGCAAGACACAGTTCTGTTGGCACCTCAGCACTATTCCTCTACTCCAAGTCCCACTGTTGTATCTGGTGCTGCCGTGCCAAATTTTCAAGTCTCAGCAGGTCAAGTAGTTGCAATTGCTGGTGTTCAAAGCCCTCCAGCTCCTAGGATGAGTTTCCAGAATATAGCACCAAAACCAGCAGGAATGCCACCACAGCAAGTTCAGTCTACCATAATACAGCAGCAACCCCAGCAAAGTGTACATGTGATTGTTAGTCAGCCAGCTCAACAGGGACAGAGTTTTGCCCCTGCCATTCATCAAATATTGTTAACAAATCCAGCTACTATTCAAGCTAGCCAAGCTATTCATTTGGCTGGAAAGGCAAATGTGACCTCTTCGTCCTCGCCATCCGTACCTGTCAACAACACACAGGTACAAGTGGGCTTAGTTACTCAACCATCCACCCCTCAACAACAGGGGCCTCAAACAGTGAGTAAGATGCTATCTGTGAAACGGCAGCAACAACAACAGCATCCTCAAAAGCAGTTCCAAATGCAGCTTCAGTCCCAGCAGACCACTACTGCAGTTAGTCAACCTCCCTCTGGGGAGTCCAGTTTAATAAAACAATTACTTCTTCCCAAAAGAGGTCCTCCTACTCCAGGTGGTAAACTCATATTGCCTGCTCCTCAAATGCCTCTCCCTTCTAATACCAGAGCTCCTAGTCCTCAGGTGGTCTACCAAGTAACTCCTAATCAGGCAAGTAATTTTGGAGTTCAAGCCCAAGGTCAGCAATTAGTTGTTGGCCACCAAAATGTGCAGCTTGTTCAAGGTCCCATCCATTCACAGGGATCTGTGCAGACAGTGCCCATTCCTCATATGCAGATTTTACCAGGTCAGTTGATCTCTGCTAGTAACACTGCTGCTCTTCTCCAGGGAACAACCGGCAACCAAGTTACTATTACTGTTGTGCCAAATACCACCTTCACTGCTGCAGCTGGGAGTCATGGCAGCGGAACACAGATCATTGCACCTGCAGGAATTGCTGTCAGTGGGCCACATGCAGGAGTTGGTCTCCAAGTACAAGCATCCGCACCCACCTTGACACCACAGAGTGGACAGGTAAAAAGCTCGGAATCTGGAATTGCGTTCACAGGTGACAAAATTATTTGCCAGAAGGAGGAAGAAGCAAAAGATACAACAGATTTACATCTGCATGAGCGTAAAATTGAAATTATGGAGAATCCTTCCTGTTCAGAGGGAGGTACTGCTACCAATGGTGAGTTAAAGGAAAGCAAAATACAAGCAAGAAAACTTGCAAATGGAAAAAATCATGATAATTCGCATCTACCTCCATATAACTCAGGGATTGCTCAGTCTGAGCCCATCCAGTGCACAATGGCCTCAAATGGACCTTTGACAGGAGTACATGAAAATGTAACCAATGGGAAGCTGAATGTAGAGTATACAGGAGTGCAGGAAATTAAGAAAGACCTTTTGAAAATGCCTATGGTTAATGGGATCTGTGATTTTGAGAAAGGAGATGGTTCACACTTGAGCAAAAGTATTCCAAATCATAGAGCTTCCAACCATGTGGAAAATGGTGATGTCACTGCAGAGGAGCAATGGCGCAAAATGGACTGTAATCAGCAAAACACTGCCAAAAGTGGTCAATCGACCAAAGTGCATAATGGACCCGTTTCAGTGGGAAATTCTAGTGCTATCTGTACAGTCATTTCAAGCTCAGACGAGCAAATCAGTGATACAAACTCAGGATTATCCAACGGACCTGTGACAGCTGGCATTTGTTCAGTGGTGCCTCCATTTCAGCAGTGCTCAACTTCAGCTGTTTCTGTGCAGTCTTTGCTTCCTCATGCTCCCCAGGTGCATTGCCCTCCAGTTCCACACCAATCCGGACCTGTAGCTGTGCATTCAGTTCAACTATATCAGACTCCAACCAATGGTACAACTGAGAGTCACCTTTTAAAAAGGCCAGCTGATTGCAAAGATAATACATCAGGAATACCAAATAAAGTGGGAGTAAGAATTGTTACCATCAGTGATCCTAATAATGCTGGCTGCAGTTCAACAATGGTGGCTGTGCCAGTAGGATCTGATTCCAGTACTATAGCCAAAATAGCAATGGACAATGTAACACAGCAAAATCAGCATTTGTCTGTTATTTCACAGGGCATGGTTAATCAGGTAAGCAAGTTATTAAATATTATAGATCACTTCTATTTCGTTTGCCACTTGCATAAACTTGTATTTTTGAATTGACTACAGTGCCTTGTAAAATTTTCCATTTGATACTGATGCTTTGCTTTAGGATCGGATGTGTTTGTGTAGTTTAGTTTGATTTTATACTAACATTAATTTGTTACGTTTGTCGTCTACTAAAGAAGTGGAAAGTTGTTGTCTACCATACAATTTAAAAAGAACATAGATGGTTTGCGACAATATATGCTAGTAAAAATTCGGATTTTTTTGTGTCATATTAAATAACTTTAGCGTAAAAAGGTGATTATGGTGTTCAGAAAATGACATTATGCCTGCCTTCCACTCCATGTTCTTGATTTCGCACTCTTTTTTTTGTTTATAATGAGTTTTGCTATTAGAACTTATTCCAAACCCTTGTCCTTTGCTGTGCCAGAGTTAATTACCTTGCTCGTGTTTAAAATCTGTGAAGTGAATGCTTGTTCAAGAGTTAACAGGAGATATTGGGACAGATTGAGTGAAATTGTTAGAAAGTTATACAAGGTCTGAAGAGCCATGTGTCAATTTATTTTAGTCAGCACTTCCAAAATTATTATTCATACAGATAATTTTGCATGTTTCCTACTGCTGCTTGTTAGATCGCCTTCCTACCTAGGAGTCTTTTAGACGATTGACATCACCAAAATGTGTGGTCTTAGTGCCATTTTTCCCAAAACAAATTATAAGTACATTCAAGAAACCGTGGCATTTTCATTGTACTTTCCTCCACTACTCTGCTGCAAAAGTAATCCCAGATTTTCTGGTAATAATGACGATAGAAGCTGTTGGAATTTGCTGTGGTCATATCTCTGAAACTGACAGCAACATCTGGAGTCTGCGTATGTTGACTTACTTAAATTCTTTGCTGCCATGATTATATCATGTGCCCATTGGGTGCAGTGCAAGTTCCCTCACTCCGACTTTATGAAAATCAATCAGTTGCTAAGAAGTTGCCTCTTTGTGTTCTTTGTGTTGCTGTGTATGTACTTGAATGAGGTGTAACTTCGTAACAACATGCTCAACTTGTAATTTCTGATAAACAACCTCATTTGTTTTTCGAAAAACAATCACATTTTTAAATTGTTTTGAAGTTTATTTTATATTTCAGCATCTACTTTAATTCCCTGTAGTATGTTCTGATCATTTATTTTGGTTTCTATAAAATCTTAATTAAAACTGAAAGAATGGTGCAATTTTACTTCCTGGTTTTTTGTCCATAGAGAGATTTCTGTGTAATTGGCAGCTTATCCAGCTTGATGACATCCTCACTGGCTGCTTGGTGAACCCCTTGACACCAGATCCCAACTGAGGTCAGGAAAGGGGAAATCCATAGCGCAGAGATCTCTGGATTCATTGCTTCCTGTGAAATCTAGCCTCCTTTGTGTACATTTGTATTCTTCCATTTGTTAACTTCCAGTCTGTATTTAACTGCTTTGTATTTTCAGTGCAATTTAATTTTGACTGTTCTAAAGATTTACAGATTTCACAAACATAGTTTAATTGTAGCAGCTTTTAAGATATTATTGCTGTGTCTTCTAGGCTTTTTTTTTAAAACTCCAGAAACTCTGTGGTATGAACTAATGTCTAGGAAAGGTGATGCTTTATCACAAACTCATGAAAACACTCTTGTTTAATGTCAATTTTGGGCAAGAGACTCCAGCAATAAATCATCAGGGACAGAGTGAACTGAACACTTGAACAAGTCTATGCTGACCTATGTTGATGTCGGAACAGTAGATCAAGTCTGACTAATTGAATTCTTAAGGTCAGTCACGTCATGGGCAGGGATGGCATCTGTATTCCTTTGGACTTCCAGTAGGCATTTAGTAAGGTAAGATTATTAGCAAAAATTAGAGCAGAATTAGAAGTAGCTTCCATTTTCCAGCCTATGTCACAGAGTAGATATAAAAGATATGTGACAAGTGGTGTTCTCCAGGATCTGTGCGAGAATCTCCATATTATCAGCATGCGTATTGATAACTTAGATAAAGAAAGGGTGTTTTCTAGTTGGTGGGGATACAGTAATGTGCTGCGTTTTTCAACGCACACACTGCAGAACGTAGACAAATAAAACAAAGCTGACCGATCAAGTTCAATATTAGAAAGTATGATGGATCAAAAGAAATGAAATCAGCATGTTCTCTTTAATAGCAAAAGCTTGGGAATTTAGAGAGAAAAGATTTTGGTGCACAGATAGATACATAAATCAGTAAAAGCTAATATGGAGAGATAATAGGAACTGCAGATGCTGGAGAATCCAAGATAACGAGGTGTGGAGCTGGATGAACACAGCAGGCCAAGCAGCATCATAGGAGCAGGAAAGCTTGACGTTTCGGGCCTAGACCCTTCTTCAGAAAAAACCTAAAGCTAATATGCAGACTGCTGTTGGTAATCACTTGTTAATGAGTATAATTATCCACCAAGGAAATTCCTTGTCACTGGTTATAGGCGTTGCAATAAAATAATTAAACAGTTAATGGGTAAATCTTCCTTTTATTAAGAAGTTTAGAATACAAAAATGAAGAAGTTTCAGTTCACTTATGTAGTGCCTTGATCAGACTTCCTATCTGGAGTATTGCATTCATTTCTGGACGCTGTCTCAGTAAGGGCTTGTTGGTCTTAGAGGGGATCCAGTGCAGATTCACTAGAAAGTTACTGAGACTTCCACAGTAAAGTTATGCAGATAGGTTATATAAATGCAACTTTGATTGCCTTGAGTTTAGAAAGTGAAGAGGTGATTTAAGTGAGCTATTCAAAATTAGAATAAGGTCTGGTGTAATTGGTATTGAAAAATTGTTTTCTCAGCCAGTCTCATCTAATATGATTCATACATGTAATCTTGTCCTTTAGCCGTATTAACAGCGCCACCAGTAGCGACCCATTTTCAATCTGTTCAGGATGGCATGGTGGCAGTTGTTAGTATTGCTGCCTCACAACGCTAGGGATTGGGGTTCGATTCCAGCTTTGGGTGACTGTATGGACTTTACACATTCTCCCTGTTTTTGCTGGATACTCTTTCTTCCCACAGTCCAAAGATGGTGGATTGACTATGCTAATTTGTTCCATAGTGTCCAGGGAAGTGCATGCTAGGTGAATTAGCCATGGGAAATGCAGGGTTGCAGGGTCGTGGCAGGGGGGTGGCATTTGGATCTGGGGTGAGATGCTGTTTGGAGTGTTGATGCAGACCCAAGGGGCCAAATGGCCTCTTTCCACACTGTAGAACTTCTATGATTCTATGACTCCAAACCTATAACCACAATGTCAAGAGAATCATTGATTAGCCATGAGGAATGGGACTTTTGATCGTTTCTTTTCTGTTTTACTATTTGTAATATTATCAATGCTGAGAGCTCCTAACTTTACAGATTTTTTTTTTTAAAGAATGTATATGTTTTGTCCCAGTACTGATTGAATAGCTCCTCTTAAATTTGCCCTCGGTTGAGGTTTGCTGTGTTTTTGTCTCATTTGAATGAATGTAGAAGATGAAATTGGTGGTGAAAAGTGGAATTTGCTAATATATTTTGTGGTTGCAGTAGTCATATTTTATGACTACATTTGTCACTGTTCTCCAAAAGGTTCAAGATGCAAGTCAATGTTTTTTACATTTTGAAATGGTCAGTAATTTTAAGGTTAAACTTGATGAGCACAACATTTAATATTTCTGCATTTTAATTAACCTTGCTGAACTCAGTTCCATCTTAGACTGTTATATTTAAATCTGCTTACAACCTTCAGTATATTGATGTGTGGTAACCAAGCAGGAGTGATGTGGTGTTTCTTGTAATACTTAAAAATATTAAATTACTTTACTGATTGTTTATGTGACTATAATATGAGCACTGTAGCCTATATTGTATGGCCTACAACACCTTATTTTAACTTTTGTCTTTAGGGCGAGCTTCAGGTTTCCACCAAGAGTATAAATTAATCCAGCATTCTGTGATAGGCCAGATTTTGCTGGAGAAGAAACAGAATCTGAACAACTCATGTTATTTTGAGCATTTGCATCGATTTTATAGACAGCATACTCTAAAATCAAAGTTAAGTGAAACCGCAAAGTACCCTGCTCCAGTGAAATCTGGCCTTCAAACTCCATTGCAGCATTTTATTCCTGTTTGATTAAATTTCCATGGTGCAAAAAACATTTGGTTATCTTAGATTGGAATGTCTCATTCAACCTTGATTGAAACTAACGATACTTTGTTTCTCAGTAGTATTAATGTGCAAGAATATGAATACTTTTCCAAGTTATTTTTCCTGAGTAGTATTTATATTGATTTACCTATGATAAATATTCCTGCAGTCTGCTCCTTTAGCACCATCATCAGCACCACCATCAGCAACCCAGCAGATCAATTCTCATTCTCTTCAACATCAAGTTCAATCGTTGCACCAACATGGCGAGCTGACAAGAAAGCCTGGACAGAATTTCATGTGCCTGTGGCAAGCATGCAGAAGGTGAATGTTCATTTTTTTTGCTGATTAAGTCACGGATCTGCAAAAGTTGTCTAGGTATTGGGTAAGGTTTCTCAGGCATGCTATATTGATTTCCTGTATACATTATTTGAAAGAAAGGCTTTTGATCCATTCCCTGTTACGTGACTCTATTTGACACAAAGTGGGATGTCCCGTCTAGTCTGCTCATGAGGTTGCAGTTCTAGGTCTGAGATGATTTGTCATTGATTTGTTTCTTTTCCCTACATTTTGAACAATTTAGGAAGAAATCTGTGTCCTGGTACTCCAAGTTACAGTTAGGTTGCCGTGAATGCTTAATAATTTTGTTTTGACCGCTTCATGTTTCCCATGTAATTCAAAGACTTAACTTGACTAATATTTCTGTTCAGTCACATTTGGAAGTTTGGGTGCTCCAGTGAAGTAGTCTAATTGTCTTTTGCTAAAGCATGTGCTTGAACTGCCCAACATGTAATCAAAGGAAAGCTGAAACTCTGCTTTCAACAGTAGGATCCCGTTTTGTCTAAACAGGACATTTGTACTATTTGCACACTGTGACATCTGAGGAAGGGTGTTCTGGCTATAGAAGGAGTGCAACGAAGGTTTACCAGACTGACACCTGGGATAGCAGGACAGATGTATCAAGAGAAAATGGATTGGTTATGATTGTATTCACTGGAGTTTAGAAGGAGGGTGGGTGGGGAATATCATAGAAACCTGTAAATTTCTAACAGGAACTGGACAGGGTAAATATGGGAAGGATGTCCCTAATGACCAGGAAGTCTAGAACTGGGGATCGCAGCCTTAGGATATGGTGTAGACTATTTACGATGAACTTGAGAAGAAATCTCTTCACCCAGACTGGTGATCCTATGGAATTCTGTAGCATAAAAAAAGTGGTTGATGCCAAACTATTGAATATTTTCCAGGGAAGGAGTTAGATATAGTTCTTAGGGCTAAAATGATCAGGGGGTATGGGGTGAAACTAGGACAGGGTATTTCATTAGATGATTAACCATGATAGTATTGAGAGGTGGGGCAGGTTTGAAGGGCTGAATGGCCTACTCCTTCTTTCAAGGGGCAAAATGACATTGAAGTGGAACTAGGCACATATCATTAGGCAGGTTTATTTTCATGGCAGCAAGCAAAACTTGTCTTTCAAAATGTTAAACATCCACCTTGTTATAAAGAGAAATGAGTTAAATGATCGTAAATCTGTATTAAAACACACAAAACTTCAAACTGTTAAACTGGCTGTAAAATGCTTCAGAAAGTTCTGCCATTAAGAAAGGGGCAAGTCTGCCTGTCTGTCTTTTGATATTAGTGTCTTTAAACGATATGTGTAAAGTTGGACCGCATAAATTTTGTAAATTTGAAGAATACAAATTCTGCTTGTGTGCTCCAATCCAAGCAAATCAGATTTTGGGGCAAAACTGACCATATTTTGTTTGCTAATTTTAATCATAATCCAGTTGGAATTTTTATATTGTCATAAATGTATTATGTTTAAAGCTAAAATTTTTGATAACTAAAAGTTTGTTTTTGGGAAGGATTAATTTTAAATTTAAACACCATAGCAACAGATACTTATTTTAAAGACAGCATTTGAATATATAAAATGGCCTAGTGTGCTAGATAGGAGTAGAAACAAAAGTTGAGACAGATTCCCTCAATACTGGGAAGAGAGAGCTTTAATGGAGCATCTTAAAGTAGTAAAGAGAAATGGAGAAGCATGAAGAAATTCCAGAGCCTAGGATGCAAGTAAGTTTAAGGCATTAAAACAAAGTTGCTGGATAAGCTCAGCAGGTGTAGCAGCATCGGTGAAGGGAAAAACAGAGTTAACGTTTCGGGTCTGTTGACTCATCCTTAAAGTTGAAGGCATGACTGACAATGTTGAAACGATTAAAATTGGAAATATGGAAGAGGCCAGAATACAAGAAGAGTGTAGGCATAGAGAAGAATTATAGCAATCTGGAGGACCTCCGCAATGGATTTGCAAGCAAGCATGAGTATCTTAAAATTGATGTTTCTGGACCAGAAGCTAACGCAATTCAGTGAACACAGATGATAGGAAAATGGGACTTAGATTTCAGCGTTTGATAGGGGAAGCAGATTTTGGATGTGTCTTGTTTTACAGAATGTGGAAGATGAGAGTCTGACTAGGAGAAAATATCCAAATCTAGAGGTAAACACTAGGAGGATTTCAGTAGCAGATAGTGATGGATGTTGTAACAGCTGAGAGTTGGTAATCTTAGTGATGTGTGGTCAGAAAGTTCCAAAGAAGTCAAGGTTTGAAACAAAGTCTAGGTCATCCTCAAGGTGTGACAAGAGAGAGCGAGAGAGAGAAAGATGGTCTCTGGCTAGGGAATGGATTTTGGATTGAGCATCGAAACTTCTGTCTTTGCAACGTTTGATTGGAGGAAGCTTTGATTTGTGGAAATCACCGTGGGAGTTTAGAGGTGATGGTGAGATATGGTTGGATGTCAACAAATAGATGGAAACGTGACTTTGTTTTTTTAGACGATGTCAGTGAGAGGAAGCATGTCGCTGAGAAATAGAAGGGATAAAAGACAGATCCCTGGAGCTTCCAGGTAACTGTGTGGGAATATATGATTTTTTAACTGTATAGAAGAAACTTCAGGTCATAGACTGTCAGTTTTTAACAGCATGGAAAGAGGTCCTTTGACCCACACTGTCTTTGTTGGTCGTAGTATCCATCTATTCGTATTCTATTTTCCAGCACTTGGCCAGTAGCCTTGTATGCTTTGGTATTTCAAGTGTTCGTATAAATATTTCTTAAATGTTTTGAGAGTTCCTGCTCTACCGCCCTTTTAGGCACTGAATTCCATATACCCAAAACGTAAGAAAAGGCTTTCCTCAAATCCCCTCTAAATCCCTGCTCCTTACTATTTAACTGAACCTCCTGATTATTGATCCCTCTACAAAGGTAAAGGTTTCTCCCAAACTGTTGCGTTTATGCCTGTAAAAACTTGGTAGATCTCAATCTGCTTCCCCTTAGTCGTCTTTACTCTTGGGAAAACAACCTCAGCCTGTCTAGCCCCTCTTCATAGTTGGGTTGCTGCACCCCAGGCAACATCCTGGGTGAATCTCTTCTGCACCTTCATACAGTGCAGTCATATTCTTCCTATATTGTGACATCCAGAACAGCAAATGCTGCTAACTAAAAGTGCTCCATCATAACTCTTTGCTTTTGCATTCAGTGCTTTGATGATTTAAGGCAAATATGCAATATGCCTTCTTAACTACATTCCTACCTGTCCTGCTGCCTTCAAGGATCCATCGACACGCACACTAAGGTCCCTCTGATCCTCTGTACTTCCTAGGATCCTCCCATTCAACGTATAACCCTTGTCGTCTTAATCCTCCCAAAATGTATCACGGCTTTTCAGCATTAAATTCTATTTTCCACTGTTCATCCCATTTGACTAGCCCATCTATATTGTCCTATAATCTAAAGGTTTTCTGCTTGCTCGTTAACCATACAACCAACTTTCATGTCATCTGTGAACATACAGATCATACCTCCTACGTTTCATGCCTGCATCATTAGCGTACACAACAAGCAGCAAGGGACCCAACACCAAACCACTGGGTGCAGACTCCAGTTACAGAAATGCCCTTTGACTATCATTCTCTGCTTCCTGTCAATAACCTGATTTGGCCAAATTGCCCTGGATACCACAGGCTGTTAGCTTCTTACCGAGTCTGCCACTGGGAATCTTGTCAAAAGCCTTTCTGAAGTCCATGCAAGCTACTTCAACTGCTCACTCCCCATGTATTCACCTAGCCAGCTTCTCTAAAAATTCAAATTTTTTAGACATCACCTTCCCCTTTGTAAAGCCATTCTAACCATCCTTAAATAATCCTTGCTTTCTCCAAATGGATACTAATTAGGTCCCTCAGATTTCTTCCCCCAAATAGACTCACTGACCGGCAGTTATCTGGTTTATCCTGACCACCCCTCTTTTGATAATGGCACCACATTATCTGTTTTTCAGTCCTCTGGCTCCCCTACTGTGATCGGAGAGGATTTGACAATTAATGCCAGAGCTCCTGCGCTATTATCGCTCCTTTCCTACAACAGCGTGGAGTACATCTCAGCTGGGCCTGGGAATTTATCCACTTTCAAGCTTAATAAAACTGCTTGTACATCCTTTTCCCCAATGCTGATTCATTCAAATATGTCACAGTCATCCTCCCTTATTTCTATACCCACATCACCCTTCTCTCCAGTGAACACAGATGCAAAGTACTCAATGTCCCCTCTTAGCTCTCCTAATTTCTTTTTTTATATACTTGTGGAGGATTTGAGCCTTTGGTGTGTACCAAAAGCTTCCTTTTTTATTTCCTTATCCAATTCTGTACATAACGTCATCCATCTTTCTCTGGATTTGTTGGTCCCACCCTTCACCTTTATGGGAGCATGTTGGCCCATCTTTTGAATGCCTCCCACTACGCTGATATAGATCTTCCGACAAGCAGCTGCTCCCAGTCAACTTTGTTCAGATCCCATATAATCTTACTAAAATCAACCTTCTGTCAATTCATAATCTTTATTTCTGATCCATCTTTATCCTTGTCTATAATTACCTTAAATTATGGTCACAGGTCCTAGATCGCAGCTGGAAGAATACTTAAGTTTACAGGTACATTTTCTCCTGTGTATTTGGGAGTATATTCAGATCTTTGTTTTGTTTGTAAGTTATTCTTAGTCTTTGTAGCTTTTTTCACAAATTGTCATTCTTTTTCTTTTAACTAAAGTAGGGAAGAAATTTTTTGTTCAGAACTATTGCATGCTAATTTTAAACTCCAAATAGGCAAAAAAATGAGCAAGATAAAATCTGGAGCAAGACTGGAAAATGCAGAATGAGATGTTGACTATGACATGTTTTAGGAAGATACTGTTGACGGTAACTTTTTTTTTTGAAACAAGACTGGTGATCCTTCTCTGTTTCTGGCAAATAGTGGAATGCACAACTGGCCAAGTAATGAAAAACTAGCAGTAAAGAACAGATAATCATCAATGGAGTTGAATTATGGATCATAAAAAATATTTATCATTCAAATTTTAGGTGGTTTGAATCTCCATCTCAGGTATATTACCACGCAGCAACTGAGCATGGAGGGAAGGATGTATATCCAGGAGCATGTATGTGGGAAGCTTGTGAACACTTCCCACGGCAGCGATTCTCCTTCATTACTCACTTACAGGTATGTAACTGCAAAGATTTATGAAACGGCAGCATGTTTATTTGTTTTGACTATAAACTTGGTAATACAGCGATGGCTTGATTTTATTTTATGGATAGGATAAACACTGCACAAAAGAAGCACTCCTTACAGGACTGAAGAAGCTTGAAGAGCAAGCACAAGGTGGAAACCAACAAAATTCCAATAAGTAAGGAAGAAAGCACTGATTTTTAAGCATTGGATATTTCTAGAGTTTAGTGTAATTGGGATACTAAATTATTGAATTTTAGCCATTCCACTTGGAAGTCTGTTTAGGTCAGGCGATAATATATCTGAATAACTGAACACTCAGTCCTCCTGCTCTGCTGCTTCCTTACCTTTTCCCTAGACTGTAACTGTCCTAGCCCTGAAGCCACATCTGCCTTCAGTTTTTCTTCCATCTTTCCTCATGCCCTCTCTGAGCACACTGTTTCTAAGATACCCACATCCGTTTTTTAACCCCATTTCCTCTGAACTGTTGACCTTTTGATTTAACTTTCTGATTGTCATGTGAGCTCATGTTGGAAATGGTCCCATCCTGAACAGGTTCCTTTCAAATCTCATACCATACTACTCAAAAGGAAGTATCACCTTACCACATCCCTTCTTGAGGCTTAATTTTTTTCCCTCATGTCCTAGAATGTGTACTCATCTCCTAAATGTCTGCCTATCTTTCCAGCAACTCCATGTTTGACATTCTCGGATCATGCATTCATCCCAGCCGCAGCACTGAAACTATGCAAACAGAAATTACAACATAAATTCTCTTGTGACTCTGATCACGGGGTATTATTCCTTCTTGACCCCTTTGCTGCAGTTTTTGAGGTGATGGTTCCAGTAAGGCAGACTTTATACCCCTAGGGAAAGGGAGTGGACAAATTCTAAGTAGCAGTGTAAATAGAAACATTGATGGGGAAGGTTCTGAATGTGAAAAGAGCAAGTCAATTAGAAAAGAAAGGCAAGGGAGTCAGAGTACGTAGTAACTTGGAAGAACTATATTGCACTTACTTCAATGCAAGGGGCCTTACAGGTAAGACTGATGAACTCGGGGCATGTTTAGGAACATGTGATTGGGACCTCATAGCTATTGCAGAAAATTGGGCTGAGAGTTGGACAGGACTGGCAACTCAAATGTTCTGGGTTTTAGATGCTATTGGAAGGATAGGAAAGGAGGCAAGAAAGGAGGGGAAGATTTTGAGTAAAGAACATATTACTGCTGAAAAATCGTTCAGTGAAAATATATAGGTAGAAATTTAAAAATAAGGAAGGAAAGATCATTTTGATGGAGTTGTACAACCACTCTGCAGTCAGATAGAAATTGAGAAACAAAAATGTCAGGATATCTCAGATATATGTAAGCATAATAAGCTTGTAGTAATGGGACATCTTATTTTTCCAAACATTGACTAGGCTTACCACAGTTTGAGGTTTGTATGCTGAAGAAATTTGTCGAGTATGTTCAACAAAATTTTCTTTATCAATATGTAGATGCTTCTACTCGAAGGAGCAAAACTAGACCACCTTTTGAGCAATAAAGCAGGGCAGGTGACTGAAGTCAGCATGGGTCTAGTAATCATAATTCTATTAGTTTCAAAATGGTTATGGAAAAGGATAAGCCTTCCATAAAAGTTAAAAGTTTTTAATTGGAGTAAGGCAAATTTTAATGGTATGAGAAAAGAACTTTCAAAAGTTGAAGTAGACTGTTCGCAGGTAAAGGGACATCTCACAAGTGGGATAACAGTGTGGAGCTGGAGCACAGGCCAGGCAGCATGAGAGGAGCAGGAAAGTTGACGTTTCGGGTCAGGAGGTGACACAACCTGTCCATCTTCTCTCCCACCTATACACTCCTCCTACCTCGCTGACCAATCCCCACCAGTGCCTACCTGCACTCGCCTATCATCATCCCACCTGGCTTCCCCCGCCCCCCCCCCCGCCGCGCGCGAGTTAGTTATTTGTTTGTATTTATTTCAGAGCTCCATTCCCCACGCCCCCCCATTTCTGAAGAAGGGTCCCGACCCGAAATGTCAATTTTCCTGCTCCTCTGATGCTGCCTGGCCCACAGTGCTCCTCCAGCTCCACGCTGTGTTATCTCTGACTCTAGCATCAGCAGTTCTTACTATCTCTCACAAGTGGGAGGTGTTCAAGAGTGTGATGAGAGTTCAGAGGCATTTTGTTCCAGTTAGAGTAAAGGGTAAAGCCGATAAGATTAAGGAACAATGGATGAATAAAGATATTGAGGTTCTAGTCAAGAATAAAAGAGAATCTTTTTTTAGATGTAGACAACTTGGTTCAGTTGAATCACTGAATCAAAATAGTGTGTGTTGGGGCATTCTTGAGAGAAATCAGGAAGGCAAAGATGGGATATGAGAGAGCATTGGCAGGTAAGGTTAAGGATAATCCAAAGAGATTCTACAAGCACATTAAGAGTAAGAGGGGAACTGGAGAGCGGTTAGGGCCCCATAAAGATAAAAGAGGTTGTCTTTGTGTTGAACCCCAGGTAGCATTGTAGACAGGTGAAGGTTTCTAAGATTAAAAAGTGATCTTGATCAAATGGGTCAATGGGCTGAAAAATGGCAGACGGAGTTCAGTTTGGATAAATGCAAGGTATTGCATTTTTGTACAACAAACACAGGTAGGGCTTATACAATTGATGGTAAGGCCTTGGGTATTGCTCTCGAACAGAGGGACCTAGGGGTTCAGGTACATGATTCTTTGAAGTTTGCGTCACATATAGACAGGGTGGTTAAAAAGGCATTTGGCACACTTGCCATCATTGTTCAGTCCTTTTGAGTATAGGAGTTGGGAAGTCATGTTGAGGTTGAATAGGACTATTGGCGAGGCCTGTTTTGGAGTACTGTGTCTAGCTCTGGTCACGCAGTTGAAGGGAGGATATTAAGCTGGAGAGGGTTCAGAAGAGATTTACCTGGATGCTGGGGGGAATGGAAGGTTTCGGTTCTAAAGAAAGGTTGGATAAGCTAGGACCTTTTTTCACTGGAGCGTGGGAGGTTGACAGGCAACCTTTATAGCAGTTTATACAATAATGACGTGCATAGATAGAGTTAATGATAGTTATTTCCCTAGGATGGGTGATTTCAGGACTGGGGGGGGGGTGGGGAAACACTTTTACGGTGAGAGGACTAACATTTTTAAAAGACGTGAGGGGATAATTTTTACACAGTGTGGTTCACGTGGAATGAACTTCCTGAGGAAGTAACGGATGTGGGTACAATTAAAAGACATTTGGATAAGGGATGGGAATGAATAGGAAAGGTTTAGAGGGATATGGGCCAAATGCTGGCAAATGGGACAAGATTAATTTGGGATATCTGGTCGGCATGGACGAGTTGGACCGAAGGGTCTGTTTCCGTGCTGTATGACTCTATAACATCCACCTCCTGCACCTTTTGTTTGTTCTCTAGTACAGGGAGACTGGATTCAAGCAAAGCAATTTGATCTATCCATCGTGGCCAATCTCAAAATCTGCCAGTCCAAGTACTGTGGAATTCCCTGATTTCCCAAAGATCTCTCCTCTGTCCCTCCTTTTCCCCATCTATATGCTTCCCGTTAAGTCATACCATCCAAAGATTAGGGCTCAGCTTTCACATATTCCGCTGCTATATTCTAATCCTATCTGATCTTAGTTCATGCTGATCTATGTTGATTTCTAATGCTCAAGCACCTGGAAATCATAATTCATACTTGTCTTTCATGGCATTTCCCTTTCTTACAGTATCTGCAGCCATACCTCCCTACCACCACTACCACATCAACCACACTTTGATTCTGACCTTTTGTATATTCCCACTGTTTGCTTCACTAGTTAGCCATACCTTTGGTTGTCTAAACCTCACAGTCTAGATTTCCTTTGCAAAACCCCTGTCCACTCTCCTCCTCAAACCACCCCTTAAAGCCTTTTCAAGCATTTCGTCACCTCTCTTAAAAATCTTTTCCTTTGCCATTGTGTGTATTTATATCAGATTATGCTACTGTAAGTCACTTTGGGATATTTATCTCTTAAAGACTATATAATGCTATGTAATTTGAAGAAAAGTCTTACTGAACTTGCGATGTTAACTCTGCTTCTCCACAGATACTGCCAGATATGTTGAGTTTCTTCAGTACATTGTACTTCTATATAAATACAAGTTGTTTTAACCTGGTCTTTTAAAGCAAAGTCTCCTTCATTCTCCATGAGACAATGGGAGCAAGGGGCTATAGATATTTTATATAATTAGGCCTATTAAAATTAATCTTCCATTATTTCCACAGGCAGACACCAGCTGGAGCTACTTCTGTTGCTAAAGCACAGAAGACCATTGTGAATCATCCCAGTGCTGCCTTAGTGGCATTGCGGAGAGGATCTAGGAACCTTGCATTTAGAGATTATATGGTCAGTTAAATAAATTGGGTTGTATTTGATTTAAACAGAGTAACTTTCTCCCGACGGTCTATAATAGTTTCTTTTTCAAAACCAATGCACTTTTCTCAATTTTTTTTCTTCCAGGATGAAAAGGAAGGTCCAATAACAAAACACATCCGGTTGACAGCTGCCTTAATTTTAAAAAATGTTGCTAAGTATTCAGATTGCGGTCGCAGGTAATGAGAATTTTTGTTTCTTCACTTAACAGTTGGAATTCTACTATCGATAATAAGTGAAGATAGATGCTGTGTACTCTAGGGCTTTAGAGAGATACAACCTTTTGGTCTCATGAGCTTTGGAAGTCACCGATACAATGACTTGTATTTGTAAGGTGCTATTCGCATAGGAGAGAACATACTAAGCAGTAGAAAATGTTGAGAGAACATCGGTTCTGTTACCAAGTGAGAAACACTTGGGTAGGAGTTTTAAAATAAGCTAGAGGATTTGCCCATGGACTTTGATGTTAGTACTGAAGGAGGTTTTAAACTCTGGAGGATTTGTAAAGAACAATGAATTTGAATTTGATCACTGTGGTTCAAAGCCAGTGATGATCAATACTTGGGGAGGGACACAGCTTGGTTCTTGAAAGTTTAGAGTGTGTATAGTGAGGAGCTCCATATTCTGGGAGAAGACCATTTTAAAAAGTTGGAGTTTGTGCTTAGACCAATGCACAAGCATGTTTAATGTTGTGGGGTTTAGTAGTTATGTTGCTGAATGATCTTGATAGAACGCCTTGACCTGATTGGGAATGTTATCGAGCACCTTGTTAGATCTCCTAGACAGTTATAACTGTACAATATATTCAGTCCAATAATAAAGCTGGAGGATTTTGTGAACAGTTTAAGACCATACTTATTGCAAGCTATGACTGAAGATGGGTGCTTTCATCATTGTTCTACATCTGCTTTGAATTAGGGGACTTGGTTGTGATATTGTTTCGTTACAGAAGTGCAACTGAATGAATAACCGTTCCATCTAGAGCTGAAGGTTTCTGTTGGAATACTCAATAATCTCGCTGCTCAATTCGAAAGATTTCAGGCTAATACAATGTTACACTTTCATATGAATCTGGTAACATTGCATTATATTAATTCTTGAAAATCCCTAGCCAGAAAGTTGGAAATTGTTGTAACTGTGGGTTTGTGCTTCGTTTTTCTTGCAGATTACTAAAGCGACATGAAAACCAATTGTCTGTACTAGCCCTTAGCAACATGGAAGCTTCCAGCACTCTTGCCAAATGCCTTTTCGAACTTGTGCATCTAGAACACTTACAACCACCAGAAGATAAACTCTGAAACAGTGTGTTGACGTTACATATATGGCCAGTGTGTACAGTGTTCTAAAATGACCTGTAAATAATTTTCCAGAACAAAACAGCAAGTCCTATTGAGAAGAGGCCATTGTGGACATAGTTTCTTTAAATCTTTATCCATGTTGCACAGAAGCTTTTCATTCTGATCACAAACTGATTTTGTGGTTGACCAGCTTTTAATAGGATTACCAATTATCTGTTTGGAATCCAGTACCATTTTTTAAAAAGTTTGGAAGTAGTAAATACTAAAAATTGAGAGGCTACACAGATCAAATAATAGCATTAATTATTTTTGCCCTGTACCCCGTGTGAGGACATTTTTATATTTTGTAATGAGTGACTAAACTGGGGTTTAATAGAACAGAAATGGATGCACTCGATGTAATGTCTGTGATCGAGGAGGTTGCAGCTTATTTCTGGTGAAGTGTTTTCCTGTTTAGAATTCGGTAGCTTGTTTTCTTTCATACTTGAGCCAATATATTTTCACTTATTTATTATCACATGATCAGTTGTAAATATTTGTGAATACGATGAACCAACTTTCACGCCACTGCAATCATTGGAAACACAGCTTGTGGTATCATTAGCATTATTGTTCGGACTCTTATTTTCTAGTGTTTCCTGTCAATTGTAAGTAATTGTGATATATTTCCTGCAGTGGATGAATGTTCTTTAAGTCTGTGTAAATAATTCTGCAATGGTACTGATGCTGTAAAGTCAAAAGCAGTTTTGTGGAACTGATTTTTTTGTATTATACGCCTTGTAGAACTCATTTGCTGGTTGAAAGAGTATGAAATAATATATCTCATGTCATTTTGTAGAAGAAAACTATTGAAGGTATTTTTGGTTTACCCTAACTTGGACCCACTGAAAGGTATCACTTAGTACAAGCGCGGTGCTTGTACAGGATTTTTTGTATCTGTAAATTGTTTAAATACAAGGAATTTTATACAGGTTTTTCTCCGTGTTATATTTACATTAGGTGCAGGTATGGTATTTTCTTCACTATTCATAACATTATTTTTCAATCTAATTATAGTGCAGTATTTTAGTGTTTGTTCTTCCATCTTTAATATTGTACCATTCCACCTTCCTGTTTTGTCTCTAGGTTATGTCCTGAATGGTGTGTTATGTGATCTTTCATAACTGCCTATTGCCTGATGTATTAGCACCCAGAGGAGGGAACACTCTCCTTTCCCATTTCCTGCTTTGTCTGTAGAATGTGCAGTAATAACATACAACAGTTTTACATTAGGTGACTTTAATTACTTTGGTGACTGTTTATAGTTTTAAATAAAAGAGGCTGGACATTTTTGTTTTAGTTTGCTCTCATTTATTTCAGATCTGCACACAATAAAACAACCTGCAAAGTTCATGTTACTGATCATACAGCTGTGTCTGAATTAGTTTAATTTTGTGCAGGTGCCTTTTGATTGTACTCTATCAGTTCCAACAATGTTCACTGAATTAAATGATATCATTTAATATCATGCCCCTACTGTGGCAAGTTTAACTGTGAGACAGAATTACATACCTCTGATCAAAGATGCTTCTGTGAACTTATCGTGCCAATTCATATTTGTTTTTGGATACTCATTGATGGTAAAATGGCAATTTGCTATTGCATTTTTGAGTTTTGATTACACTTGCCCAAAGAACTGAGGTGTAATCTCCAAGAATCTACTTGTAATATTACATTAAACCTACAGCATAAAGACGAGATGGGCAAGGTAGCCTGTTTATGTTAAAAACCAAAAGAACTGCGTATGCTGTAAATCGGAAGCAAAGACAGAAGTTGCTGTTTTAAAAACTCAGCAGGTCTGACAGCATCTGTGGAGAGAAATCAGAGTTAATCAGAACTTCCAGAAGGGTCACTCGCGCAAAACATTATCTCTGATTTCTCTCCACAGATGCAGCTCGACCTGCTGAGCTTTTCCAGCAATTTTTGATTTTGTTTCTGTTGTTTGTTCTCTACGTGACCCTCCTGCCCCCAGCTTCTATTAGCATATTCGTTTATTTGTTGCTCTTTGTGACTTTACTTTCCCTAACTATTCAGTGAGGTAGTGTGTTCTACATTCTTATCACTCTTTGGGTAAAGCAGGCTCTAATGGGTTCCTGATTGGATTTATTGGTGGCTATGTCTTATTATTTATAACTTTTCAGTTTTGACTCCCCTGGGCTTTGGTTTGTGTCTGGAGTGCATTTTGATTTTATCCATTGATAAACCATGGTTTATATGGTGCCCATTCATCTGAGGAACTTTCTAAATTAATGTTTGAATACTCTGAATACTAGGAGAAAATATTCTCCTAATAAAAATGTAATTTGCATTCACAATATTGTCTGGTGTCTGTTGCATTGCTGAAATATAATCTGAGATAATAGGTACTGCAGATGCTGGAGAATCCGAGATAACAAGGTGTGGAGCTGGATGAAGGGTCTAGGCCTGAAACGTCAAGCTTTCCTTTCCTGCTCCTATGATGCTGCTTGTCCTGCTGTGTTCATCCAGCTCCACACCTTGTTATCTGAAATATAATCTTCTGTGGTTTGTGCATTCATCAGAACTTGCAACTTGCCTATTCTGTTCTATTTGACTAGTAATGGATATTTGCAAATGTGTGGCAATCCATTATCCTTAGGAGCATGTAATGGACTATAGGAAGTCAAGCCTGCAGGCTACTCATGGCACTCCTTGAACATCAGGACCTATGCAGTGAAATCCCGTAGTAGCATGAGACAAAATTGAACTGTTTCCTTAAGACCTCGTAGTGAACAAAAATGTCAGTTTATAAAGGTATCAATTTATCTCAAACATTACTCCAGTGTGTCCATGAAGATATATTTAGATCTCCTTATAACCATCACGGGGAACATCATAACATGCTATGTCACTGCAATGCCATTATTTTCCGGCCCACAGCATGTCACACCAGTCGGAGGTCTGATCCTTCAGCAGCATCTCGTTAGCTTTCTGTAACTCAGACACTGAACCATTGGTTACAGTCTCACATCTGATTTTCCATATGTTATGCAACAATCTTCATGATCTGGATGTCTGTATCCAATGTTGCAAGGCATGCTATTACTCACCAGCTAAAGCTGCTGTGCTTTGCTTTTAGCAAAGAATGATGCTTATTGTATCCCACTCTAGGATAATTAGTGAAGTTATCTTCTGGAGCTGTCGTTTGCATAAACTTGTTAACTAACTTTAAAACTCTCTCCATGCTACAAGCCTGTCAGAAAGCTATTTGTATATCTGTCCTGCACACAATGGACTTATGTCATTAAAAACTGTCCTTTTGTACTTACTTCCAAATGTGTCCAACCTGAACTTGGAATTTAGTGGGAACAGATATCTCCAATAACTTGCAATCAATAGTTCTGATCTCTTACAGTCATGTTGCACAGAGAGCATATTCCCATTGCATTTACACATACCTTGGGAAATTTTGCTGAAGGTGGCAAGTAACTACTACTTACGGTACAGTCCTCCACGGTCTGGAGTAGGCGACAGGAATGTGCTGTAGTGAGAAAAGTGGCCACTAAGCCACTTCACTTAACTAGTAATTACAATACACAGATCACCTTACAGATTGGGATGACAAAATGGAAGATGACAATGTGGTTGAGCATGTAAAGCTGGAATGGTTTATAGGAGTTGTGAGAATCCACCAGTCTCTAGAAGATACCAGTCTGATTTTGGGCAGGATCATATTAGTGCTGTAGGGTTGATGCAAGCTGAACTGAAGAGATGTCGGCTTTTGAAAGATGGTCAGGGTACTCGAGGTGACAATGCACCTGCAGTTTTGGGGAGGAAAAGAAATGTAGCAAGAAGCAGATACCTAGGTATATTCACTATCAATCAATTCACAGGTGGTGGCTATGTTGTTGTGTTTTTTTTATTCACACTTACTAATTTGTGACAAAAATGGTTTGCATGCAACATGTGTACGTGCAACAGTTCTGTTTCTTTGACGTAGCATGCTGGGTTGTCCAATAATAGTCTGCAGGCCACTAGGAGATGGAATTGTAGCAACACCATGAACCCAGGGCAGCTTGTGCAGCAGTTACAATCTCCGAGCCTTGTTGGTTTCAGCGAGGAGGGAGGGAATGCAAGTTTCAGAGAGTAAGTATCCAGAGACTGGGAGTGAGCTCAACATGCCACTTTCTCTCTCTCTCTCTCTCTCTCCCCAAAACCTATCCACAAAGCAGGCCCTGGATAGGAGCAAAAACCCAGATTGAAAGGCAGCTCACTTCTGATCGTCCCTAGTACAAATCCTGCCAAAGCAAGCTTTGAGTGCATAGTATCACGTGCAAACAGAAAAGCAGTATTAGTTACCCAACTCTTTTCAACTTGGATCTTGTCCCCAACACCTTTTGGAGCTTAGTCTATCCTGTTTCTTAAGCAAAACAGCTAAAAAGATACTGCTTGCACTTAATAATTTTTTTATTTGTTGCTTTAACCTTTTCCTTGAAATTCATGTTGAATGCTGTGCACAAACTTTTATGAAATTCCATTGGCCCCCTTCTGGGAGCAAGAAAAATAGCTATACAGCCTCTGTGGGAATACGTTGGGAAATCTTTCTTGCAGTGTTTGAGATTGAGATTGTTGATCCAACTGACATCTCTACCTTTTTGAATTAGAGCACAGGAAGAAACACAGAAAATAGGAGTAGGCCATTTACCCTTCCTTCACATCTATGTCTCCATTCAGTATGATAATTACCCTGATTACCCACCCTGCTCCAACTTTTCTCCCATATCCTTAAATATGGTTTTGAGGCCAAAGGGAATAAACTTCTTGAAATCAAAACGTTTTGGCCTCAAGTAGAATGCCACAGACTCACCACACTTTCTGGATGAAGAATTTTCTTATCAGTCCTAAATGGTCTCCCTGTGTCCTTAGACTGCAACCCTGGTTTTGAACCAGATGAAGGCTGCTGTTTACCATGATATTCCATTGAGGATGCCTGTTTGCTCCTTGTGGACAGAGCAGCTCATATCCTATTTTCTCTGTTGAAGCTGAGAATAAATGTCAGTGCAGACTGCCCTGAGGTGACTGCAGGTATTGGTAACAAATTTACACTAGCATCCCAGCTAACTCATCAGCATAGTCTCTTCCTATATCTGATGAATCCAGCACTGAAAACAGTCCTCAAGTAGGATACTGCAAAATTGACGTACCCCAACAACGTTTTGTCTATGATACTGAAAACTTGACTGAGAACTTGTTGCACCTGCAGCCAAGCTGTTCAGTTTCAGTACAGCATTGACATCTGTGAAAAACTGCCCAGGTAAGTCATGGACACAAAATGAACAACTCCAACACGGTGATTATCACCCCACTGGTCTACTCTCAAGTATCAGTAATGATGGTGGATGTCACCAACAGTGCTATAAAAGGAAACTTGTTTAGCAATAGTTTTGAGAAGATCACAACCTGAAACGTTAACACTGCTTTCTCTCCACAGCTGCTGCCAAACCTGCTGAGCTTTCCCTGTAACTTCCGATTTCCAGCATCCGCAGTTTTTTTGATTTTTATTTGCTTAACAATAATCTGTTCATGGTTGTAATGAGGGCAGGGGTTGAATGGCCTAGGCAAAACCCAAACTCAACAGCCTTGGTTTAAGGTTGTACAAAACAGCTAAATTCCTGAGGGGTGTTAAGTGACTACTCTTGCTGTCAAATGTAACCGTGACAACATTCCATCAAGGATCATAAGCAAAACTAGAGGGGCAGGCAGGGAATGAAGTTCAGGTGGTGATCAGATCAGTTATGATCTTAATGAATGTTGGAGTGGGTTTGTGTTCTTCCCTTATTCTATATTCAGCCTTGTTTACTCAAGATTATAGTCTTAACATCAGAAATGTAGCTATGCCTTAACCCTTAGCAACAATTCTAATGTTCCACATATGAATATCTTGCCATTGTTTGAGGGTTGCAAGGAATTTTCTGTTAGAAAATTTACTCAAGCACATTATTATGTGGAGATGCTGGTGTTGGACTGGGGTGGACAAGGTCAAAAATCTCACGACACCAGGTTATAGTCGAAGAGGTTTTTTTGAAAACGAAAGCTTTTGTAGCTCAGCTCCTGAGGAACGAGCTGAGCTTTGAAAGCTTGTATTTTCAAATAAACCTGTTGGACTATAACCTGGTGTCGTGTGACTTTTGACCAAGGAAATTATTTGCATTCCAGTCCTTTTACAGGCATTCATATAAAGCTTGCAGATCAAAATTTCTATCCTTTAGTGTTGTGGCTTGATAGTGTGAAAAGAGAACCGTCTGGTCATACCATCTAAAATTCAAATTTGTTTGGTGAAATGCTAAGTTTCCCAACTGGCATATGGTTCGTCGTCTTGGATTTTCAATAGTTTGAACACTGTCGCTAGTGATATTTGGTAAAATAATGCAATAAAAAGAACTACATAAGCGTGCAGGCAGGGGCACTGACTCACTATAATCCTCCCCACAGATTGCATTTTACAAAGAGGGTATTAATTTTACACCTCTTCGCCTCCACCAAATGCAACTAGTATAAGGTCAGACCCAATGCAATTTTTAAGGAATCGAAGATGTTGATAAATAAAGTATTTACAGTGTAAACCAAAATGGTTTTATTAATTTAAACTATATACATCAAATAACAGGATTATTTACAAATATAGGTAAAATACATGAATTTAACAACCCAGGAAATGCAGTGTACCAATCTACCATCCTAGTAGGAAACTGATAAATCACTGAATCAGAGAGAAGGGAAAACATTAACCTTTTACACACGTATATAGTTTTAGAGGATCCAATTAAGATGGACTAAGGGCTAAAGCTTTGTGCAGATACCCATGAGGTGAAACTGTGCTTACTTCTGAACTTATTTGTAAAATTACTGACAGATGCTTGGTCTTAGGGACAATGCAAACACATCTTCAAAATTTTGTCAAGAGTTCACAACCTCAACCTGTTGATGCTGATAACAGTAACATTACTTCAATATTAATGTGACAAATCTACTACCACTACTTCAAGTGCCAACTACTGAGTGGCTTTGAAAAAAAACTCAGGCTCCAATTATATCCACCAAGTCAATCCAGTTGTAAGAATTTTTAAAATTCATGCAAAGATAATCTTTTCACAGCAAGCTGTTACTCTACGTAATGTTCTTTTCATTGTCTGTAGTAGTCCTTGGAAGACAATCAAATATCTGCTGCCTTGGCTTTTGTGGATTTCAAATTCTACCGTGGTAGCATTTAAATCCCAGCGATTGGTCTAGAATCTAGACAAGTTCCAGTAATGGTGACCGTGAAATTTTCATTTCCGAGGAAGGGGCAGTGGACCCGAAACATTAACTGGTTTTTTTGCCACAGATACTCTCAGATTGGCTGAGTTTCTCCAACTCTGTATTTGCATGAAGTTTTCACTGATCGCTGTAAAAGCCATCTCATTTGCTAATGTCCTTGCCTGGTCTACCTAACTATGACATCAGACATGCAGCAACATGGGTGATTGTCAACTGGCCTCTGAATTGGGCTTGAAGACCACAATTCAAGGACAATCGTGGAAAGGTAATGACTGCTGGGGCCTGCTAGCAATGCCACACCCAATGAAAGAATATATTTTTAAAAATAGTTCAGATTCTCTGCTTACCTCAGTAAGAATGTGTAAAAAATAGAGTCAAATTCAGGTCAGTAGCAGATTAATGATTCTCAGCATCCCTTCAGTACAAATCAAAACTCATGGTTCCTATCTGATGACCCTGCAGGAAATTCTATACAAGAACAAGAGTGGCATTGATTGTCATTAACTCAAGGCCAAACATAATCCAAAACTCTTAAATTGGTAAACACTGGCTTCAGAAGGGGAGAAAAACATCCCAGATTGATGGTTGCCATCAATTCTACGACATAAGACATGGTCAAGAGGAGAACGAACCAGGGATTTAGCTGAAGTAACTGACATATTCCCTTTGAATGTCCCTTCTCATCCAACACTGAATAACTTCTGATCTCATAATACATTCTCCTACACTGATCAGATAGAATAGTGAAACATGCTGCCTCTCAGTTTAAAGTTGGAAATTAAAAGGTACCCGATCAGCAATTTCTTAAATGTAAGAGGCTTTTAAAGGAGAAGAAAATAAAGCACCTATCTCTTTCTAAATTACATAACTGCAAGGTTATTCATGCGAACATCACAGGAAATAGAAACTGATTCAAAATCTAAGAATTATTACAAAATCACCACACCCGTGGAGGCTTATGTTAAGCTTATCACGTGAGGGGAATAAAAATACCTACTGCAAATCATTTTCATAAAATTCTGAATCAACTTCTCACAAAGCCCAAGATTTCTGTTGCAAGGTACGCCACCATATGAGTATTAATGAAGCAGAAATAAAACGTTTAAGAATCTAACCATCAATACATAACTTTTTAAATTAATTTAAAATGTTAAACAAGTTTGGTTGCACACATTTAATTTCCAGGACATTCCACTGTAGATATTTTATTACAGAATAGTTACAGCAGGAGATCAATTATCTGTGCTGATCCTCTAAAGAAACAATCCATTTAGGACCTCTCCCCGGACATTTTCCCTATAGCCCTGCAAACCTTTCCAATTTCCTGCTAAGATCCTCAATTGACCCTGCCTCCACCACATTCATGAAGAGTGTTCCAGATCCTAACCATTTGCTCTATTAAGGTCATCCTCATGTCACCATTGGTTCTTTTGGCAAGTACCTTAAACCTGCGCCCTCTGGTTCTCTGCTCTTTCAACAAGGAGAACAGTGTCTCCATACATATTCTGCTGAGATATCTTAAGATTTAAATAGCTGTATTTATCTCCTCTTCAAGGAGAACAGTCTTAACTTCTCCAAACTATCCACGTAACTGAATGTTTCGTATCTAGAACTGATCTTTATTCTATACGTCCTAAAGTGTTTGACAGAATAATACTCCAGATGACACTGAATCAGTATACAGATTAAACATTCAAATAAAAGTGAAATACTGCGGATGCTGCGTATCTGAAATAAAACAAGTGCAGGCGAAACTCAGCTGCATCCGTGGAGAATGAAATGTTTTGTCACTGGACTTGAAATGTTAACTCTGTTTCTCTCCACAAATGCTGCAAAAGCTGCTGAGTTTCTCAAATATTTTGTACTGATTATAGGTTTAACATAACTAACGTGACCATGAGCAGATTGAAAACTATTTCACAAACATATTAACCTTGAATACAACTGAACAGCATAAACAGAATGCTCACATCTTCATGGAATCAATATATTTCCCATACTACTTGGGTGTATTATTAAAAGTGTGAAGCCTTTCAGTGAAATTAATACTTTCGACAAAATACAGTGTGCTGTATTCCTGAGAGTTACTTGCGTTTATGAGAAATGTGCAATGTCCTACTCTGAAACTGTCCCGCCCTCTTGTAGCATTAGTGAACGCACTTCCAAGAAAACCAGTGCAGAAACATTCAAAAGCAGATGATCGAAAAGGGAAGTGAGGCAATGAATGAACACTTCTACTGCAAAATTCTATTAAATAATCAAAAACTAGAAGCAATGTTGTGATGTTGTTCTACATAATTATTAGTTCCAATACACAAATATGATTAAGCACTGCTGACAACAGCAATTTCTGTAAAATTCAGAACACAAGCCTTTGGAAACACCAGAAAAAAATACATTTCACTCAATAATAAAGTCCTCAAGCTATATATAGACATTTCCATTGTAAGATCTCTGCTGGTAACTTGTCTATTGCCATGATTTGTTAGAATTATCTGAACAAGGTCAGCACCAAAGATGAAATAATTACCATAAGCAGAATGTATTACTATATCATTATCAACAGAATAATCAAAAATAAGCCAACTTTTACAAAGGATATTACATCTGAAGTAAAAATACAGATTTGCTGTCTGAACTCGAATATATTCAAATCCATACATATGTGTCCATCAAGACCCAGAAACTAGTTTGACAAGCAGCAGAAAATTTATTTTGCTGTGTTGGGCAAGTATTACAGAATACTCCTGACATTTTAACCATTCTTTTCTGCTTTTCTCAAAAATGAAACTATAGAATCAAATCTTTTATCAAACATTTCCCACTGAGCAACAGTCCTAGAAGTGTTAAGCAATCATCTTTGTTTAGACCTTATATGCACTAAAACAGCTGATCAGCCTCAGATGCCAGTCTTTAGTGCTTCTACATGATCCAGATCCTTCCAGTTAAACCTGGAAGCTTTTGTACAGCATACAAACGGTTTACAAAAACACTTAACTAGAGTTAACAAAAAAAAATTCATCGAGATAATTTGATACATTAGGAAATCATCTAACAAATATCACATTTTATACAACTGATCTAGTGACAACCCACATGAGGGGCCAGGACAGATCATATTAAGTATCCTTACAACTCCAAATAACTAACGACAGCATGCTTTCATTTCACGTTATTGTGTTGTTTCAAATGCTTCAATTTTAGAAAAACACCTAATCTTTTGTAAGGAAAAAAAAAACGAACCAATAGATAACAAAGTTCCTACTCATCATTCTATTTTGAGCTCATGTTAACACTGGTAACCAATCAGCTACAGCTTTTTATTGTTTAAAAAGATTTGTTCCCAATGATACTGCATTCCTCAGGATTTTGCTTTGGGTTCCCTTTCCTGGCATGTTTATATTTTTCTACGTATGCTTTTACCAAATTGGCTACTTTTCCTGGGATGACTTCACCACTCTTGCTGTGGCAAACCTAAAGACAGGACACACAAGATTCAATGAATCTACTGGACAAATTTAAATTTACGTAGTGCAGATGTGGTAGATAGGAAATGTTTAATTTATTTAGTTGACAAGACTATGCAAAAAGACATACACCTCCAAGACAGAAAATTAAAAGTCAAAATTCACAGGACAAGTTAATCTACAACTTGCACTGGGGTGACCAAAACAAAGTTAATTTTTCATGTCATGCAGGGTTAAACGATGGTTGGGTCACGGGCAGAGGGTTAAAGGCAAAGAGCTGAGGGAAGGCTGCAAGGGGAAGGAGAAGAGAGGAAATCACAAGACAGAATTCACTGGAGAGTGCAGGAGGGCTTGTCCACAGCAGCACGAGGCATACTGAAAAATGAGTCGTCAACCTGGCGAAGCTACAAAACAGGACTAATTGTGTGTCAAACAGCATATGCAGCAAGTAATGGACAAAGTAAAGTGATTCCACAACTAGTGAATCAAATTTAAGCTCTGCAGTCCTGCCACATCTAGCTGTGAACGATGGTCAAGTTTCCTGCCATATCCCTCGATTCCGCTAGTATCCAAAACTTAACTGATTCACTCTTATACACATCCACTGAATTTTATGTTACAATCAGATTGTCTTTGCTTATTTGATGCCATTTCATTTTATGGAACAGGTTTACGGAAAAGGCGGCCCTTCTTTCCGTGGGTGAATTTTTTCCACGTCTTTCCCTTAGTTTTCTACAGTTTGCTCTTCTTCTCTCTGTAAGTTGTGCTTGTCACATTTGTTTTGATTATTTTTATGGACATTTTCTTTCCTGCCACTTTCTTTACTTACCTACTGAAAATGTTGACAATTACATTTTGTCATTCCCTATTATGCCTCTTATGTAACATGACCTAAACAATGCCAAACAAATTTCAGCATGTTCTGAATTTTGACATCTTCCAATTATTTAATTCAGCAGAAGAATCACAGTTACAGTTACAATCACTGTAGAGACTTAACTTTTAAATTTCCACTTTTTAGCAGAAAGGGTAACAGAAGATATCACGTCTTTACTGTAACAAAAGACTAAAAACCATCCTTGTAGGTAACTTAATACTTGAAATCACAAAACAGAACTTTCTTTTTACATGAAGCATAACTGAAAAGCTGGTCACAATTGTAATTTAAGCTGTCCTTTAGACAGATGTTTAATTCTTCCACAATCAGCCGAAGGTGATTTATAGCTCCCAAGGGTTTTGTTCTTTTCCTTTCTCAGATGGATACTTTTAAAACCCGTCTTTCACAATTAAGGTTCTTCCCTGGAAATTCTTCCCCCAAAGCAAACTCGGTGCATTTCCCAATCTGCCTTAACTCAAATCTTTCAATTTCAGCATGAGCTCCAACCTGCATTCCTGTATGATGATAACAGCACCTTGCTGACCATAGCTGCTCTTCTTCTCCTGGATCCTGGCAGACCAACTTTGTCTGTCAGTTCTTTGCGATATCTTAGACACTTCTATTTTACCAAGGTCCATCTCCATGGCAATGTGAATTAGATGGCCCTTGATTCAAAGTAAAAATGCTGATTAGCTAAACCTAGCCTGCAGTCAGGTAGACTTCAGGACAAGTCACATTACCTTCTTCCTTTTACCTTAAAGGGAGTCCCAAAACAAAACTTCACAAATCTCACTGTTGCAACATAGCACAATTTATATATAAACAAATCACAGAAATTTAAGTTCAAAAAGGAGGCTACTGCATCCCATCATGTCCATGCCGCTGCTAACTTCACCCCTGGGCTGGCTAGCTACGGTAACTCCATTCCTGTTTCTTTCCTCTCCTTAGAATATTTCCACCTCAGAAGTACTCAATCAGCCAACCTCAAGTGAATAAACACTACTGTACTCCCTGTACACCCACGATTACGTTGCTAAATTCTGAACGAATGCCATCTAGGAGTTTGTGAACGACACCATCTATACAAAGTAGTAGGATGGATATCTAACAACCATGAGTCAGAATATAGAAAGGGGACAGAAGGTTTGGAGATGTGGTGCAATGAGAACAACCTCTCTCTCAACGTTGGCAAAACTGAAGAACTGATCACTGACTTCAGAAAGAAAGAAGGAGAACATGCCCCCATCTACATCAACGGAGTGGACGTTAACAGTCGAGAGCGCTAAGTTCCTAGGAGTGGATCTCCTGCATAGATGCGACGGTCAAGAAGGCACAACAACACCTCTTCTTCCTGAGGTGGCTCAGGAAATTTGGCATGTCTATAAGGAATCTCACCAACTTTTATAGATGCAACACAGAAAGCATCCTGTCCAGGCACATAACGGTCTGATATAGAAACTGCTCTGCCCAGGAAGGCAAGGAATTGCAGAAGGTTGTGTACACAGCTCAGACCATCCACGGACTCCATTACATGGCTTGCTGCCAATATCATCAAAAAACTATTGCACCCTGGTAATGCTCTCCTACAACCTCCTCTGTCAGGCAGAAGGTACAGAAGCTTAGATACACTCACCAACAGGTTCAGGAACAGCTTCTTCCCAGCTGTTACGACTGATGAATGGACACTCTAACTTCAAATAATGCTGATCTTGCCAATGTTGATCTTATCTAGTGCATACCCATTTGACGTAACTTATACGCCTCTGACTAAGTTTCTTTTCCGCCGTACGATCTGTACATTTTTGCTTACTGAGATCTGCCTGTATTGCTCGCAAACAAAGCTTTTCACTGTACTTAGGTGAATCAAATCAAATCGAAAGAAACCGATCAACTCAGCTGCAATTATCCTGTAGTAACAAACTTCTCATTTTAGGACAATATTTCTTCTAACCTCATCTCATACTCTTTTAGGATGATCCTAAATTTTTGCTCCTATTTGCCTGTTCACCAATCAGTCAAATTAACTGCCAATACTCAGACAATTCCCCCAGAAATTCTGAAAACTTCAAACGTACTTTTTTTTCCTTTATTCATTCATGGGGCGAGGGCGTCGCTAATCAGGCAGCATTCATTGCCCATCCCTAATTGCCCAGAGGGTAGTTCAGAGTCAATCATATTGCTGTGGGTCTGGAGTCACATGTAGGCGAGACCAGGTAAAGATGGCAGTTTCCTTTCCCAATGGACATTAGTGAGCCAGACGGGTTTTTCCGACAATCAACAATGGATCCATGGTCATTAGATTCCTAATTCCAGATAATTTTTTTATTGATTTCAAATTCCACCATCTGCTGTAGCGGGATTCAAACCTGGGTCTCTAGTCTAAGAGTCCAGCAATAACACCACACTTCATTGTCTCACCTAATCCAATTAGTACTTTTATTTTGCAATCTCCTTGTCATTACTGTCCCTCCCCATTAACTTCAAAGTACACCTGAGGTGATCAAATATCGAGGTTGTGACTGAGAAAAACGGAAATGTTTATTTGGAAAACATTGAAGACATCCACAGATTTAACCAGGAGCACACAAAGGTGAAGTTGAGGCATCAGAGTAAGTGCACAAACCTAGAAAGATGTCATCTGCTTGACCCTGTTAGTACCACGCCCTTCATGTGGTAGAGTTTGTTGAGTACGCATTAGAATTATCAACATCTCCGATCTCATCGAACCAGAGTAGGTAGCTAGTTATCCTCGATCCTGAGAAACTGCCTAAAATCATCATTCATTGTTGCACTTCTATAATTCCGTGACCAGAACGCCCATAATCAAACATAACAATTGCAGTTTTGGACTGTACAGAGATTCACTATTGCCTCGTTGTTTTTGTATTCAGTATCTACTTCTATAAAACTCAACTGAAACCAAAAAAATGCTGGAGATCACAGCAGGTCAGGCAGTGTCCATGGAGAGAGAGTAAGCAAGAGCTTAAGTGAAGTGTGGAGAGGGCAGCATTACTGCAATAGCATGGGGTCAGGGTTTGGAGTGTTGGGGGAGAAAGGATGTTGATAGTTCAGACTAAGCGATCGGAATATGAGAATGGCTGATCGATGGTGTGTCTAACTGTCAGACTGGGAAGAACAGACAGTTCCACTGGGGTGGGAGGAGGGGAGACAGGACATGGTAACAGAGAATGTAACAAGCAAAGCTAAAAGAAAGGGAAGGAATGGGTTCACAATTTGAAGGCGTCAACCTCAATACCGAGCCCAGAAGATTGTAAACTGCCTAGTTTGAAGGCGAGATGTTGTTCCTCCAGTTTGCGCTGTGATTCACTGGAGCACTGCAGCATGCTCAGGACAGACAAGTGGGCATGAAGGAGGAATTCGTTTATATCTTAATCCTTAAAGATCAAGGACATCAGTATCGTACATTTCTACACCTCCACTATTAAAAAGATGACCAACTTTGGTATATTTCCATCACCCCTTCTTGTATCAAACATGCTAATTTGCTTCAGTGAAACTGAACTTTCACCATAAAACCATCTCCTAACCCACTAATGTATTCACTTCACTTCCTGCAATTTTCTGTCATTTGTCATTTCCCATGGCTGTCTGCAAACTTTTATTATTTATGCTGAACTCGTATCTAAATTATTTATGTACACAAGAGAAGAGTTCAACCATGTCTTTGGCAGAAACTACACTGTGCAAATGTGAAACATCCATTTGCTCTTCTCTATCAATCATAGCATATTATCAACATCATGTTTGCTGAATTTTCTCTGTGCATCCCACCAGTAATTTTCTCAATGAATTTGATTAAATTGTAAGCGTGACCTCCTTTACAAATCCCTGCTGCATTTCCTTGACTAGCCAATGTTTTTTATGTGCTCATTAATGTCTGTGGTCCTATCACTGATATACAAGATATTCAGATGAATATTCAGGTGAATAATTGGACTTATTCATTTCATGTACCTCAGCGCACCGAGATTACCAATCTAAAAACACGATAACCAAAGAAATAATTAAATTACCAAGTGTAGATATCCAAGGCATACAATCTTATGACGAGAAGTTTGTTCTCTCCCACTTAAAAAAAAATCCTACTCATCAGTAATGCTGTGGAAAACTATAATCCATTTTGAAACATTACCTTATCGACGGCCTTGCGGACAATTTCTTTATATTCATCCTTGGTAATCTCCTTCTTTTGGTAATAAGGCTTGATGGCTAGTTTCACTTCTTCTACAGCCCTTTCTTGAATTGTACATTTCTACACATTGATAAGGAAAAGCACTTAAGTTGTACTCTCAACATCAGTGTTTACAGAACTGAAATTCGAGCATTAGTCACATCAATCATAGAATCCCTACAGTGTGGAAACAGGGCATTCAGCCCAACAAGCCCACACTGACTCTCTGAAGAGCATTCCACCCAGCTTCACCAACTCCCCCACACCCTATCCCTGTAACCCTGCATTTCCCATGGCTAATCCATCTAGCTTACACCTCAATGGGCAACCCACCTAACCTGCGCATCTTTGGAAGGTGGGAGGAAACCGGAGCACCCGGAGGAAACCCACGCAGACACGGGGAGAACGTGCAAACTCCACACAGTCACCGGAGGGTGGAATTGAACCTGCGTCCCTCGTTCGGTGAGGCAGCAGTGCTAACCACTGACCGATCGTGCCGGCCAGCAATAATAAACTGATGCGCATTAAGGAACAATGAAACAGTATTACACAAGACATATAGATATATATACTCTTTAGTTTGCAGGTTCATAAACTTTTAGAAGATTACAAGCGAAGATGTACACACGCAAAACGTCAGGCAGAAGATACAGAAACCCGAACACATGGACTAGCAGGTTCAGGAACAGCTTCTTCCCAGCCGTTATTAGACTGGCGACTGAACTCTCTAGCCTCAAATAATGTTGATCTTGCCTAGTGCGTGCCCTGTGCAAGGTGATCTGTATGCCTCTGTCTAAGTCTTTTTACAACCTCTGATCTGTACATCCCTGCTTAACTGTAAACAAAGCTTTTCGCTGTACCTCAGTACATGCGACAATAAATCAACCAGCAAGTAGAAACAAATCTAGTCAATGCAACAAAATCAGGTGTACGCCACACAGAAGTGAAAAAAAAATGTTAGTTTATAGATCTGAGAATATTTTAATAAAACCACATATTCAAGTCAAAGTGCTATTAACTCTCTTGCTATATGGGAAGTAAAATTGTTTGGAAATAAATCAATTACCGATTCTGCAGGACTTGCCTTGTCCTTTTTGGGCTTTTCTGTTTCAAATTCTTCCTTCAAGCTTTCTTTTTCCACTGCAGGCTTTGAAGTTGAAAGAGATGCAAAGACTTGTTGAACAGACTGAAAGGTTGAAGGGGAGACATCTATAGAAAGTGGAAGTTGCATGGCCTTGCTGGCCTCTCCAGCTGTACTGGGTACAGCGGCAGCACTACTTTGCACATCCACCTCTGAAACACTGCATGGAGTAGGGATGACCTAAAACAAGAGTGAAGCAAAATATCAAACACTTAATAGTCATCCATGTAAGCAGCAAAAAATAAGTTCACAAATGTAAAACAGAACATTGAACGAAACAAAAACAGAAACTGCTGAGAAAACTTAGCAGGTCTGGCAGCATCTGTGGACAGAAAGCAGAGTTAACATTTCGGGTCCAGTGACCCTTCTTCTCTCCACAGATGCTGCCAGACCTGCTAAGTTTTCCCAGCAGTTTCTGTTTTTGTTTCATTCAATGATCTGTCTTTCCAGCAATTTCTGTTTTTGTTTCTGATTTCCAGCATCTGCAGTTCTTTCAGTTTTTTTAAAAGAACATTTAATGAAGCAGTTGTGTTAGTAGGTTTATAAAGAGCATGACACACAAGTGTCATCAACAGGACAAAAACCCAATGGGCTGCTTTCCTTCCAGAGTTTTGAGGCCATGTATGTTTTGACTGTGTAATTGAACACAAATGTCCATATGTGTAATATTATACCAAAGAAACATGAGTTCAATTCCAGCAGGCAGAACTTAGCACAAATCTTCTAGGTAGGTTGTCATGATAGTGGATAACAAATATACAATTAATGTAATCATATTGACTGGGCATCGTATACCAATTTTGGCACAGAACAAACAGACCCCACAAAGATCTTCCAGGGGCACAGGAGGTTGGCACCATTATTTTTAAAAAAATACAATCCTAATCTACGTAGCCACAGCTCTTTTTATGTTGCTGAGCATTCAAGAGAATGGAAAACATCTATTCTCACCATAGTTATTTTTCTAATGAACATGTTCAGAGATGGCATTACACACCTTTGGAGCATGTGAGACTTGAACCTGGATCTCCTGGCCAGAGGCAGGGACAGTACCACAAGTGCCCTGCTCTTATTTTTCTTAAAAAGGATATGTGACAAATTAGGTTTAATGCAGGTAAATATGATGTGGTGTACTTTAGTAGAAAAAACATGAAGATTCAATATAAAATATAGGGTATTATGTTAAAAGGTGTGCAAGGGCACAACAAGCAGTTAATAAAGCAGACCGTGTTCTAGGTTTTACTAATATAGGTAGAGAGTACAGGAACAGCCAGAGCATGCCAAACTAGTGTAAGACACTAGCCAGACCTCAGCTAGAATATTGAGTACTGGTGTGGGTGCCACACTTTGGAAGAATGTGAACATATTGGAGAGAATGCAGAATAGGTGTACAAAACTGGTTCTTGGGATGAGAAACCACAGTTACAAAGAATGATTAGAGAGGTTGTTTACCAGGAATCCGGACAATGTAGGTTGGGAGAGATCTGTAAAAGGATTGGGAATCAGTGGGCACAGACTTAAAAGTAATTTGCAAAAGAAGCAAAGGCGATGAGAGAAGATACTTTTTCTCACAGCAAGCAGTTAAGGCCTGTAAGTGTGCTGGAAGCAGGTTCAACTGAGGCATTCAAGAGGGCACTGGATGATCTTCTGAATGTGAACAATATATAGGGGTACAGAAGAGAGCCAGGAGGATGGGGCTAAGATGTAATGCTCATTCAGATAGCCAGTACATATCCAATGGATTGAATAGCATCCTTCAGCACTAAAACGATGTCAAAATTCTGAGAGAGTAAATCAGTACGAACCTCATAAATTCAGCAAAGGTTAAGAGTGGGCACTGATTGTGGGTGAAAGCCTGCCTTCCACTGTAAAACTGATCAACCAGAAAATCCAATATACAATGAGTAACCGGAGTCATATGATCAGGTTAATGATGAAATGTACACCAAACCCCAGAACTAGATGACCAAGACTTATTACAAGCATCATTCAAATCAAAATCAAATAAGTGTAACTATTTATTTTCTTCAAACAAATGAAGTACACATGCCCTAAGACTAAATTCAATTGAGCCGAAATGGTGTTACCATTTACTATGTCCAGTAATGTATAAATACAACTTCAAAAAAAAAATTCTCAGATACGGGTAACAACTTGCTGGTCTCTCGGAGATTGAGGTAGCTCAGAAGGCCATTTTTGGTGACAATACATGGTCAATCACAGAATGCTACTCATATAATGTGCAAGCTAAACAAGGTAAAGGGTGCAGGTTCCCTGAAGTGAAGGACATTACAGGAGCAGTAAGATTTCACAACGATCTGGACGAGTTATGGTACAATCCATATTTAACTGATTTATTGAATTCAATTTTCCAAATTCACAAGTTGGGGTTTTGATCGATTAGCTCCGGGCTCATAGTAAAGCAACACAACCATTTCACTTCTGTCCTTTCAAACGGTGAAAGCTATTTTACTTCTTGCTTCATGGTATATGAGAATTGCTGGCAAGGGTAGTATTTTTTGCCTGCCCCTAATTTCTCAAGAAGATAGCGACGGACTTGTATCACGAGAATCCAAGTTGCATTCAAGGCCCCAGTGTTCTTCTAGGTGCTAGCGGTCACAGGATTGGAAGGTGGTGATGAAGGGGGCTTGGCAAATTGAGGTATTTCTTGTAGGTGGTACACATTGCTGCCACTGTGTGTCAATCAGGCCGATCGCTATCTACTGGATAGAATTGACCCTTCCAAGTATTTCTTGACCTGTATCATCCACGCAAGCAGTAATCTTGACTTATGCCATGTGCATAACTGACAAAATGGACAAATGTTGAGGAGTAGGAAGGGGAATAATTCACTGCAGATTCTCAGCTTCTGACATCTTTTATTGCCGTATCATTTAGTTAGTTCAACTCAGTTTTGGTCAATGAATTCCCCATGATTTTGGTGTCAATGCAATCTAACGAATTGTTTTGGCTAAACCATAACAATTCTCAGAAGGTCTGAATGGAGACTGCACATGCTGGAACAAAACAGTATCTCAATAAGGAGGCTTAAAGAGTACATATAAGACGCTGATTTTTTTTTGACAATGTGGGTGTCACTGGCAAGGCCAGTATTTGTTGCCAATCTCTAACTGCTCTTGACCAAATCACTAACTGGGTCATTTCACAAGAACAGCAGATTTCCTTCCCTAAAAGATATTAGTGAACCAGATGGCTTTTCACAACTGTTGGCAAGTGTTGCTATGGTCACCACTGGAGTAGCTTTCAATTCCAGACTTGAAACTTTCAGAGTTCCTTCACTGTTACTTGGTCAAAATCAAATCTTTTCCAACAGCAATATAGCTTCTCTGTACCCCAAGGACTGCAGCAATTCATATATTTGCCTGACCATAAACCGTCCATGGGAACTAGGGATGGGCAATAAATGCTAGTCCAGCCAGCAACACCCAAATTGCGTGAACAAATAAACTTTCTAATTGATTGGAAAAGGAAATCTGAGCCCTGAAAACACCAATACTTCCCTCTGATTGTCTGAGAGTCTCGAACATTGGAAAACGGCATTCATGTCCTTACGCTGGAGAACTTACTTGAGATTGTGCCATGTCATGTTGCTGTATCGCATAGTTCACCGATTGGGCTGGTGGAGGTGGAGGTGGTGGTGGAGGCGGGCTGTTAGGCAGGTTTCCAGCTCCAGTTGGTTGCACTGCAGGGAGTCCTGCATGCACGTTCAGTGGAGGAGGAGGGTGGATGTATGGATGGAAATGCATTAGTGGGGGTGGTGGGTGGACGCTCATTGGAAACGGAAAGACATTCATTGGCTGGGGGGGTGCATTCATTGGCTGGGGGGGTGCATTCATTGGCTGGGGTAAAACGGGTGGATGCATTATATTAACTGGCTGCTGAGAACCATTCATTTGCTGATTTGCTTGGTCATTGAATCCTGGCACTCCATGCGATGAATCTGTCAAGTAAATGAGAGAAATTAATGGAGAGATATTGAGGCATTTTAGATCATTCTTCACTTCAGTGACCTATGAACTTTTCAGGAGTACCATAAAGAACAACAATTTAATTTAAAGAAAACTGAAATTGATAGTTTATTTTAAGCCCAGGAATAAGCAAGGTGCAGCACAGATCACACTTTCAGTCACTGAATGAGTGAGCAACCAACAGGGACTAAATGACATACACCTTCTCCAAGAAACAGTCGCTTTTTGAGTACATACACTTGTTCCCTGTTTTGTATAGCTGAGCAACTGCAACAGTTAAGTACTCGAGTCAAGACTCCTCCTCCCCAAGTTTATTCACATATTCTGCTGAATTGGATCATTATATGCTGATGGGGGACTGTAGAAGATGGGTATCAAACCAAAGGATGACAGAAAATGTAGGAAAATTGACTCAGATGGTGGGTGTTGACAAGACTGTAGTTTAGGCTGTCTAAGGGATTCTGGGATGGAATTGAAAGTGCAGGTTAATTGAGTATGTATAATAAAACATATTTATTAAATTGCTTTGCGAAGCAATGTCAAACATAGAAAAAGAGAGAGAGAGAGAGAGAGAGTCAGGAAACCATTAACTGATATCCAAATTACACAATGTCACGAAACAGTTTGCATTGTTAAAGGTGTTATATAAATTTGCATTGCATGTTTGCTGCTTCTTTAGCCATCAAATCATTCAAGGCAGTGTCTGAATCAAGACTAAGAGGTCAAAGTTTTAACTTTATAATCACTTTATTTTCCCCTAATCAGTTTCCTTCATATTTAGCAAGTGACATGCAAGGGTTCCAAAGAAGAGTCATATTGGACTGAAAACACTAACTCTTTCTCTCTCCACAGTTTTGACTGACCTGTTCAGTTTTTCCAGCAACAGTTCTTATATTAGAGAATAACACGATTTGTCATTCACAGGGACTTCATGTCCACTGTGACCCCAAAAGCAAATGCCTGGCCATTGAATAACAGTTACTTGAAGTATTAATTTTCAGAACAACTTGTAAGAGTTCAGAAATTAAGCTCTTGAAGTAATAATTCATTCATGTGATTTCATAAAAATGCATCCAAACTATCCTCAATCCATTTGTATTTTCTCTACATGGAAAGACTGCGAACCGGTGGTGTTATAATAACTTAAACGAGTAGATCCCAAGATGTCTGATCTTACCTTCTTAAAGCAATCCTTTCAGCTTTAGATTAAAACCATAAAGCTAAAGACCTAATTTCAAACAATTCTCTAAATTGTTTTGACAGTTTTACAAGTAAATTACCTGGAAAAATAAACATCTACTTGCCAAATTATTTTACCCATGATGAAAATCTTCAAAATAATCTTACCATCAGACACGGTCATGTGCTATATAAACTAGTGACACAGGTGCCTTTTGTTCGGATGCTAAAATTTAAGCAAAATTACTGAATCTCTAATAAATAGAAAGAAAGCTAAAGCTGCAGCTGAAGTGAGGCCACTTATTTATGATTGTTTTGATGATTTTGATTTATTTTTGTCACAGGTACCTACAGAAGTGAGAAGTTTTGTTTGGCATACAGTACAGACTGACCATACCATACAAAGACCATAGGGTGACAGACCAGAGTGAGGAATACAAAGTTACAGCTGCAAAGAACGTGCACTAAAAGCAATATCAACACTGTATTTGAAATTTGAGTGGTCCATTGAGAAGTCTAATAACAGCAGGGAAGAAGCTGCTCTTGAACCCGTGGGTTTGTGTGTATAAGCTTTTGTATCTTCTGCCTGATGGAAGAGATTATAACCGGGGTGGGAGGGGGATTTGATGATGTTGGTTGCCGTTTTGAGGTACTGAAAAGTATAGGTGGAATCAATGGATGGAAGGTTGGCTCATGAGATGGTCTGGGTGGTGTTCACAACCCCGTAGTTTCTTATGGTTTTGGGCAGAGCAGTTGTCATATCAAGCCATGACGCGTCCAGATAGAATGCTTTCTATGGTGCATCTGTAAAGTTAGTGATAGTCCTTATGGACATGCTGAATTTCCCTAGTCCCCTGAGGAAGAGGAGGCATTGTTGTACCTTCTTGATCATATTAAGATGACAATTAAATGGACACCAATAGCTTAGATAAATGTAGCTATGAGCAATTTCTCGAAGCATGAAGGGAACTGTGGCAAATACTAGATAACAAGGTATGGGGCTGGATGAACACAGCAGGCCAAGCAGCATTATAGGAGCAGGAAAGCTTGACGTTTCGGGCCGAGACCCTTCATCAGAAATGGGGGAGGGGAAGAGGGTTCTGAAATAAATAGGGAGAGAGGGGGAGCGGATAGAGGATGGATAGAGGAGAGGATAGGTGGAGAGGAGGCAGACAAGTAGAAGGGGCGGGGATGGAGCCAGTAAAGGTGAGTGTAGGTGGGGGGGTAGGGAGGAGATAGGTCAGTCCAGGGAGGACGGACAGGTCAAGGGGGCGGGAGGTTGGGGGAGGGGAGATTTTGAAGCCTCACCCCAATCCCAGGTCCCAAGAAGACTTTCCACATCAGGCAGATGTTCACCTGCACATCTGCCAATGTGGTATACTGCATCCGCTGTACCCATTGTGGCTTCCTCTACATCGGGGAAACCAAGCGGAGGATTGGGGACTGCTTTGCAGAACACCTGCGCTCGGTTCGCAACAAACAACTGCACCTCCCAGTCGCGAACCATTTGAACTCCCCCTCCCATTCCTCAGATGACTTGTCCATCCTGGGCCTCCTGCAATGCCACAGTGATGCCACCCGAAGGCTGCGGGAACAGCAAATCATATTCAGCCTGGGAACCCTGCAGCCCAATGGTATCAATGTGGATTTCACAAGCTTCAAAATCTCCTCTCCCCCAACCGCATTCCAAAACCAGCCCAGCTCGTCCCCGCCTCCCTAACCTGTTCTTCCTCTCACCTATCCCCTCCTCCCACCTCAAGCTGCACCCCCATCTCCTATCTACTAACCTCATCCCGCCCCCTTGACCTGTCCGTCCTCCCTGGACTGACCTATCTCCTCCCTACCCCCCCACCCTACACTCACCTTTACTGGCTCCATCCCCGCCCCTTTGACTTGTCTGCCTCCTCTCCACCTATCCTCTCCTCTATCCATCCTCTACCCGCCTCCCCCCCTCTCTCCCTATTTATTTCAGAACCCTCTTCCCCTCCCCCATTTCTGATGAAGGGTCTAGGCCCGAAACGTCAAGGTTTCCTGCTCCTATGATGCTGCTTGGCCTGCTGTGTTCATCCAGCTCCACACCTTGTTATCTCGGATTCTCCAGCATCTGCAGTACCTTTTATCTCTGTGGCAATACTAATAAGCATTATGGGATATGAAGCTAATTCTGTGGGAAAGATTGTAAATTGCAAAACTGAACATAGAAACATAGAAAATAGAAGCAGGAGAAGATGGTTTGAGCCTGCTTAGTTATTCAATGTGATCATGGTTGATCATCCAATTCAATCTCCTATTCCCACTTTGTCCCCATACTCTTTGATCCCTTTAACCCCCCTATACAGGAGGTCCCTGATTTATAAACACCACTCTTAGGAATGCTCATACTCATCAATACAATCTCATACAGGGGTGTAATTTTAAAGCCCTGACATGTGAACATTTTCCCTTCTTCAAAGTAATTCATGTTATTGATTATTCACATGAAATAGCCATTTGCTAAAGGTAACATCCTTCCTTCTTGTGGTGTGATTTCTAAAATTAGGTATGATCTTCAACAAAAGGATTCCTGAGTTACAAGTCAGTAAAGAAAATATTTTGCGGTCAACATTAAAAATAATAGCATTACACTAGTCATAAAAAACTGTATAAATTATTCTCCTTTGTAGATAACAAACTATCAGGTTTCAATATTTATTGTTCTTCTTGTTTACGACAGTGTTTAATGCAATCTTCTTTTTAGCAATAAGGAACATTTATCTGAAAAGCATAGTTCAGTATTTGCAAAAACTGGTACCACACAAATTTTCAAAAGGTTTCTGGATGCTTTCACAAACAAATAGATAACAGAAATACATACCTTGCTCTGTTGAAGCCTGGTACTGTTCCTCATCAGTTCCTCTCCAGCTTGACTGTGTGCTTGAAGCCTGCCTTCCCCTATTGGCATAGTAATTTTGGACATCAGCTGGCAGGGTCTTCCTTGCGTTCCAACTGGAGAAAGATGACCATCCAGAGCGGTCACGGGCCTCAGAAGATGCATTTGATTCACCTCGCCATCTATTTTGTTGATGGTCATTATATCGACGGGGTCCAGTTCCTTGATATTTCCCTGAATTATTTTGCTCGCCTGAGAAATTTGACCTTCGGTTCTGCCATGGCAATTCACTTTGGTCACCATGAAAGGAGCCTCCCCGGAAACGCCCACGACCACGCTTCCAACCAAAGTTCCTATTACCCCAAGAGTCATCTCTTTCATATCTATTTTCTTCCCATTTAGCATCATTCCTGTAGTCATTTTCTCTCATACTGACATCAGAAGATGCCTGGACCTGTTCCACTACCCATTCAGGATTCCGATCATCTATATACTCATTAGTAGTTGACTGCTCATCTGGATATCTATTAGGCTGTGGGAATTCTCTACTCCTATTATTTTTTCTGAATCTATCATAACCTCTTGGCCTTTCCCAGTCATTCATTCTGGGTCTGTCCTTTCCTCGAATATTTCTCCAGCTGTCATCGATGTATCTGTCTCTTCTGCCTGGAGAAAAACTAGGTTTCTCTTCTTTGTCTCCAGAATAATATCTTTTTCTGGATCTAGATCTTGACCTAGAGCGGGGTCTATCTTTTCTTCCTCTATCTACTTCAGGGTTCCTCTTCTCAGCTTCACTTGCAAGTTCTTCTTTTTCTCTCTCTTTACTGGGAGATCTGGACCTTTTCCTAGAAGATGGAGACGCTTGGTTGCTCCGGTCCCCATCTTCTCCTTTTGAGCGATTTCTTTCATGCAAAGGTCTGTCCGAGTGACTATGATGGTCTTTACCCAAAGATCTGGGCCTTCCTGGTGATCTTCCTCGTGACCTGGACCTTCCCCGCGACCTGGACCTAGACCTTCCTCGTGACCTGGACCTTCCCCTCGACCTGGACCTGGACCTGGACCTTCCTCGCGATCTGGACCTGGACCTGGACCTTCCTCGCGA
>JAHRHZ010000020.1:5621903-5636977 GCA_024137785.1 Ginglymostoma cirratum
ATGGTTCGCGACTGGGAGGTGCAGTTGTTTGTTGCGAACTGAGCGCAGGTGTTCTGCAAAGCGGTCCCCAAGCCTCCGCTTGGTTTCCCCGATGTACAGGAAGCCACAATGGGTACAGCGGAGGCAGTATACCACATTGGCAGATGTGCAGGTGAACCTCTGCCTGATGTGGAAAGTCTTCTTGGGGCCTGGGATTGGGGTGAGGGAGGAGGTGTGGGGGCAGGTGTAGCACTTCCTGCGGTTACAAGGAAAAGTGCCGGGTGTGGTGGGGCTGGAGGGGAGTGTGGAGCGGACAAGGGAGTCGCGGAGGGAGTGGTCCCTCCGGAAGGCAGATAAGGGTGGGGAGGGAAAAATGTCTTTGGTGGTGGGGTCTGATTGCAGATGGCGGAAGTGTCGGAGGATGATTTGATAAACCTGTTTAACCACTGGGTGGATGAGAGAGTTAGCAAGCTTAGCATTGATAACGGGCTGACAAATCACCTATTCGGGCACCAAATGTTCTGGTTACCAAAAACACAACACGTGAATAAAGAAAACAGTGACATCCCTGATTCATACCAGGCTACTACTTTGTACAAAAAATTCTACAGAGGACCAAGATGATCAGATGGGCCAATGGGTCGAAGAGTGGCAGATGGAATTCAATTTAGATAAATCTCAGGTGTTGCATTTTCGAAAGGCAAATCAGGGCAGGGCTTACACACTTAATGGTAAGGTCTTGGGGAGTGCTGCTGAACAAAGAGACCTTGGAGTGTAGGTTCATAGTTTCTTGGAAGTGGAATTGCAGGTAGGTAGGATAGTGAAGAAGGTGTTTGGCATGCTTGCCTTTATTAGTCACTACATTGAGTGTAGGAGTTGGGAGGTCATGTCGCAGCTGTACAGGACATTGGTTTAGCCACTTTTAGAATACGGCATGCAATTCTGGTTGCCCTGCTACAGGAAGGATGTTGTGAAACTTGAAAGGATTCAGAAAAGATTTACAAAGACATTGCCAGGGTTGGAGGGTTTGAGCTATAGGGAAAGGTTAAATAGGCTGGGGCTATATTCCCTGGAGCATTGAAGGCTGAGGGATGACCTGATATAGAGGTTTATACAATCATGAGGGGCACGGATAGGGTAAATAGACAAGGTCTTTTCCCCGGGGTGGGGGAGTCCAAAGCTAGAAGGCACCGTTTTAAGGTGCGAGGGGGAAGGTTTAAGAAGGGACCTAAGTGGCAACGTTCTCATGCAGAGGGTGGTGCATGTATGGAATGAGTTACCAGAGGAAGTGGAGGAGGCTGGTAAATTACAACATTTAAAAAGCATCTCGATGGGTATACGAATAGGAAGGGTTTAGAAGGATGTGGGCCAAACACTGGCAAATGGGACTAGATTTATTTAGGATACCTGGTCAGCATGGACGATTCGGACCAAAGGGTCTGTACTCTATGACTCTAAAATACAGATAATTGAAGAAGAGATAATTGTGTTTGGACTGTAGTAAGACTTTTACAATAACAGACAGGAGACATAAATTGCTGACAGAACAACTGTGCAAGGAATTAGAAATCCTACAACAGTCGTCTTGCTTGGTTAAAGCAAAATTCTGTCAAAATGAACTAAAACATAGGAACGTGATTTGGAAAAATTACTATCGATATTTTACTTTAAACAGCTTGCAATTGACACTTTTTCCAATTAACATATCACAAGACTGACAACCACTCAAGAAAATCCTAAATTACACTTTATCCATCACTAGCCAAGCTTTAACCAGTAAACAATGCCACAGGAGCTGGTAAACAGAAAGTGGCTCACAACTGATGGCACTACGCTTATAACCAACAACCAAAACAAAAATGTTATACTAAAAAGTTGCTCGGCTTATTTACAGACGTCACTATAAAAGTTTACACTTCCAACTACCACCTGACTCAGTACCTCAACATTCCTGTTGTAACAGCAGTGGAAGCAGGGCGCCACAGGGGTCTAAGTGATTCTGGTCCTCTTCTTTTCTGCCTGATTAGGGGTGTCATTTCACACATGTCAACAAACACTGTGCTATAAAAGACAGAAGAAAAGTTCAAATGGTTAGGAGGAAATTTAGAATTCCATTCACACTAGTACAGCGTGTATTTACAACCCAGGTACAAAAACACTAATTAAATTAAACTTACACCCTTCTCCCACCTTTACACCACTAAAAATCAGCCTCATTTTATCTCTTTGTGAAAATATCCCATTTTCCTGTGTGAAATTTGATAATGCTTCAAAATCATAATCTCACAGTCTCTTGCCTCCTGGATCCTCCGCCATCTATATAACTCTGCTTCTAAAACTGTGACCTTGTGTATTAATCTAATCCCACCTGCGACTAACAGACCAGAGAGTGTTTGAAGCCTTAACAGACAAACCTACTCTCTTTAATTCTATGGCTCTGAAATTTTAATGGGTTCGATAACCTCATGTTAGCACTGAGATTTACCAGTTTTCAGCCTCGAAATTGAACATCTCTGACTTCCCATGTTGTGGAGAGAAATTGTTCAGATCATTCCTTAAACATGGCCGGCAACATGCTTTTCTGTTGATCTGTCAAGGGAAAGGAATAACTTCACGAATAGAAAAGGTCAATTCAGGGTAAATAGTTAAGTGAAATCTGCAAAATCACAAAGGAAATTAGATTTATTTCACTCATTTGAAAAAAAAAAACGAGAGAGCAGACTTCAACTTACTCAGCTTCTGTCCATGATGCTCACCCAGTTATTGAGTGTTTGCTGTTGAATGAAATTGGCCCTTAATGCATAATGACTTTCCTCTACTGCACACATTGAACATCATTATGCATGCATATAAAAGGTGCAAAGTTGTGTTGCCAGTGAACAGCATAAATGGTTATCTTACATACAGAGCTCTAAACCTTCTGCTAGAATATAGTGGATGACAGGAAATAACATTTGACCTGCGATGAAGAAGCAGTCACCAGCAGTATGAATTCTATCTGAATTTGTGGCAATGCAAGCATATCAAACCATATACATTCCAGTGATGCATTTCTTCTAAGTGTTTATAAATAATATGCTGGATCAATTGTATTCTTCACAAAGCACTCAATAAGGTACCACACAGTAGGATACTAGGTAAAATCAGGACTCAGGATCGGGGTAACGTACTATTACGGGTTGAGGATTGGTAAATGAACAGAAAGGAAGGGGGAATTAATGGGGGATTTTCAATTTCTGAGCCTGTAACTATAAGTATCAGTCCTTCGGCCTCAGTTATTTACAATCTGTACGAATGACTTAGATGAAGAGACCCAGTTTGCTGACGATACAATGTTAAGTGGGAAACTAAGGGATTGGTACACAGAGTCTATGGACAGATAGAGCCAAGTTTGAGAGTGGGCAAGAGCACAGTAGATGTAACTCAACTGGGAGAAATGTGAAGTTATCCTCTGTGGTAAGATTATAAATTTAAAAGCAGATTATACAGTAAATGGTGAGGAATCGAGAAATGTTTGCATTCAGAGTAAGCTGAGTATTTCTGTATATGGATCACAACACATTAATGTGCAGGTGCATCAAGCAATTATGAAAGCCAAATGCTGTAACAAAACTTTATTACAAATGGATTGGAGCGTAACAGTAAATAAGTCCTACTACAATTGTACAGGTTCACATTAATGAGGCTACATTTAAGACTAATATGTGCAGTTTTGGTCTCTTTACCCAACGAAGGGCAACTTGCCCAAGAGTGCAAGACTAAATTCATCCCAGGGACGAAGGAATTGTCTTATGATTACAGACTGAAGAAATGTGGTCCATATTCCTGGCAGATAATAAGACAGGTGAGCAAATTCAAGCTTTCCCACTGCCTGCTTTCCCAACCATGATACTTAAATAGGTGGGAAAGCATGCAGTGATGAGAACATAAGTAGATGGACATCGATAGGCTTGGAGAATAGGCCAGAATCTGGCAGATGGAGGTTAATGTTAATAAGTGCGAGTTGTCCATCTTGGCCAGAAACACAAAAGGGCAAACGATTATTTAAATGGGAATCAAAGTGCATCACTGCAGAGGGATCTGGGTGCCTTTGAGCATGGATCACAGAAAGCAGGTATGCAGGTGTAGCATAGAACAGGAAAGGCAAATGGAATCCTGGCGTTTCTTGCAAAAGGACTGGATTATAAAAGTAAAGAAGTGCTGTTACAATTATATACGGTGTTGGTGAGGCCACATCTGGAATACTGTGTCCAGTTTAGTCTCCTTATGAGAGGAAGGATGTGGTGGTACTGGAGGCAATTCAGAGGAGGTTCACCAGGTTGATTCCGGGGATGAATGGGCTGTCAGCCAAGGAGTGGTTGAATAGCTGGGGCTTGTACCCGTTGGAGTTCAGAAGAATGAGGCGGTATCTGACTGAGGTATATAAAATACGAAAGGGGTACTGACAAGGTGGGTGTGGGAACAGATATTCCCCTTGTGGGACAGTCTCGAACCAGAAGGCATAGATATAGAGAGAGAGGAGGGAGGTTCAAAACTGAGATGAGGAGAAACTACTTCTCTCAGATGGTTGTGAATCTGTGGAACTCACTGTTCCACAGTGCAATGGAGGCAGAACCAATTAACAGGTTCAGAAAACAGATGTGTTTCTGATGTAAAGCTGGATAAAAAGCTATGGGGAGCAGGCAGCAAAGTGGAGTTGAGACCAGGATAAGATCAGCCATGGTCATGTTAAATGGTGGAGTGGGCTCAAAGGGCTGAATTGCCTACTATGTTCCTAATTCCTATGTTCCTATGAGCTGAAATATTTAAAATTCTTCAGATTAGATGAAAAAAATGTTTCCTTCGAACGGAGAATAAGGAACGTGGGATCCCAGTCTCAGTAAAAGGAGTCGGCTATTTAGAACTAAATAAGGGGAATCCTCCTCATTCAGATTAGGTGTCTCTGGAATTTTCCAATCCGAGGAGCTGAGAATGCTCAATTACTGAACATATTTAAGATCGGGATCAATAGATACGGGTAGCAAAGGATCTGGGAAGGTGGAATCGAGAGGACCAAATGGGGTATTCTGGGCATTTTTCTTATGTTGCAAAATCCATTTTAAGGCTGAAGTAAATACCATGATAAAAGGGATCCAAAGATCAAATTTGCCAGAACATAACAGATGCACTGTTTAAATACAGATGGAAAACGGTGAGTCAGAATATTTTAACATGTATAAACATGCTACCTCAGTTGAATAAAACAGCATATGGTTTACAATTTAAGTAAGGCTTTGCAAAGTATGTTACACAGCAAAGCTCCTGATGTGGAGGGAGAATTTCTTCTCTCAGAAGGTAGTGAATCGGCAGAATTCTTCACCTCAGAAGGTTGATGAGACTGGGTCATTAAGTATATTCAAGAGTGAGACAGACAGCGTTTTAATCAGTAAGGGATTCGAGGGTTGCGGGGAAAAGGCAGGGAAACAGAGTTGAGGATTATCAGATCAGCCATGGTCTAAGAATGGCAGAACAGACCCAACGGGCTGAAAGCCCTACTGCATTTAATGGCTTTAAGTTCAATATCTGTGTTATCACACTATTGTCTACCACAGTGCAGATTTAATAAGCATTACACAATCCTTCAACCAACCTTATTTTTATGCTTCTTGGAAGTTCTGTTCCTTTTGTCACAGCCCGTGATCAACATGCTTTGTATGTCACAAAAGTCTGTTTGTTGCCAAGCAGCACAGCATCCTGAAGGGAAGAGAAACTTTAATAACCTTCCACCTTGCATATCACCTTGTCATTGATTGACTGACTAAATAGTGAAGGTGAGCAAATGTTTACTCAAAAATTATTATAGATCACAGCATATTTTGCTTTTGCACACTTGGCTGTTTTCAGAACTAGACATATATATAACAAATATTGCTAGGAGTAGCAAGGAAGTAAACGATAGAACAAATATACGTGGATTCAGGACAGAACAGAGTTAATGGGTTGAAAGCCTTTTCCTCTCTTTGGGATTTCACACTCTTGAAATGTATGCGGCCAAATCTGAAGTTAAAAATCCAAATCTTTTATGGAGAATGATGTTCTTCCAATTTAAGATATTAACACTAAGCTTAGTTGTTACTTACTTTTGCATTTTTCCTTTAAGCATGTGGAAAACCCATCATTCAAGGCAACTTCTCCTCTGTAATTGGCAAAAGAAACAAAAATGTAAAGTTACTTGGAAGATCCCTTTTATCTTAAAAGGTAATGAGCTGTATTTTGCTCAGAAATGATGGTGAGGCTACCAATACACAATTGTTAAAGGCTCAACCACACTGGAAATCCTCAAAACTGCAGACACGCAGTTAAACATGAAATTAGGAAGTTGCTGCTACTCCAGAACCTGTGTTGTATCTTGCTGAGAGATCAAGCATTGAAACAAATGGAACAGTGCAAAATTACCCAATGAACACAGCAGAAAAAATTCATTCTAGTCAAAGAAAACAATTCAATAATTCGAGCATTATTTATTTCAGCCAAATAATCTAATTGAAATACAAAAATAAGAATGCAGTTGCATCCATTTTAAACAAACAAAATTCATTTATTGTATTATTCCTCTCTATATTGTCTTTCTTCCCCTTGCAGCGTGTTTTCTTTAGCTCATTTGATACTGACTTAAACATTTTGACTTGTACAGCACATTAACAACTTTTCAATCTGATTGTTTGAGATTCAGTTACTTGCAGCTCACACAGGTCCCAGATCCCCTGTAGAGAGCCCTACATGACATGATTCCATAATTGCAGTAATTTCCAAAGCAGAATCTGACAGAATGCCTGTGGACAAGCACAAGTGTAAAGAATGGTTGATGCAGTTTGACCACTGCAGAGCGCATAATCCAGACCACTTATTTTTACAAACATAACTACAGAAATTCTCATCAACTATGCTATGAACTTGCACTCGTGAAATCAAGTCATTGCATCAGAAAAACTGGTTTATAACGTAGTCAGAACAGTTGTGGAGCCTGATCAAAAATGCTTTCTGCTGCTACATAATAAACAATGTTATACAGCAGACTAGAAAACATACCCAGAGTTATTCAAGATGGACAATCTTTGGAGATACCATTAGTGTGGAACCACTGTTGCCGCTCTAATGCATCAGTGAACTAGATTTTTCAAGCAATCTCAATTACTAGGATGTTGCCTGGTATGGAGGGTATTAGCTATAAGGACAGGTTGGAGAAACTTAGGTTGTTCTCACTGGAACGACTGAGGTTGAGGCGGGACCTGATAGAGATCTACAAGATTATGAAGAGCATGGACAGAGTGGACAGTCGGAAGCTTTTTCCCAGGGTGGAAGAGTCAGTTACATGGGGCCATGGGTTTAAGGTGTGAGGGGCAAGGTTTAAAGGTGATGTACAAGGAAATTTTTGTTTTTTTACACAGGGGGTGGCGGGTGCCTGGAACTTGCTGCCGGGGAAGATAGTGAAAGCAGATACTAAGGTGACTTTTAAAGGGCGTCTTGACAAATATATGAATAGGATGGGAATAGAGGGATACGGTCCCCCGAAGGGTAGGGGGTTTTAGTTGCGACAGGCAGCATGTCGGTGCAGGCTTGGAGGTCGAAGGGCCTGTTCCTTGTACTGTAATTTTCCTTGTTTCTTTGTAAATTAAATAACAAAGGCCTGACCACACAAATATCTCTAAAACTTCCCAATCTGACCAGTTCTCAGAGCACATATGAACTTAGAGTAGCCTTAAGTCACCAAAAACGCTGTCACAAAAGTTCTCAACGCATCTAATATTAATAAACTAATGACTTTTATTGATAAGTTTAACAACTAAGAGCTCCTGCCTAATTATATACATAAACAGGCACTTCTGTGAAACCAGTGGGGCTCCTTGTATCCCGACACAAAACACAGTTTCCTGTGCGGCAATCCATAAACCACACCTCACAGAAGCATGGAAACATTCCAGGAGCCTGTCCTTGGGTCTCTAATGTGCCTGTCTTCGCCGTTGCCCACCAGTTATACAGTAAATGATTTTAAAAAACTCACTAACTCCAGAATATTAACTGTTAGATGAATAGTGGTTGACACTGACTGCTTTATTCCTGTGGGATATCAGCAACGTAGAAAAACAAAGTTGATTAAAGTCCTTATTAGCTGTATCGCAAACATTCAGAATTATCGTTCACTGGCATTAAAGATTCAGAACAGGAGTTCCGGATGATGGGAACATTGAAAGGGAATAATGGATCCAATGCTTCATTAAAGCTAGTTCAAGACTGACCTGAAGGTTCTCTTATGTACTCACAGGGAGAATTCCCAGATTCAAATAGAAACCTTTGGTTTGCACCACTGGTTTCTAAAACATACACTCATCTTGCGGCCAAGACAAATCAAGTTGCGTTCTCCCAGCCGCCACGAGTATTTCTCATGCAAACAGCAGATTAAGGAATCAACAGCCCCTATTCCCACTGTGCCAAACAGCTAGGAAATTACTGTACTTGGAATCTAATTATGCTACAAACAGTGCCATTCATAGTGGCAAGAATGGAAGTAAACATTACCCTTGTCTTTCACAAAGTTATGTGCATGAGAACATAAGGGCAACCCCTAGTCTAGTACCCTACAAACACTATGAACAAAACATTATTAAAGATTACAGAAGACCCAAATAATTGTATCTGAAGAAACTATTAAGCTTTGCAAGCACACATTACATATCTACAAAGCACCATCATATCAGCACAAGAAAAATGTTCGATAAATATCTAGACGCTAATAAAACCTAGAATCCATTGAAAATTTTACTTTTTATTTTAAAAACAAGTTGCTGTGTTCCCCAATTTTGTTTCTATCCTAAGCCACATCAGATACTTTTCCTGAAGATTGTGAATAAATTCAACCCAAAATTAATTTTTTCAGGAGTACCTACCTTGTGACACTTTGACAATGCTCTTCATTGCTGCATGCCTTCTGTTCTCTCGAAGTTTTATTGAAGTTCTGCTTGATGGGGATCTGAAATGCATAAAAACAGCAGAGAAAATGTCACTATATTATAACTGGCTCATTTGTTTTCCTGTTCCAGAGTTTGAGGGCAGAAAATGTAAGAATTCATTCTAAACAGTGCACTGAATTTTATGGGGCACCATGATTCCAGGACCTTGGGCTAAAATGTCAGGATCAGGGGCCACCCACAATCCTGACATCTGTTTAGCAGCAATTTAAAGCTGTGAGCACCACTTAGTGTTTCATAGTGAGCCTTGCATCTCTTTCTCAACACGCGGTCCCATCTGACAGGTCACTGCTGGGACTATGTGCAGCCTCCAATGTTGGGGAACCTGCACTGACATGTAAGTACAGGGTGTTGAGATGATAACAGCGGGGGGAGGGGTAGAGAATGGTGGACTGGGGAGATCCGATGTGATGGGGCGCTGCTTCTGATGGGCCAGTATGTGGACATTCTCCCAGCTAGATTTTATGCTCAGCTCTTGCCCGACTGGCCTTCCAACTGCTTTGGGAAGCATAAAATACAACCCGATAAATCCTTGTGCCTTATTTCAAGAACTATTCATCTGAATTGCCTTATGTCTTGTTTATTCCATATTTTATATTGAACCCGTGTGCATTAAACTATCAATTACATACCTTTACATTACTCTTTATGTTGTCTCGTTTATAAACCAGACTGAAAGGCTTACGGTCTATTGGGCAGCAGTTTCTTTTCTGTGAAAACAGGTACAAATTTGTTTGATTTCTGAGTTATTCACATGCTTTTTTTTTAATAAAAAATCATAGTAATTATTACATCTGACAAATTACATCAATAATTCATTGGTTGCTAAGTCTTCATTACAACTGCCCAAACTGTATCATGGAATGAGCTGTGCCACTGAGACTTGGACATTTCCCATAGAATCCTAGATGAGCCTATGGTCTTCTCTTAAGGGAAAAAGAGATGCAAAGGGAAAAAGTGATGTGAACTCATTGTAGAGTCATTCTGCCACAGGAGGCGGCCAGCTGGCCGACCAAGTCGATGACAGATCTCTGTACAGTCATCAAGTAATTCCTATTCCCCACTCTATCCCTACAGCCCTGCAAGTTTAGTCCCCTCTAGAGCATTTCCAACTTCCTTCTGAAATCTGATTGCCTACAAGGTTGGTGGAAGTGGAGACAATGAGTTCCAAGTCATTGCCACTCACTGTAGACAAATGTTATTCTTCACATTTTCTCTGCACCTCTCACCCATAACCTTGTGTTCATGTATAACACCATGGTTGCCTAAAACTTCTCAATAGCATATCTTGGAGATGAATTAATACAGGTGAAAGCAGTAATTACTTGATGTACAAGTTCCTACAAGCAATAAGTTAAATATTAATCCATTTTTGATGGTCAGGGATAGCTCAAAATAGAAAAAAAATTTAATGTTTCTGGAACATAACTTTTCTGAAGAAGGGTCCAGACCCGTAACATCAGCTTTCCTGCTCTTCTGACGCTGCCTGACCTGCTGTGTTCATACAGCTCTACACCTTGTTATCACATAACTCAACTTTTGTTATGAATAGCCAGGTTTCAGTAATTCAGTTTGAAGTTCTTCCAATATCTGACGTTTGCTCAGAATGAAAAGTCTAGTTTCATAATGTGTTTAAATATTTTAGTGCAGAGACTTGGTAAATTTTGTTAAATTCAATCAGAATAAGAATTTTGTTCCCACATTTATCAGCAAGTATTCAATTCAATCCAATCCAAACTATATTTATTAAAGATAACAGTTGATCAATTATGAATTTACAAACACATGTAGTAGTATTCAACAACTCCTAGGCTTCATATCATTAGATTAACAAAAGTCAACATTAAATCCAAGATGCTGGCACAATAAGCAGCATAACGAATATTGTCTCCGGTGTGTACATTTGCAATAATGGAATCTATAAAAAGTATGCCTTTCAGATCATATACAACAGTATCTGCCGACAAAAGCTGTTAAATGAATGAGAGCAAAAAAGACTGCCGACAGCTTTAATATTGCTCAAAGGCATCACAAACGGCATCAAAATTCAGGGATTGGCAACGTACATGGCAAGTGTTAGAATTTTACTCTTCATTCGCTCACTTTCATGAGAATTTGAATCACATCCGAGTTATCAGCTGAAATATAACAGGTCTATATCAATCTGTTCACATTAAAAAAACACACGATTTTTAAGGTGCAGGCAGAAGACCTTCAACAAAATGCTACTTTTAAGAAAGAAACTGCATTCCAATGTTCTTTTTCCTATTAGCTTTTCTAAGTTATAATCCCAGTACAGACCAAATTGTCAAGCTCAAATAGAAAACACAGCAAAACCTGCAGTGGTTTCATGCAAGGTATAACTTGTAAACATAGTTGGAACTTGTGTGCATCACCGTATTTCAGTGCATACCTATTGGCTAGCACCTGTGATAATGAGTGTGACCAATACAAACATATTTTATTATTCCAATTGTTGTAAGGATTGCCTAGAGATTTTTGGCATAATTTGGAAGATTTCTACTACAATTTGCATTTAAAAAGAAAACCTGATGAACGTTTACTCCGAGCATTGGATTTTCATTAGTACATTGGATTAGAAATGTACAGAAATTTTAGATGCTCTGTAAACAAAAATGCCTTTATCATTGATTCATAGAATCCCTACAGGGTGGAAACAGGCCCTTCAGCCCAACAAGTCCACAGTGACCCTTGGAGCATCCCAGCCAGACCAATCCCCTTTAACCCACTTAAGCTACACATCCCTGAACACTATGGGCAATTTAGCACGGCCAATCCACCTAGCCTGCACTTCTTTGAACTGTGGGAGGAAACCGGAGAACCCGGAGGAAACCCACGCAGACACGGGGAGAATGTGCAAACTCCACATGGACGTTGCCCGAGGGTGAAGTCAAACCCGGGTCCCTGGCGCTGTGCAGCAGCAGTGCTAACCACTGAGCCACCGTGCCGCCCCACAGCCAGAGATAATTGGGATGCCAAAGTAAAGGCTGAAAGAAGCTTACCTGCTAAATTTCTGTCCAGCATTATTCACCAAGATATTTCAGTTTTCACACTGGAACTTAACTGACCTCCTTCCTTCACCCCAGTGTCCCTGCCAATCCCTCAGCCAGAACCCCTGGGGTAAAGAGTAGACATCAGTGGTACAAATACTATAAACCAGGAAATATCAGCACATAGAATATTCTGTGGGACCCAACACTGCCAGCACTTTCACACAAACATAATTTCACTTAAGAGATTTAATTTGTAACATTGGCAAGAGCAAAACAGTTGCCGCTGTTCAGCATTGCTCACTTCACTTTGTGAATCAGGCAAGTTTAAATTTCAGACATTAAAAAGCAAAAACGATTAGATTAGAGCCTCAGGCACTGGGTGGCCTGTTAAAATATTCTACTCGGTAACAGCAAATATTTCCTGATTTACAGTCTGCAAACTGCACATTTCTCCCCTTATCAAAATGGGACACATTTGATGGGAATACAGCAAGACTATAAGGTAACATGCAGGCCACTTCAGCTCTCTGCAATAACGCGCCTGGAAAAATCTCTTATTAATGACGCAAATATAGTATACACTACGTTAAACATCTTTAACAAAAATAAGTTCATCATGCTTAAACTGTAAATGCTTCTTGGGGCTTTATTTCAATAAGGAGTCTTACTTTATTTGTCCCAAAAGAACTACTCAAAATAAAAATATGAATTGCAGTTTATCTAACTTCCTTAGAGAAGCTATGAACAAATCCATTAGAAAAATGACTTAAGACCTGGTCCATCAACTCATCTTTCTAACGAAATGCTAAAGCAATTAAGTTTTAAGCACAAACAGCCTTCAAATTGAGTTTCAGCAGTCTTATGTGCTAGTTGTTAAAACTCAATGCTAAAAGCAGACCTCACCCACAACCCCATGGAGAGTTGATCACAATTGGGAGTTTCTGGTAATTTCATTCATTCATTTACAGGTCTTTGAAGAGGTTCCAAACAAACTACGACCAAAGATCAAGGTTAATATATTTAGAAAAAGTTCTGAATAAGTTTATTTTTAAACTTAATAAGGAACTCACTAATGTATTCCAATTTTACTGGAAAAGAGATTTGTATATTTTTTAAAATTAATTTTCAATAATTTAAAATTGAATTATCACAGGAAATGGATTTCAATTGCTTTAAGAAGTGTTTTTTTGGTGATAAATCAATTTTCAGCTGTGGTGGCCAAACTTTACTAAATTAGCATTCTCAAATATAATCAAATAATATTTTTCAAAGCAATGCATTTTTTTAATACCATGTTTGAAAATGCTGCCGAGGCACGTTTTTGTTTGGTGATATGTTGATGAGTTTGAGCAGAAATCTGCAACTGGAGGAGAGACCCACACTCTTCAAAAAGGGGCGGCTTGCACCAGAATACCATTAAATATTTTTTCACTTGGCATATAATTCCAGAATAACTATTGCTCATGATGAAATAAAGTTTTAACTATTTAGTTTGAAAATTGCTTTTCACTCAGCTATACTTTCAAATCCCACCCTCCTGGCTTGTTTAAAATAAACATTTTGGCGTTGTCTTGACCATGTCAATTAATATATTATTTGCACATCTGTCAAGCCTCCCTTCTTATTACCCCCCAAAACCAAAGTTGCAAATGTCAAATATCTCCATTATTTGATTACATTTTATATCTGTTTACCAGTCTTGCTACTATTTTCTGCTCTTTTTAATGTGTTTTTATTTAGTGGTGAAAACTGAGCACATAACTTCGAATGTACTCTAACTACAGCAGTATTAAGGTTTAGCCTTGCTTCTATAACATGTACTATGTGGTTCTGCAGAAGTAATTCCAAAATTCTATTAGCTTTTTAAAAATTATTTTGCCACTCATAATGAAAATAAGTGTACTACCACTTTGAAATACCTTTCTAAATGACCTTCATGTAACTTAATGCAGATTTTTTTTTTAAACTAATGGTCAAAATCCTACATCTTTCAATGTTTAAATGTGAATCTATAGAACTTTTGTTGCACCTTGTCTCTCCCTCACTTTAACAAATCGAATAATTTTCACAACTTTATCCCTTTTAAATACCAAACTATTTCTCCAATTAGGAAATTATGACCAGATTCTACTGAGATCTGGATTAATCATCTTTTTAGTGCTTATTTTCATTTAATTAATAAGAATTTTGGACATATAATTTTAAAATATTATTGGGCCAGATTTTACTGGAGTGAAAATCGCATGGTGTTAATTAAATATTTTGCTGCATTAATTTCATATCTTTGGGCTGTTAATTACTGAATGTGTGATCTGAAATTGGAGGAAGAAAACTAACAGTACATCATCTTAAACAACAAGATTTTTGAGGTCTGAAAAAGAAATGGGAACAAGGTAGGAGAGTGAAATCATGTGTGAATTAATGTCAAATCAGGTAGACAGAAAGTAAGGAAAGGGTAAGCAAGATTGCACTGAAAGAAAGGAACACAAAGAAAACAAACGTTTTAAAATCTCAACCAATTGCAGGAATATGATTAACTGGTTCCCATTCTGGATCATAGAGACTGACAATGTGATGCTTGTTAAATAGATGCTTATGCTTTTAATTATCAGGGGCAAATTTCTGTGGCACTTTTAATGGCTGTTAAAACCATTCAATGAGACATTGGCTGATCAGTGGTCCAACTTCATATATTTTTCCTTAACATCTTTGGTGAACAAATATTTATTTTAAAATTTACAATTTATCTAGCATTCGTTGCCATTTGTGGAAGAGAGTTCCAAACCTGGCTCACTTTTTGTATGTAGAATTTCACTTCTGAAAGGACTGGTCCTAAATTTTAGACTACGCCCCTTGTTCCACAATCCACAACCAGCCAATACAGTTTCCTTCTATCTATCCTTTAATATCTTGAAGCTTCAAGTGTATTGAACTGAAATATCCAAATTCCAGGGAATACAAGATAACAAGCATGGGGCTGGATGAACACAGCAGGTCAAGCAGCATCATAGGAGCAGGAAAACTTGACGTTTTGGGCCTAAACCCTTCATCAGAAGGGTTTAGGCCCGAAACGTCA
>JAHRHZ010000020.1:5637377-5664120 GCA_024137785.1 Ginglymostoma cirratum
TCAGAACCCTCTTCCCCTCCCCCATTTCTGATGAAGGGTTTAGGCCCAAAACGTCAAGTTTTCCTGCTCCTATGATGCTGCTTGACCTGCTGTGTTCATCCAGCCCCATGCTTGTTATCTCGGATTCTCCAGCATCTGCAGTACCTTTTACCTCCAGGGAATACAATCCTAGTTTATATAACTAACATGGAGATTAAAGACATCTATGCAAAGCAAACAGCGTAGAAATCCAAATTCAGCAGCAGGTTCTGGAGCTTTGTAACCCAAGGTGCATCTCTCAAAATTCTGACTTTTTTTTTAAAAAAGGGTATTAATTGGATGTGTTGGCTAGGCCAGTACTTACTGCTCATTCCTAATTCCTCTCGATAAGGTCATGGTGAGCCTTGATGGTGACGTCTTAAACTACAATAGTCAATGTGATGTAGACAGACCCACAATGCTATTAGGAAGGGAGTTCCAGGATTTTGACTTCGTGACAGTGATGGACCAGTAATATATTTCTAAGTATGGTGTGTGAGCTTGGAGGGATAACATATAAATCAAGGAGCGATAGGAGACCATTCAGCGCTTCCACCCTGCTCCACTACTCAATACAATCATGGCTGATCCTCTATCTCAATGCGATATTCTTGCTTTTTCCCCACACCTCTTGATGCATTTAAAATCTAAAAAAATTCCTACTTGAATATATTCAGTGACTTGGCCACCACAGCTTCTGAGGTAGAGAATTCCACAGGCGGACAACCTTCCGAGTGAAGAAACCCTTCCTCATCTCAGTTCTAAATGGTATATCCAATATTCTGAGACTGCGACACCTGGTTCTAGACTCCCCAGCTAAGGAACATATCCTCTCTGTCTAGTCCCGTCAGAATTTTATATCTTTTAATCAGATTCCCTCTCATCCTTCTAAACTCTAATGAATATTGACACTTGCAAATGACTGAGTTCCCAAGTATTTGCTGCTTTTGTCCTTCTACGTGACACAGGTTGTGGTTTGGAAAGTGCTGATGACGGAGACTTGGTGAGTTGTTGCTGTTCATTACACAGTGGCAGCAGCATGTACCATCTACGTGTCAGTGCTGAAGCGAGTGGGTGGTGAAGGCAGTACATAGACTGCTTCATCCTGGACAGTGTTGGGCTCCAAGTGCTGTTGGAGCTGCACTCATCTGGGCAGGTGGACAGTATTCCATCACACTCCTCACTTCAGCCTTTTCAATAGTGGACAGGCTTTGAATAGTCAGGGCACAAATAACTTACAGCAAGATTCCCCAGCCACCAAACTGTCCTTGCAGCCACAGTAGATTTGCCACTCGTAAATTAATCAGGCTTGTGCTGCGTGGATATTATTAGTATACCAGAAAAACTTGGCCCATTATGAGTTATATTCAAGAAGACACAATGTCGGATTGCCAATCTCTTGTACAAGATGTCAGCATTCATATAAAATGTCACAGCTTATGCAAAACACGAAGAAAGCATCTCCTTTTTTCACTCGTCTCCCTCCCTCTGCCCCCCACCCTGATGTCCACATGACAGGTCAACTAACGTCTGCACCTGAACATATGTTTTGAACACTGGTGCTTGTTTGGTTCAATTATTTCATCTTACAGATTTAATACATCAGTTTCATAACAGCACTCATTATATGCAATCAAATTAGGTTCACTGTACTCATTACCATGATATTTTCATTTCACGTCCAAACATGAATTTTTAAAAATACATAACCATATACAATTTAATTTTAATTAACATTTTCTTACTTCAGCCCAAGCAAGAATGCACCTCAGGCAAAAAATGTGACAGCAGCCCTCAGGAACAGCTACTTCTTGGTCCACAAAGTGGTTCAGGCAGATAGGACACCAGTTAACTTGATCAGTTGTTGTTGCAGCCAACACCCCACTATCAGCACATTCTTGTTCACCCTCACCTGTTGAGAATCAGAAAAGAAAAGAAAAGTCTCAAAGAGTACAACGTAGACAACAGTCAACCACAATGAGACTATAAAAAGAGGCAAACATTAATTTATGTTATTAATTCAACTGACCTCATCACCTTAAAGCATGATCAATAATATCAATTATAGAAATACAATTATTATACTGCTTGATGTAATTCATCCGGCTGTACATCTTCAGTAACAAAAATAATTAACAAATCTTTATTTTGCAGGTGTTTTAAAATTAACACTTTTACTTTTCACATTTCATTTTTCTATCTTTTACATTCATACACAATTTCTGCCAAACTGCAATTTCACCACATGCCCTAAGCTTAGAATAATACAATACAGAAGGAAGCCCATTGGCCCATCAAGTCTGTACCACCAAAAGTACACTACTACTTACACCAGTCTCACTTTCCTACACTTGGCCCATAGACTTGAATGTTATGACACTTCAAGTATTCATCCAGTAATTTTTAAAGGTTGTGAGGTTTCCCACCTCAACTATCCTCCCAGGCACTGCATTCCAGACCTCCACTGCCGTCTGGGTAAGAAAGCTTTTCCCCAGATACTGACTAAAGCTCCACTCTCTGTAAAATTACGCCTCCTTGTATTTGACACTTCGACCAAGGGGAACGTTCTTTGTTCCAAAGAAAACAACTTGAGCTTATCCAGCCTCTCTTCATAGCTGAACAGCTCCATTCCAGGGAACATCCTGGTGAACCTCCTAAGTAACACCCACAGTGCAAGCACGCTGTTCCTATAGTGTAGTGGCCAGAACTGCGGTATTCTACTTGTGGCCTAACCAAAGATCTGCATAGCTCCAACATGACCTCCTTGCTCTTATAACCTAATTCATAACTGAAAAAAACCAAGCACCCCATATGACTTCTGATCTATCATGTTAATCTGTCCCACTACCTTCAGGGGCGGACAAGCTCTCCAAGAGCCCCGAGATTCCCAGCATCATTGAGTAATCCCTCATCTTGTTCCTTCTTCCACAGTCTTATCTGCATCATTTATGAATGTCACAAACAGTAAGGGATCCAGCGAGGGTCCCAGTAAGGGACCCAACGGATCCAGGCCCTGCGGTATGCTACTGCACACTGAGCTCCAGTCCCACAAACAGCCTGTACCACCACCTCGGTCTCCTGTCACTAAGCAATTTAGATCCAACCTGTTAAACTACACTGGATTCCATGAACTTTTACCTTCTTTATCAGTTTCCCATGTCATGCCTTGTCAAAGGCCTTGCTAAAATCTATGTAAGCTACATAGCTGGGGGAAAGGCAATTATGAGGCGATTAGGCAAGACTTAGGATGCATAGGATGGGGAAGGAAACTGCAGGGGCTGGGCACAATTGGAATGTGGAGCTTGTCCAAGGAACAGCTACTACGTGTCCTTGATAAGTAGGTACCTGTCAGGCAGGGAGGAAATGGTCGAGCGAGGGAACCGTGGTTTACTAAAGAAGTTGAATCTCTTGTCAAGAGGAAGAAGGAGGCTTGTGTAAAGATGAAGTGCGAAGGCTCAGTTAGGGCACTTGAGAGTTACAAGTTAGCCAGGAAGGACCTAAAGAGAGAGCTAAGAAGAGCCAGGAGGGGACATGAGAAGTCTTTGGCAGGTAGGACCAAGGAAAATCCTAAAGCTTTCTATAGGTAAGTCAAGAATAAAAGAATGACTAGAGTAAGATTAGGGCCAGTCAAAGACAGTAGTGGGAAGTTGTGCGTGGAGTCCGAAGAGATAGGAGAGGCACTAAATGAATATTTTTCGTCAGTATTCACAAAGGAAAAAGCCAATGTTGTCGAGGAGAATACTGAGATACAGGCTATTAGACTAGATGGGATTGAGGTTCATAAGGAGGAGGTATTAGCAATCCTGGAAAGTGTGAGAATAGATAAATCCCCTGGGCCAGATAGGATCTATCCTAGGATTGTCTGGGAAGCTAGGGAGGAGACTGCAGAGCCTTTGGCTTTGATCTTTTTGTCGTCATTGTCGACGGGAAAAGTGCCAGAAGACTGGAGGATAGCAAATGTTGACCCCTTGTTCAAGAAGGGGAGCAGTGACAACCCTGGTAATTATAGACCAGTGAGCCTTACTTCAGTTGTGGGTAAAGTGTTGGAAAGGATAATAAGAGAGAGGATTGAAAATCGCCTAGAAAGGAATAATTCGATTAGGGATAGTCAACATGGTTTTGTGAAGGGTAGGTCGTGCCTCACAAACCTTATTGAGTTCTTTGAGAAGGTGACTAAACAGGTGGATGAGGGTAAAGCGGTTGATGTGGCGTATATTGATTTCAGTAAAGCGTTTGATAAGGTTCCCCACGGTAGGCTATTGCAGAAAATTCGGAGGCATGGGATTGAGGGTGATTTAGCGGTTTGGATCAGAAATTGGCTAGCTGTAAGACGACACAGGGTGGTGGTTGATGGGAAATGTTCATCCTGGAGTTCAGTTACTAGTGGTGTACCGCAGGGATCTGTTTTGGGGCCACTGCTGTTTGTCATTTTTAGAAATGACCTGGACGAGGGCGTAGAAGGATGGGTTAGTAAATTTGCGGATGACACTAAAGTCGGTGGAGTTGTGGATAGTGCGGAAGGATGTTGCAGGTTACAGAGGGACATAGATAAGCTGCAGAGCTGGGCTGAGAGGTGGCAAATGGAGTTTAATGCGGAAAAGTGTGAGGTGAGTCACTTTGGAAGGAGTTACAGGAATACAGAGTACTGGGCTAATGGTAAGATTCTTGGTAGTGTGGACGAGCAGAGAGATCTTGGCGTCCATGTGCATAGATCCCTGAAAGTTAACAACCCTATCAACCTGGGTGGTAAGAAGGCGTACGGTGTGTTAGGTTTTATTGGTAGAGGGATTGAGTTTCGGAGCCGTGAGGTCATGCTGCAGCTGTACAAAACTCTGGTGCGGCCACACTTGGAGTATTGCGTGCAGTTCTGGTCACCACATTATAAGAAGGATGTGGAAGCATTGGAAAGGGTGCGGAGGAGATTTACCAGGATGTTGCCTGGTATGGAGGGAAGGTCTTATGAGGAAAGGCTGAGGGACTTGAGGCTGTTTTCGTTAGAGAGAAGAAGGTTAAGAGGTGATTTAATAGAGACATACAAGATGATCAGAGGATTAGATAGGGTGGACAGTGAGAGCCTTTTTCCTCGGATGGTGATGGCTAGCACGAGGGGACATAGCTTTAAATTGAGGGGTGATAGATACAGGACAGATGTCAGAGGTAGATTCTTTACTCAGAGAGTAGTCAGGGCATGGAATGCCTTGCCTGCAGCAGCTGTAGACTCGCCAACTTTAAGGGCATTTAAATGGTCGTTGGATAAACATATGGATGATAATGGAATAGTGTAAGTTAGATGGGCTTCAGATCTGTTTCACAGGTCGGCGCAACATCAAGGGCCGAAGGGCCTGTACTGCGCTGTAATGTTCTATGTTCTACATCAACTGCTTGCCTTACATCAAGAAATCCACTAGATGCTTGGAGGTTAATTTCCTAAATGTTAAAGATATTTCAAAATCTTGAGAAGCAGTGGCTAAAATTATTTGTAATACCTCATTACTGTGGGGACATCTAGCAAATACGTACTCAAGTGGATAAAACCTAACACTTAAGAGCACAGAAAGGGTACATAATTACAGCTTTCATAGCTAGTTATGAGTCTTTTAGATTTTTGCTCCAGTTTTTGAAAATGCCATTCATTCTTTTGTCGCTTTTATACTTCCAAATACTTTTACTTGAAGAGATCTTTGTGAAGCCTCAAAATCAACCTTTAAATGTGTTTGCATTAATATACATGGATCACACGCTGCATATACTAACAGACCTGATCTGATTCAAATGTGTGCAAACCACCTGTTACCTCCATTGCTTCCACAGTACCAGATGTATTAAAAAATAATTCCACAGATGCCACTGTTTTCAAGAACAATAATCTTTCCCAAACTCCGGTAATACTTTAACAGATTAGCTGTATAGCAGGAGACGGATATAGCTGCTATCAAAGCAATATAGTCACCTCTCTTATACAAGTATTCACAACAACATAAAAATTCACTCGATCCCAGACAACAGCTCATTTATTCTGCCAAATTCAAAGTCACAGATAGCCAATATGCGAATCTGCTATTTGACAGTTTTACATACAGCTCAAATGAGTACTTGGCACAAGATAGAGATAGCACACAAGATTAAATATTACCATCTGAAACATAAATAAAGACATCAGGTAAGGGTTATTCACTAATCCTCCTGTTGTAGTAGCTGCAATTCAATTTACAATATTTGAAAGCAGTATCAACTTGAAAGTCAATAGGATAATTGAGTATGATTAAGTAGTCTATAAAAGGATTGGTTTTGATTCTTTAAATCAGCTAAGTTCCATTCTAAACTTTGAGTGGGCCTATGAATCAGAAGTGTTTATAGAAGTAACTTTCTGAAGTGAAGTTGCTTTCTCTGCAGTTTAGTGTGAGGTCCACTCCTCACCTGTTACAGTTGTACATCACATTTTCAAGTCAATTTTTCTCTAATAGCAGACTTTCATGGTGACAGCTACTAACATTCACACTACTTTTTCTTGGAGTGATTTTAGACTATATGATATACCAGCCTCAGTGCAGTACAGTATATCATCAGTGCAGCAAATACACAATTATTTTGATTGTTTAGCAAATGAAATACAGCAATGCAGATCAATGAATTATGTAGAAAATAACGGAGAGGCAAGCATGATTGATAGCAGCAATGCTACAAAAATGCTGGTTAATGCATTAAAGCCCTGCCATTCATAAATTCACTTACCTACGCAAACTGTTCTGTGCACCATATCACCCGTATGACTGCTTAACTGTGATTTCTAGGAACTAGAACCTTAGCCCAGATGGGAAGAGACATGATAATTCACTTGTGAAGTTGGATCTAGAACCACGCCTACCCGTTCCGAAGAAAAGAGTAAAGTGGCAGTAATAACCCTGTTTTCAGGCACACCTAATGCACCCAATGGTCTGTGTGTGTGAAGATGTAATGCTGTATGAATGCTGTGTGATTTGAAGTTGTATCAGTTAGTTTAAATCTCAAGGTATTAGCATATTTGAAGGATGATTTAATAGCAACTGTTTAAATTTGTTCTAGCTTTGTGAAAGGAATTGATGGAGAATTCTTGAGCAAGAAATCTAAGAAGGAATTGGAGAAGCTCCATCTTGAGGAGAAGGAAGAAATGAAAATCAAATGGTGACAAGGTCTTTGAATGGACAACAGAGGCCACTGATGTTGAAGAGATGGATAGATATGAAGGTACACAGGAAGTCAATGAAGCCATGAGAAGCCAGTTAAACGGATTATTAATTAGAGCGACTAACTATAACAGGGATTTCACTCAAACAGGATAATTAATTTCTCCAATAGAAAATCTTCACTTGTAACATAAACCTTACATTCAGATCACTTTGCTTGGTAAGAACCTATCAAATTGACTCCTATTAAAAAAACGTATTTGCTGTCTGCGACATTCACTGAGAATGCATCCTCTAAATAGCAGGACTTTTAAATACATATTGATCTTACAGTGAGCACGCATGTCACATTTGAATAGTCACCTGAAAGTGTATCATACATAATGGAAAGGAATCATTTCATGCTAGTTTCACCTAACCTACGGCTACCAATTTACCCACCAATCTGCAATTGGACTATTTAAGATTTAGAGCTAATAAGTAAATTAGAACTGAAATACGCTTCCCTCTCAATGGATTCCTAGATAAAGACACTATATTGAGCAACATTAATTGATACAGATCAGGAATAATCTTGTTCAAACAGTGCTCTGTGCAGGCTGAGCACATCTAGTGCATAACTGACTTTAGATTATTCAGTCAAAAGGCCAACATTCTCTGAAGCGATTGTTCAGTACATTTGCTGCTGCCATTAAAGTTACAGGCATGCCCAGAGGCACCAGAAACCTGGTGCTATTGTCGAAGAATCTTTCAAATGGCCTTTTATGGAGAACATATATTCAGTGATATTCAGACCTGAACTCTGACCCACTTTTATACTCGAGCTCCAAAGCTTGTGATCTGAAGCACAATGAAATTAGGATTAACACGCACTGGGGTAGCTCACTGTAAATAAAGATGTGCTTTTCCCACAGTCATAAAAGTTAAAAACTTTATCAAGTTACACAAAGGTTTGGTATGCTTGCCTTTACTGGTGAGTGCATTGAGTATACGAGTTGGGAGATCATGTTGCGGCTGTACAGGAAATGGTTAAGCCACTTTTAGAATATTGAGTGCAATCCTGGTCTCCTTGCTATAGGAAGGATGTTGTGAAACTTGAAAGGGTTCAGAAAAAATTCAGAAAAAGGATGTTGCTGAGCTTGGAAAGTTTGAGCTAGAGGGAAAGGCTGAGTAGGCTGGAGCTATTTTCCCTGGAGCATCAGAGGCTGAGCAGTGTCCTTATAGAGGTTTACAAAATCATGAAGGGTATGAACAGGGTGATTAAACAAGGTCTTTTCCATGGGGTAGGAGAGTCCAAAACTAGGGGGCACAGGTTTAAGGTGAGAGGGAAAAGATTTAAAAAGACCTAAGGGGCAACTTTTTCATGCAGACAATGATGCTTGTATGGAATGAGCTGCCAGACAAAGTCGTGGAGGCTGGTACAATTACAACACTTAAAAGACATCTGGATGGGTATATGAATAGCAAGGTGGAGAGAGATACGGGCCAAATGCAGGCAAATGGGACTACATTTATTTAGGGTATCTGGTCAGCATGGCCAAGTTGAACTGAAGGGCCTGTTTCTGTGTTGTACATCTATGACTCTATGATCTCCCAATTTATCCATCACGTTCCCCAATTTAGGCCCAGGCAAACAGTGAATTTCGACAGAGATAAACGGCAATGAACTGTCGCTAAATAACATTACTAGTTAAAACTGCAACTCCTTTATTAAAAACTCTCCGCACACAAACACAGACAAAAAAGGGTGGAAACAAAAATCTGGGAAGGCAGTTCATGGTCATAGGTGCTATAAGATGATCCTCTTGCTTGCTAGGACTTGCTGCTTTTCAATCGTTCTTCTCCAGGTAATTTACACTTTCTTGCAGGAAGCACAGAGATGGTTTGTTGACAAATTATAAACTCTCGGACTTATTAAAAAATAACTTGTTAAAAAATAACAGCTTACAGTAACTTGTGAGGGAAAATAAACCAGCTTTCTTCAGTCATTTCCTACTGCAGAAAGAAACACTGATCCACAGCTGATCATAACTCCAGAAGCTAATCACCTACATGTTGCCAGCCAAATCTTACTTCATACTTAGCCTCTAGCACCAGACTGTCTGCAAACCATCTCCATCACCAGCTGAACATAGTAGGAGTTTAGACACTTTATGATGAGGTTTAGTAACCTGGGTTTTAATAAAGAGCTGTAATCCCTTCCACAATTCTTGGCTTTTAAACATTTTCCCATTTCAGTCCACAATTAAATATATATGAAAAATCAAAAGATATTTCTTTGTCATAATATTAATACTTAATTTGTTCTACAATTTTTAAGGACATATATAATTGCATAGGAGGACATTGAGAAGATTTGCTGAGCTGGCTCCTGGGATCAAGGGTTTGTTGGAAGAGGAAAGATCAAACAGGTTAGGTCTATACTCTTTGGAACTTTAAAAGAAAAGTGATCTTACAGAAACAGAAGATTCTGAGGAGCTTGAGAGGGTAGGCATTGAGAGAATGTTTCCCCTTGTAGGAGAATCCAGAACTAGAGAGAGAGTTTCAGACTGTGTGATCATCCATTGAAGTCAGGGATGAGGAGGAATTTCATCTCTTGGGATGGCTGTTGAATATTTGGAATTCTCTGCATCATAAGACTCAAGAGGTTTAGTCATTGCATATATTCAGAGCTGATATAAACAAATATTTCAACTACAGCAGCCAGGGATTATTGGGAACAGACAGAAAAGCAGACAGAGGTCAAAATCAGTTCAGTCGTGATCTTACTCCATGGTGGAGTATGTTTGATGGGCTGTACAACTTACTCCTGTTCTTGTTTATGTTCTAAACATAATTCAACTACAGATTTTAACTAGTTTTTTTTTAAAGGCAGGAGCTTAATCCATGCGCATTCCATTCTGAATTTCTTTTTACTACATTGCAAACTGGCAAAAAAAGGAAGTTGCCCCTTGTTTTACTTCAAAAATCACATGTTAAAATTTAGATTTCAACGAGCGTAAAGAAGCAGGAGGCAAATACAATATTAGATACTGCTTGTTTGGATACAATTATCTTTCCTATAACACACTAAGATTTCCTTTTTTACCCCTCTCAGAATTGCACAGGATTGAAAACTGGCAATGTAAAATCCTTATTCAAAAAGGGTGACAAAAAAAATGCTGGTAATTATAGGCCATTTAGCTTGATGTCTATTGTTTAGGAAATTTTATAAAGCATTTAGAAACACAATATAATCAGGCACAGTCAGCACAGTTCATGAAGGGGAAATGAGGCCTGACAGATGTATTGCAGTTCTTTGAGGAGATAATAAGCAGGACAGATAAAGTGGAAGGAGTATATAATATGTTTGGATTTCCAAAAGGCACCACACATAAAGCTACTTAATAAGATAACAGCCCATCGTGTTGGGTGTTGTTTACTAGCATGTTCAGAAGATTGGACAACTAACAGAAGACAGAGTTGGGATAAAGGGCGCATTTTCAGGATGGTAACCTGTAACTAGTGGACTGCTACACAGATCAATGCTGACAGCACAATTATTTATAATATAAAACTCTGCAGATTACACAAAAATAATTGACAAGTCCAGTAATGAGGATGAAACAAGGAGTCTACACAGGGATACAGACTGGTTAAGTGAGAGGGCAAAACCTTGGCAGATGGAATATTATTGGGAAAATATGAGGTTATGGACTTTGGCAGGAAGAATAGAAGAGCTGATTATTATTTAAATAGGGAAAGATTGCAGAATGCTACAGCACGGAGGAATTTTGGAGATTTTTTTGCATGAATCCCAAAAAATCTAGCAGACTATTTCAGTGGGCAAGAGGGAAGGCCAATGCAATATGTGTCTTTATTTCAAAGGGAATGGAGTACAAAATAGGGAAACCTTGCTAAAACTACACAAGAATTTACAAGATGTAACTTGCATCGATTTCAGCAAGATCCCTCATGGAAACTGATAAAGAAGGTAGCAAAAGCTCATGGGTCCAGGGTAACTTGACAAGTTGGATCCAAAATTGGCTTAGTGGCAGGCAACATAGTATGGTGGTAGAAAGCTGTTTGAGAGACTGGAGTCCAGGGTACAGCTGCATACTTCAGACATCAGTGCTGGGTCCCTTACTGTTTGTGACATTCACAACTGATGAAGATGAGAACGTCAGAGGGGATGACAAGTAAGGCTTGCGGATGACATAAAGGATAGCCGGGAATTGACAGTAAGGAAGAAGGTCTTAGGTGACAGGAAGATTTAAAAGGATTAGTCAGTTGGGCAGGTCAGTGGCGGATGGAATTTAACCCTGATAAATGTGAGATGACGTACTTTGGAAGGAGGAACAAGATGTTGGAGTGCTCAATGAATGGCAGGACACTAAAAAGCTCAGGGGACAAGAGGGATCTAGGGGTATTTGTTCAAAGATCCCTGAAGGTGGCAAGGCAGGTTAATAGGTTAGTTAAGGCAGGATATTTGATGCTTGCCTTTATCAGTCAAGGCACAGAATATAAGAGCAGGGAGGTTATGTTGGAGCTGTACAGGACTCTGGTTAGGCCACAGCTGGAGCAGTGGGTGCACTATAGGAAGCACGCAATTGCACTGGAGGGGGTGCTGAGAAGATTCACCAGGATGTTACCTGGGATGGAGCATTTCAGCTACGAAGAGGGGCTGGTAAGCTGGGGTTGTTTTCTTTGGAGCAACGAACGTTGAGAGGGTCTTGATTGAGGTGTATAAGATTATTTGGGACATGGATAGAGTGAATAGAAAGCAGCTGTTCCCCTCAGTTGAAGGGTCAAATTCTAGGTTATATAGTGAAAGGCAGGAAGTTTTGAGGGGATCTGAGGAAAGGTTTATTTATCCAAAGGGTTGTAGAGTTCTGAACTGCACTGTCTGGGAGGATAGTTGAGGTAGGTAACCTCATAACTTTTAAAAAGTACTGGGATGAACATGTAAAGTGTCACTACATTCAAGGCTATGGTCCTAGTGTAGGTAAGTGTGACTTGTGTACACAATAGCGTATTTTTAACAACAACAGACTCGATAAACGGAGGGCTTCTGAACTGTATGATCCTAAGACACTGGTCAGACTACAGCTGGAATACTGTAAACAGTTTTAGAACACTTATCTAAGGAAAGGTATACTGGCAGTTGTCCAGATAAGGTTTTTTTGGTTGATCTTAGCTATGGAGTGATATTCTTATCAGATTGAGTAGGTTGGGCTTGCATTCATTGGGGCTTAGGAGAATGAGAGATGACTTATTACAACATAGAAAATTCTTAAGGGTCTTGACAAAGCAGAGAGAGGTTGACCCCCATGATAGAAAAGTTTAGAAATAGAGGGCAGAATCTCAGAATAAGGAGTTGCCCATTTAAGGCAGAGAGGAGGAGGATTTTTCTCTCTCTCGGAGGGGGGGGGGGTTAGTGAACCCGTGGAAGACTTTACCGCAGAAGGCTGTTGATACCGGGTAAGTGGAATAGACATATTTCTATTCATTTAGGGCATCAAGGATAACAGCGATAAGGTAGGAAAGGAGTGTTGAGGAATATCAGAATGGCCACGATCACAGTGAATGGCGGAGGAGACTCAATGGGTCAAACAGCCTACTTCTGCTCCTATGTCTTATAACTTCATGACGTATTACATCAGGGAAGCTGCAAGGAGTACTGTGATAATGAGTCACCCAGATAATCTAAACAGAATGAAACTATGGTAGTCTTCAGAGATGGCAACTGCAAAATACTCAAATTGACTTGATCCAGGATTCAAAAACAAGATTAGGAGACGTATATTCATTAACTCATGTATTTAATGGCTTGTGCATTTTGAGCACTTTGTGTGCATGCCACATTTATGTCCATAAAACTTGTCATCCCACTTTGTTGGTAACACTCTTGCTCTTCAAGCAACAAATCCGCCAATTCACCGTACGTAATGCTTCAAGGGACCTGCTAATATTACTTCTTAAAAGGCTGCTTTTGAGGAATTTAAAGCTTAACCATAATGACTGGCGGCATTTACTTCAGTGTAAAAGTGGAACACTTTAAAGATACAATGTAGAACCATCAGGATTAATTTTTTTCTAATCACCTGTTCAGAGATGTTATTAAACACCTCCGGAGGAGGTGGGGCTTGAACCCAAGCCTCCTGGTACAAGGGTAGGGATGCTATCTCTGTCACAAGAGGTCCCAACAGCCAGGACTAAAAAGGACACCGAAGATTAGTAACGTGCTAAGCAATCTTCACTCCAAATAATTAATAACATAAATAGAAAAAAAGTCAAAAGGCCTACATGATGAGAAGACAAAGAAGCTGAGAGACAGCTAGAGAAAAAGCATAATGCAGACACAAAATATAAAAGTCACAAAGCCCTTAATTAGTTAAGGAAGGTAAGAGAATAAATAGGGGACCTAAAAATGCAAACAAAACTGAGGATGTGCCAAGGTACCATCTAGTTAATATTGTAAATTATTTCTTTCTTTAAGAATTCATTAGAGAAGTTATGAATATGTCTTCTGAAAACAACAATATTCTAAGTAAAATTAATGAGATGTAAACAAGGTGGAAATTCCGAACAAACTAAAAGCTCAACAAATAAACCCCATGGGACAGACCAACAAGACATAAAGAGATGACATTCATGACCTGCCAAGTTTCACGGAAAAGCAATCAGAAATACCCGTAGGCAGATTTTCAAAAGACCCATTTATCAAAAGGATAACACAAAAAATCCAAACAACCATGCATGCTAGGTAAAATAATAGAACTGATCATGCACATGCCCGAGATTTAGCCAGAATACAATACTTCGATTCAGCACCTAACAGAAGTTCAGAAAAGTAATGTTGCTTGATCAAACTCCTTCAGCTTTCTGATGATGTGGCATTGCAAGCAGAATACGGTGATGTGAGAAAGGCTACAGCGTTTAAAGTAATAAGGATTCTCATCCTGTTAATGCAAAGGAAATTGGTTGGAAGGTGGAAATCAGTCAAACCTGTTCAAGGATTAAACTAATGGGGCGGGGGGCAGGAAGAGGGGGGCAAGAGCTGGATGGAATCATTGTTAAAGCCTGTTTTGAACTTATGTTAACAACTTGCTGAAGAACCTGCACCCAAATTGATCAAATTTACCAAATCGACAATCACTACAATCTAAAAGGACAAGGGCAGCAGACACATAGGAAAACCATCACCTACAAGTTCCCTTCCAAGTTAATCACCATCCTGACTTGGAAACATACTGCCATTCCTTCAGTCTCACTCAAAATCCCAGAATTCCCTCCCTAAGGGCATTGTGGGTCTACCTACAGCCACGGACTGCCGCGGTTCAAGGCGGCAGCGCGCTACCACCTTCTCAAAGGACAGGTAAGAAACGGTGGCCCAGCCAGTGATACCCACATCCCATGAGCGAATTTAAAATGAATTATACAAATGTCAATAGGCCAGAAGAGGCAATTGAGTTTGAGGAGATGAGTCAGAAGCTATGAAGTGGAGTATACAAATTATGTAAGCAGACAAAATTTAATACAAACAAGTTCAAAGTACAGTACATCAGAGGTGCTGAGGATGGTGGTGGAATTTTCAGTGAAGTTACCAACCAACATAGTGCAACTACACACATTGATTAAACTAAATCAATAAAAGCAAACAGGACTGGACTACACATAGGAGTACATCATTCTGCCACTATACAATCATAGAAATACAGAGCAGGTGTAAGCCATACAGTCCTTTGACCCTGCTTTTCTATTCAATATGATTGCGCCCAATTATCCAAATCAGTACCCTGTTCCTGCTTTCTCTTCATATCCATTCATCTCTTTAGCTCCAAGAACTATATCCAAGTCCTATATAATTACAGCAAGATATCCCTGCTCTTGTACTCAAATCCTTTTGCTATGAAGGTCAACATGCCATTTACTTTCTTCACTGCCTGCTTAACTCTTAGCAACTGATGTACAAACACCCAGGTCTCGTTGCATTCCCCTCTTTCCCAATCTATCAGCATCCAGATAATAATCTATCTTCTTGTTTTGGTACCAAAGTGGGTAACCTCAGATTTATTCATATTATACTACACCTGCTATTCATTTGCCACTCACTAAATGTGTTTCGATGTGATGTGGACATCCCTGCATCCGCCTCAAAGTTCGCCCTCCCATATCGCTTTGTGTCACCTGCTAACTGTCCTCTTTGCAAATCATACTTAGATCACCGTGTCTTGTTCTGATTGCTGATATAAAACCGTCATTCAAACCCTGGAGACAGTTGGAAGGAACAGCCACAATAGTGCAAGAAAAGATCAAAGCATGAAGAAACATAGGAGATGTTCAGATTTATCAGTCTTGAGAAGAGGTAACCAGACAGCAGCATGTAAAATAATAGAGAAATCTGGGGCACTATCCGTAGTTCTAGAACAGAAGAATCAGATTTAGAGTGAGGCAAGATGAACAGAATGACATTTCTCATCTCTATCCAGCACATATTTTACATCATATAACTGAATTCCCTTTTGTAGTTGACAAATGAAAATTCCATTCCAAGACGTGCTTTTACAATTCAGATTAAAGACTATCACCAAAACCCACATTACAAAAATATGCATCTTTCATCTGCTTTAGTATTTTTCCTTGAAGATCAAGCGTGGCTGATATCAGACAGAGTTATGTGAAGGAATTAATGAGGTTATTAGGAAACATTTTAACCAATATAGTCAGATCCAGCAGAGGGTGACTGAGAGGGAGAGGCATCATTTCGGCGCATACATTAGAGCCTGGAAACAGTCACCTGCATTGATAAGCAGATTGTTGTGGGCCTGGTATCAAGGATCATCCAGTGAGGCTTTGTGGGTGGAGCTAAGAAATAAGAAAGGAATGGTGACGTTATTGGGGTTGTACTATAGGCCCCCACATAGTCAACGGGAATTAGAGGAACAAATATGCAGAGAGACTTGCAGGAGAAATAGAGTTGTCACGATGGGAAATTTTAATTTTTCTAACATAGACTGGGACTGCCATACTGTTAAGGGCTTAAATGGGATTGAATTTGTTAAATGTGTTCAAGAAAGCTTCCTCAAGTAATATGTAGAGGGTCCAACTCGGAAAGGGGCAAAACTCAACCTACTGTTGGGAAATAGGGCAGGACAGGTGACTGAGGTGACAGTGAGGGAGAACCTTAGGACCAGTGACCATAGTTCTAGTAATTTTGAAATAGTTATGAAGAAGGACAAAACTAGTCCACAGGTTCAAGTTCTAAATTGGAGTGGGGGGATTTTGATGAAATTAGACAGGAGCTTGCAGGGGTTGATTGGAGTAGAGAGATAAAAGGTACTGCAGATGCTGGAGAATCCGAGATAACAAGCATGGGGCTGGATGAACACAGCAGGTCAAGCAGCATCATAGGAGCAGGAAAACTGCGCTCAGTTCGCAACAAACAACTGCACCTCCCAGTCGCGAACCATTTCAACTCCCCCTCCCATTCCTCAGATGACATGTCCATCCTTGGCCTCCTGCAATGCCACAGTGATGCCACCCTAAGGCTGCAGGAACAGCAAATCATATTCAGCCTGGGAACCCTGCAGCCCAATGTCATCAATGTGGATTTCACAAGCTTCAAAATCTCCCCTCCCCCAACTGCATCCCAAAACCAGCCCAGCTCATCTCCACCTCCCTAACCTGTTTTTCCTCTCACCCCAAGCCACACCCCCATCTCCTATCTACTAACATCATCCCGCCCCCTTGACCTGTCCGTCCTCCCTGGACTGACCTATCTCCTCCCTACCCCCCTACCTACACTCACCTTTACTGGCTCCATCCCTGCCTCTTCGACTTGTCTGCCTCCTCTCCACCTATCCTCTCCTCTATCCGCCTCCCCCTCTCTCCCTATTTATTTCAGAACCCTCTTCCCCTCCCCCATTTCTGATGAAGGGTCTAGGCCCGAAACGTCAAGTTTTCCTGCTCCTATTATGCTGCTTGACCTGCTGTGTTCATCCAGCCCCATGCTTGTTATCGTTGATTGGAGTAGTTTGTTTTCAGGCAAAGGAAGCTCTGGCAATGGGAGGCTTTTAAAAGTGTGAAAGCTAGAGTTCAAGGTCTATATATTCCTGTGAGGGTGAAGGGCAAGGTTGGCTGGACTGCGGAACCCTGGATGACGAGATATTGAGGCCTTGACCAGAAAGAAAAGGAGGCATGGCTCAGGAACAGGCAACTGGGATCAAGTGAATCCCTGGAGGTATAGAGGGGATACAGGAATTTACTGAAGGAGGAAATCAGGAGGGCGAAAAGGGGGCACAAGACAGCTTTGGCTGAGATTAGTGTGAATCTAAAGAGATTCTTTAAGTATATTAAAAGAAAAAAGATAACTAGAGAGAAAACAGGACCCCTCAAGGACCAAAGTGAACATGAATGTGCGGAAAGGCATTTGGACGAATACATGGATGGGAGAGGTCTACAAGGATATGGTGAACCAAAGTGAACATGAGGTCCTCACTGAATATTTCTCCTCTGTGTTTACCATGGAGAAAGACATGAAGTCTTGGGAACTTGGGGAAGTTAGTGGCGATATCTTGGGGACAGTCCATATCACAGTAGAGGTGGTGTTGGAAGTATTAGAACGTATGAAGGTGCTTTTCCTGGTCCTGATTAGATATATCCAAGAACCCTGCAAGAGGCCAGAAGAGAAATTGCGGGAGCCCTGGCTGATATATTTGCATCATTATTAGCCACAGGTGAGGTCCCGGAAGACTGGGGGTTAGCGAACATCGTGTCCTTTTTCAAGAAGGGCTGCAAAGAAAAACCTGGGAATTCTCGACAAGTAAGCTTAACATTTGTGGTAGGTAAGTTAGAACAGTACAGCCCAGTCAGGCCCTTCGGCCCACAATGTTACTTGAGAAGATTTTGAGGGACAAAATATACATGCACTTAGAAAGATAGGGTTTGATTAGGAGTAGTCAGCATGGCTTCGAGTGTGGGAGAACATGTCTCACAAATCTGTTAGAGTTCTTTGATGAAGTGACAGGAAGGTTGATGAGGGCAGGGTGGTAGATGTAATCTATATGGATTTCAGGAAGGCCTTTGATAAGGTTCCACATGGTAGTCTGCTCTAGAAGGTTAGATCGCATGGAACCCAGGGAGAGCTGGCAAATTGGGTACACAGTTGGCTTGATGGTAGGAAGTAGAGGGTAGTATAGACAGGATGCTTGTCAGACTGGAGGCCTCAGGGGTCAGTGCTGGGTCTATTTCTGTTTGTTATCTATATCAATGATTTGGATGAGAATGTACAAGGCATGACTTGTAAGTTTGTGGATGACACTAAAATAGGCAGTATCGCGGACAGTGAAGAAGGTATTCAGAAATTGCAGCAGGACCTTGATCAACTGGGGAAGTGGGCCGAGAAATGGCAAATGGAGTTTAATATATATAAGTGTGAGGTGTTGCATTTTGGAAAGTTAAATCAAGGTAGGTGCTTCATGGTGAACGGTTGGGCCTTAAGGAGCATAGTGGAACAGAGGGACCTTGGAGTTCAGGTGCACAGTTCTCTGAAAGTGGAGTCACAAGCAGACAGGGCAGTGAAGGAGGTTTTTGGCACACTGGCCTTGATCAGTCAGGGTATTGGGTACAGAAGTTGGGTAGTTATATTGCAGGTGTACAGGACGTTGGTGAGGCTGCACTTGGTGTATTGGTTACCTTGCTATAGGAAGGATGTTATTAAACTGGAAAGATTGCAGAAGAAATTTACAAGGATGTTGCCAGGACACAAGGGACTGAGTTATAGGGAGAGGTTGGACAAGCTAGGACTTTTTTCTTTAGAGCACAGGAGACCGATGGGGGATCTTACAGAAGTGTCTAAGATCATGAGAGGCACAAGTAGGGTGAACGCACTTATTTTTTCCCAGGGTTGGGGAATTGAGGACTAGAGGGCATCAGTTTAAGGTAAGGGGGAAAGAATATATGGGAACCTGAGGGGCAACTTTTTCACAAAGAGCATGGTAAGCATATGGAATGAGCTGCCAGCAGAAGTGGTTGATACTGGTACATGAACAACACTTAAAAGGCATTTGGACGAATACATGGATGGTAAAGGTCTACAAGGATATGGGCCAAGTACAGGGAAATGGGGTCAGCGTGGATGGACATTTTGGTCGGCACAGACCTGTTTGGGTCGAAGGGCCTGTCTCCTTGCAGTAGGACTCTATGGCTCTAAAACTAGGAACTATTCAGCAAAAGTCTACTCCAAATCACCTCACTTACAGTCAGATTCGGTGCCCTAATAAGGGTACTTCAGCTGTCATGGGGGTGAATGTACAAAAGAGAGATCTTTAATTTAATCTTGGCAAGTTTGCATTTAATAGATCTGATCATTTATGGTCATGCACCTAAAACTCCTAACTGATTCATTTATATCCTTAAAGGAAGGGAGTATGCCACACCTAAATGGTTTGGCTTACACATGACTCCTGTACTCCAGTATGTAGTCAAGTCTAAAGGTCCTTCAAAATGGCTTAATAATCCATTCAGTTGTGAAACACTTTTATATCATATCCAACAGCAATAAGTTCCACAGAATTCTGAATTTCCTCCTCACTAGCATTTGGACATATGGTGAATCGAGCTGACAGCAATCCCATAAAGTTGTCAAGCAACAACATGATATTCATTCTCAAAGAATTTCAACATTCCAGATTCCTCCAAGCACTCCTGGTTACATCAACAATTTGAATGTATATAGCAATTTTAAGGTAGAAAAACATTGCACGGCACAACTTTTGTCCCATGGTATCAACAAAACAGGTCATCTAGAGATAAGTGATACACAGTACTTGAGTAGAAATGCCCTTCATATTGGGCACCTCAAGATTGGTTGCTGATCCTGTGATGAATTATCATTGCTTTGTATTAAGGAAAGCCAAAGAAACTTCCTAATGTGCACCATTTACCCCACCCCCACCATCTGACAAATTCAACTCTATCCTGTGCACCCATTGAAGGCGATACTGAAAGATAATAAACTCTTGAGAAAGAGAGAAGAAATTGAGTTATCATCACTTCCAATCTACAAGATTTGGTTTCAAACTGGACCTCCATCAGACGGTCAGGAAACCAACATGATACAATCTAATTGATGCTGTCACCAAACTACTATCTCTGCCAATCGAAGAAATAATCATACTCAGTCTTCATGAAAACAATGCTGAATATCAATGGAGAAAAGACACATTTTGTCACGGCTTTTCACTTTGCAATTATTAGAACAATTTGCAAGCAATACCAGACAAAGATCAACTTGACCCTTCTCTCACCCCAAAAATCTATCCCCATTGCAGGGAGTACGGGACGGTAGAGTCTGTGGTGAAGCTGAAGGGGCTGATGTTCATGACTGAGCATGAGCCAAACACAGACCCATTCTTCCCCTTCTAGTCTCTCCCCAAAAATCTATCCGCAATTCAGGCTGGGAGACTAAGAAAACCCAGCTGAAAGACCGCCTTCTGATTCTTCCAAGATTCTGTGGGTATGTGCCTCCAGAAAGGATCTGGAGGGATCTTGGTGTCCAGGTACATAGATCCCTGAAAGTTGCCACCCAAGTTGATAGTGCTGTTAAGAAGGCATACGGTGTGTTAGGTTTCATTAGCAGAGGGATTGAGTTCCGGAGCCGTGATGTCATGCTGCAACTGTACAAAACGCTAGTGCAGCCTCACTTGGAATATTGTGTACAGTTCTGGTCGCCCCATTACAGGAAGGATGTGGAAGCATTGGAAAAGGTGCAGAGGAGATTTACCAGGAGGTTGCCTGGTCTGGAGCGAAGGTCTTATGAGGAAAGGCTGAGGGACTTGGGTCTGTTCTCATTGGAGAGAAGAAGGCTAAGAGGGGATTTAATAGAGACCTACAAAATGATCAGAGGATTAGATAAGGTGGACAGTGAGAGTCTTTTTCCTAGGATGATGAAGTCGGCTAGTACGAGGGGGCATAGCTGCAAATTGAGGGATGATAGATTTAAGACAGATGTCAGAGGCAGGTTCTTTACTCAGAGAGTGGTAAGGGCGTGGAATGCCCTGCCTGCCAATGTAGTTAACTCAGCCACATTAGGGGCATTTAAACAGTCCTTGGATAAGCATATGATGGGATAGTGTAGGGGGATGGGCTTAGATTAGTTCACAGGGCAGCGCAACATCGAGGGCCGAAGGGCCTGTTCTGCGCTATATTGTTCTATGTTCTATGAAACAAACACAAGGTTAGTGTGAGTTAAACCTAACTGCCTAGCTCAGCCCCAGTCCTCACCCCCTCCCTCGAGATCATGATTTGGGGTCTAGCTTGCTCTCCACACCTTTGCTTCTTAACCAAATAGGCTAAAAAAAAGGAATTCTGTCCACAAAAATTGACTCTTGAGCTTCTTGTTGCCCACCATTTTAACATACCACGATGTTCCCTGTTCTCTGTCTCAGGTTTGCTGTAGCAGTCCAGTAAAGCTCAGCGCAAGCTGGAAGAACAGGACCTCATTTTCTGTTTGAGGATTCTGCAGCCTTCAGGACTCGATATCAAGTTCAATAATTTTAGGGCTTGAGCATCTCCTCCCATGTCTTTACCCCAACACCCACACACTAGACCTTGTCATCACATGGGCTGTTACCACAACCATCCCACTGTCAGCTACTAATAGTACCCATTAGCAGCTACTGATTCCCCCAGGCTGATCTTTACCCATTTCTTTGTATTTCCAACTGCTGTTCTCTCACTCTGGGCTTCATCTCCACCTATTGTTTATTGCTCCCCTTGTCCCCACCATATCTCCAGCATATATACCAACCTTTCCAACACAATCTTGGGAGCAGCAGCACTTCCACTTATTCTAAAAGGTCAACTGGGAACTACTCAGGACAACAAAGAATGGTCAACATGAAACTTCTGACATCAAATGAAATATCAGCAACCATTAGGAAAAACAAGTCATCTAAATGCCAACTAACCTCAAAATGCTCCAGACCCAATTTTTAAAAAGTAGTGATGACAACACGATGCACTATTTACACAACAGGTCTCAACAAAAACCAAAGTCCTTGATGGAAATAGGCAACAGGTTGAAAACTCATGAGACTGAACCATATTCATGTAAAACATTTTGAAAAATGCTCAACATCTTTGTGGCCATTTCAGCTGCTGCCATTTTAAGACTATAAATCTGCAAGTATTTGTTTTCAATAAAAATTACACTTGGCCAAGAACTACGCATGAAGTATATTAGATATCAAGTCTGTGACAAGATATACAACAGAGAAACAGATCCTTTGGTCCAACTCATCCATGCCAACCAGATATCCTAAATAAATCTAGTCCCGTTTGCCAGTATTTGGCCCGTAGACCTTTAAACCCTTCCTATTCATATACCCATCCAGATGTCTTTTACATGTTGTAATTGTACCAGCCTCCACCACTTCCTCTGGCAGCTCATTCCATAAATGCACCACCGTCTGCGTGAAAAAGTTGTCCCTTAGGTCCCTTTTAAATCTTTCCCCTCTCACCTTAAATCTATCATGTTAAAAGAACAAAACAATTGACTACTCAGGTTATTTATTATATGGAGATGAGATCCCAAATCTGCTAAGTGCATATTGCTCTTCTCCAACAGCACTCACTTGTACACCTGCCAGCAATAAAGACTTGTTCCAACAGTTGATCAGCTAATTTTCCATTTCAAAACCTCACTTAGGTTTCTGGAGTTGCAATGCTAAAGTGAGTTCACCAAAAACATTACAAACCCTGAGATCAATGTTATCTAGTAGCTGATTCTCTCTAACCACCTGTCAGCTGCTAATCTTCTGAAACAAAAAAAAAATGGCAGACCAGATTATTACTGGAGTCTCAGTGAATGATTGCAGACATTCCCAATTTACTGGGAGCATAGATAAACAATGTCCCATCAATACCTAAAATACATTTTTCACTGTTACATCAAAGATAATGGGAAACTACAGGACTAAAACCTATCATTAATAAATGGTTTATTCTCAGAATAGCAATTAGCCACAAACGTAAACAAAACATAAAACATTTCCAATTCACAAGAGATAGCAAGAACTGCAGATGCTGGAGTCAGACATACCACAGTGTGGAGCTGGAGGAACACAGCACACCAGGTAGCACCAAAGCAGCAGGAAAGATGACATTTCGGGACCCTTCCTCAGAAATGGGGAGGGGGAAGGGAGCCGGGAAATAAATAGAGGGGAAGGGAGGGGCTGGGGGGAGGCAGGTGGGATGGTGATAGGCGAATGCAGGTAGGGCAAAGAGTTTCAGGGCAGAGGAGGTTACCAGAGGGTTGCAGTGGGAGAGAGATCCACTGAGGTCTTTCCGGAGGGAGAAGGACAACTTCTTCAAGGTGGGCATCAAAGGTGACAGTCACACATCACAATGCAAATAAACTCACCGCCAAAATCTTGATCCTTATCTGGAGCTGCTGCAGTTTCTGGTAATTTCTTCCCTCCCATCGTTTACTCACAGTTGATAATGCAGAACTGCAAATGAAACCAAATTTAAATGCAAAGTTTGAGTCATCTCATGCATATAGTTAAACTTTCTCAACACAACCACTTTCTGTTCTTGAGCCACATAAGTAACATCTGCACAGTAGTGTGTCCTCTTCATTGCTAGAATAGCACTTGTTTAAATTGTCCACTCGAAACTGGGAGGTGTAGCCTTCAATAAAGACAAATCAATCAGGAAGTTCATCCGCCAGAAGGGTTTGGATAGGATTATAAGCTTGTTACACCACCTCCCAACTAAAAGACGGAAGCTAAGATTAAAAAAAAGACAAAGGTACCAACGTAACAGCAGACACAATTTTGAGTTCAGACAGGGGCTAGTGTAATATTCCACTTATCAAATGGTCTAAATGGGCAGTTTGCAAGATTAAGCCAGTTTCTCTTGTGAATGAGAAACTTTTGTCAAAAGTTAATTGTTTTTAATTGACATTCTGTGTCAATTTCTCATAACTGTCAATTAAATGCTACGGCTTTGTAAAACAGCATTTATCTGCTGAAATCTTTATTAATTTAAAAATAAACATAAAAGGAGCAGAATTCCATTCAACCAATCCTGGGAAGCTATCAACAGTCAAATCATTAAACCATCACTGACCTACTTTACACACTATATGTGAAATATTACCTGCTCACTCCAACCATACCTTTTTCTCTAATAGTGTGAAGTGCTCTTAAAACGTGATAGCAATTATTACAAATTCTGTCAAAAAGAACCCAACAAGTACCCCGCTCTGGTTCATTTAAAAGTAGACCCATGGGTCACAGGGAAAGACCAACCTAATGGAATTTTGCAACACCGAACTGTGTCATGGCACGAGTTCATTATGGCAAGTGACAAACTGAATTGGATAAATCAAACAATTCTTGCAACAGACAAAAAAAAAGTATAATGTACCAAATTATTACATGAAATAGTTAGCATATCAAGAGCCTGCAGAAAGGAAGCCTGCTATAGTAGAAATCTAGATCATGCCTGCAGACTGAATAGAGGCGCTCAGCAATGATGCTTGGTCTGTGCCATGAAGAGGAGGCCATCTCAGTGGATAGGGTTAGCAACTTGAGCCACTGTAGTAGCTGTTTCTCTAATTACTCACTCACCCACCCACCCACACAACTCCCAGGCTTTTCATTATCATCATTTATCTTGTAGTTCTGAAGGATGACATATGGAAATATTATTGCACACTTCTGCAGCAAGTCAGACTTGAACACAGCCTTATGATTCAGAGGTAGGGACACTACCACAGCACCTAACAGCACTAAGGATGGTGTGGTTGCTCTCCTCTGTGTAATTTATATACAAATTAAGAACACTTCACAATGTGCTACGATTGATAAAACTGCAGCTGATGTGACTGTGACTTCAACTCTTCCCGTTACCTTCTACAGCCTTAGACTAAGAGTATCTAACACAGCCTTAAAACTATTCAATAAGCCTGCCCACATTGCTCTCTAAGGAAGAGGATTTCATAGCCTAATGATCCCCAAAGAAAAGAAAAATCTCATTGCCATCTTAAATGAAAGACTCCTTTACTTTTGAAACCATTGTCGTGTGGTTCTAGCCTAACATCATTTCAGTACCCGCCCTATCAATTCTCCACTCCAATTCCAGAATCTTTCACATTTCAATATAATTACCTCTTGTTCTTTTAAACTCCAATGGATGCAGACCGATAAAAGATAACCCCTTCATCCCAGGAATCAAATCAAGTGAAACTTCTCTGCACGGCTTCAAATACAGTTTTATCTTTTCTTAAATAGAGACTAAAATTGTACACAGTATTCCAAATGGAGTCTCACAAATGGTGTCCACAACTATAGCAAAACTCCTCTACTTTTGTTTTGTTTATCCTGCAACCAACAACATTCGATTGGCCTTCCTAATCACTTGCTGTAATTCATGCACGTCTAATACCGATATGTACTCATTCAGTTAAACTGATAACAGTACACAACTGTAACAGTTTTAGTTATTCCACTAAAAGGCAAAAGTTGCCACAATCCCTGAAGACCATACAGCTGCTCTCTCAAAAGAAAGAGATAGATAACTGGTTTAATCCGAGGGTCCCTTCATGGTAACCTCAGCCACTGCAGGAATTGAATTCATGCTGTTGATGTCACTCTGCATCACAAACCTGTCGTACAGCCAATCCTGTGTCAAAACAGTCAGTAATTAAGTAATTCCAAATAATTCCTGATGTGAAGTCTTTATTTAGCTCAGAAATGTACATAGCCAAGATAGATGGAAGGAGCCTAGGATTGTGCATTCTAAGCAAAAATGTTGAAACCAATTTCTACTCCATGCACGAAAAGCCATATTACCTTGAAATTAACCTTCACGGCACCAATATTGTCGAGAGATAAACAGGAAGTGGCATTAAACTCAACTATAAATAGATGATGTTAAGACATCACAAGTTGGCATTTTATTAAGTAATATCTACCGAAACAAAACATCAAATTTACACCACCTTTAACTTCATAACCTTTTGACTATGACTTTCCACTTTCAATGCTATTAGTGAACGGATGTGTAACCAGCACTTATCAATACTCTGATTCGGGTAAAAGTGAAAGCTGCGAAAGAACAGTGAGTTAGAAAATTTCACCCAAAGCAATTAAGACTCCAGTCTGTTTTGTAGCAAAAGTATATTGTAAACAATTGTTCCAAAACAGTAAACCCTCGAGGAGTAATTTGATCCATTTGAACCATTTCAGTGTGTAACCTAGTCCAATAATTAGAATTTGAGAGTACGGAAGGCCAAACAATCCAAAATCTTGTGTCAGCCCTAAAGACCAAACAACTTAGTTTCGTCCTCCGCCCTTTCTCCGAATGACTGCAATTTATTTGTCAAATAGTCTGCCTTTATGAGAACTGCATCAATTCCACAAATATATTTTCAACACTTATAGACTACTGCCATGCACAAATACAGACACGTAAAACTATTGTGCAGAAATGTGGTTCAACCAGTTAACTGTGCTTCACTGCAAATTGTATTCCCCACAGAAAAAAAAGATTATTCCCCAATTCCACCCCCC
>JAHRHZ010000020.1:5674120-5709532 GCA_024137785.1 Ginglymostoma cirratum
GTCCCAGAGTATCCTAGGATAAATCCCATCCGGCCCAGGGGACTTATCTATTTTCACACTTTCCAGAATTGCTAACACCTCCTCCTTATGAACCTCAATCCCATCTAGTCTAATAACCTGTATCTCAGTATTCTCCTCGACAACATTGTCTTTTTCCTTTGTGAATACTGACGAAAAATATTCATTTAGTGCCTCTCCTATCTCTTCGGACTCCACGCACAACTTCCCACTACTGTCCTTGACTGGCCCTAATCTTACTCTAGTCATTCTTTTATTCCTGACGTACTTATAGAAAACTTTAGGGTTTTCCTCGATCCTACCTGCCAAAGACTTCTCATGTCCCCTCCTGGCTCTTCTTAGCTCTCTCTTTAGGTCCTTCCTGGCTAACTTGTAACTCTCAAGCGCCCTAACTGAGCCTTCGCACTTCATCTTTACACAAGCCTCCTTCTTCCTCTTGACAAGAGATTCAACTTCTTTAGTAAACCACGGTTCCCTCGCTCGACCACTTCCTCCCTGCCTGACAGGTACATACTTATCAAGGACACGCAGTAGCTGTTCCTTGAACAAGCTCCACATTTCAATTGTGCCTAGCCCCTGCAGTTTCCTTCCCCATCCTATGCATCCTAAATCTTGCCTAATTGCCTCATAATTGCCTTTACCCCAGCTATAACTCTTGCCCTGCGGTATATACCTATCCCTTTCTGTTGCTAAAGTAAATATAACCGAATTGTGGTCACTATCACCGAAGTGCTCACCTACATCCAATTCTAACACTGGCCTGGATCATTACCAAGTACCAAATCCAATGTTGCCTCGCCTCTTTTTGGCCTAGCTACATACTGTGTCAGGAAACCCTCCTGCACACATTGGACAAAAACTGACCCATCTAAAGTACTCGAACTATAGCGTTTCCAGTCAATATTTGGAAAGTTAAAGTCCCCCATAACAACTACCCTGTTACTTTCGCGCCTATCCAGAATCATCTTTGCAATCCTTCCCCTACATCTCTGGAACTTTTCGGAGGCCTGTAGAAAACTCCCAACAGGGTGACCTCTCCTTTCCTGTTTCTAACCTCAGCTCATACTACCTCAGTAGACGAGTCCTCATCAAACATCCTTTCTGCCACCGTAATACTGTCCTTGACTAACAATGCCACACGTCCCCCTTTTTTACCACCTTCCCTGATCTTACTGAAACATCTAAACCCCGGAACCTGCAACAACCATTCCTGACCCTGCTCTATCCATGTCTCCGAAATGGCCGCAACATCGAAGTTCCAGGTACCAACCCATGCTGCAAGTTCACCCACCTTATTCCGGATGCTCCTGGCGTTGAAGTAGACACACTTCAAACCGCCTTCCTGCCTGCCGGTACACTCCTGCGATCTTGATACCTTATTCATGACCTCACTACTCTCAACCTCCTGTTCACTGGAGCTACAATTCAGGTTCCCACCCCCCTGCTGAATTAGTTTAAACCCTCCCAAAGATCATTAGCAAATTTCCCCCCCACGATATTGGTACCCGTCTGGTTCAGGTGTAGATCATCCCATTTGTAGAGGTCCCACCTACCCCAGAAATAGACCCAAATATCTAGGTATCTGAATCCCTCCCTCCTGCACCATCCCTGTAGCCACGTGTTCAACTGCTCTCTCTCCCTATTCCTCACCTCGCTAGCACGTGACACGGGTAACAAACCAGAGATAAAAACTCTGCTTGTTCAACCTTTAAGCTTCCACCCTAGCTCCTTGAATTTCTGCCTTACATCCCCAACCCTTTTCCTACCTATGTCGTTGGTGCCTATGTGGACCATGACTTGGGGCTGTTCCCCTCCCCCTTAAGGATCCCGAAAACACGATCCGAGACATCACGGACCCTGGCACCTGGGAGGCAACACACCAACCGCGAGTCTCTCTCGTTCCCACAGAATCTCCTATCTGTCCCCCTAACTATGGAGTCCCCAATGACTAAAGCTCTCCTCCTCTCACCCTTTCCCTTCTGAGCAACAGGGACAGACTCTGTGCCAGAGACCTGTACCCCATGGCTTACCCCGGTAAGTTGTCGCCCCCAACAGTATCCAAAACGGTATACTTGTTATTGAGGGGAATGGCCACAGGGGATCCCTGCACTGTCTGCCTGTTCCCTTTCTGTCCCCTGACTGTAACCCATCTACCTTTTTCCTGTACCTGAGGTGTGACTACCTCCCTGTAACTCCTCTCAATTTCCCCCTTGGCCTCTCAAATGATCTGAAGTTCATCCAGCTCCAGCTCCCTAACGCGGTTTCCAAGGAGCTGGAGTTGGGTGCACGTCCCACAGATGAAGTCAGTGGGGACACTAGTGGTGACCATTACCCCCCACATTCTACAGGAGGAGCATGCAACTGCCCTAACATCCATTCGCTGGATGCCTTCACAATCTGTTCCACGTACCCCTGCCTTTTTTATTGCCAAAACATAACGTTCCCACTTGGCTATCAGTGACTACAGCCTGTCAATCTTATTTACCCCTTTTCTGTCTTCACATAGAATAAATCTAATTTAGAGTTTATTACAGATAATTCCTTGCTATTTCTTACTTTGGTGCTATCTCTGGTGCTATCTGTGTCTCCCAAAATCTTTGTGTATCTTCCTTTTCCTCTCTGATGTTACATCCTGATTCCCATCAACATGCTGACTTAAACCACAATAGTATTTAGATGAATTTCAGAGAGAAAGTGGTGGATATGGGCACAATTACAATGTTTAAAAGACATTTGGATAAATACATGAATAAGAAAGGTGTGGAGGGATAATGAGCCAGGAGCAGGCAGATGGGACTAATTTAGTTTGGGATTATGTTCAGCATGGATTAGTTGGACCGAAGGGTCAATTTCCATGTTGTATGACACTATGACTATGACTTACTATGAATGGAAGGTGCCTGTTCTCTGGAATTTAAAAAGAAGAACATGAAATGGCATAATTAAAGAAAGCAACCACAAGATGGTGCCAAACCCCAACTTCATACATGGAAAGGATTAAGGAGGAGGGAAATGATTGAAATGAAGTCAAAGGGTTCTAAAATTGCCAGGCTCACTCACAGCTACAGCAGGACAAGGTTTGTGCACTGTCACTGACCACAACTCCTGACTCGACCAGAGTCCTGTTTGTCAGAGGACCCATGTATAACTAAAATAGAGATTCAATCAAAGAGGAATTTGCAGGACATAGCGCAGGGGAATGTGACAAATTCGTAACTCTTCCAATAAGAGGAATGGTCTCCCTCTATTATTGTATGTTCTAATTTTGAATTAGATTCTATCCTGTACCTTTCAGGCTATTTTTGAAGATTGAATACTTTACTAGGTGAATTCTGCTCTGCGACAACCATAGTGCTTGTTTAGACTGTAAGAAATAGGAACAGGAGTAGGCCAATCGGCCCTCGAGCCTGCTCCACCATTCAATAGAATCACGGCTTCACCCAGTATTCCTCACATTCACTTTCCTGCATTCTTCCATAACTTTTGATTCCCCAACTGATCAAGAATCTATCTCAGCCTTAACTATACACCAGGACTCTGCTCCCACAGCTCTCTCTGGCAAGGATTTCCAAAGACTCTCAATCCCTGATTGAAGAAATTCCTCCTCATCTCCATCCTAAACTGATGCCCCTTTATCCTGAGACTATGCCCTCTGGTCCTCGACTCTCCTGTGAGGGGAAGCATCCTGTCAACATTTACCTGTTAAGCCCCTTAAGAATCCTCAATGAGATCACCTCTCATTCTTCTAAACTCCAATGAATAGGGTCCTAAGCTGTTTAGCCTTTGTTCATAAGACAATCGAAATGTGGAGCTGGTTTAAGGAACAGATATTGCGTGTCCTTGATAGGTACGCCCCTGTCAGGCAGGGAGGAAGTGATAAGGTACGGGAACCTTGGTTTACAAAAGAAATTGTATCTCTTGTTAAGCGGAAGAGGGAGGCTTATGTGACATTGAGACGAGATGGTTCAGATGAGGCGATGGAGAGTTACAGATTAGCTAGGAAGGATTTAAAGAGAGAGTTAAGAAGAGCAAGGAGGGGACATGAGCAGTCATTAGCAGGTAGAATTAAGGAGAACCCTAAAGCTTTCTATAGGTATGTGGGGAATAAAAGGATGACTAGGGTAAGAATAGGGCCAGTCAAAGACAGAAGTGGGAAGTTGTGTGTGGACCCTGTGGAGATCGGAGAGGTGCTAAACAAATATTTCTTATCTGTTTTCACTCAGGAAAAGGAGAATATTGTAGAGGAGAAGACTGAGATACGGGCTATTAGACTTGAAAGGATTGAGGTTAGTAAGGAGGAGGTGTTATCAATCCTCGAAGGTGTGAAGGTAGATAAATCCCCTGGGCTGGATGGGATTTTTCCGAGGATTCTCTGGGAGGCTAGGGAGGAGATGGCGGAGCCTTTGGCCTTGATCTTTGAGTCGTCATTGTCTATAGGTTTAGTACCAGAGGACTGGAGGATTGCAAATGTTATGCCCTTGTTCAAGAAGGGCAGTAGAGATGACCCAGGTAATTATAGACCAGTGAGCCTTACATCTGTTGTAGGAAAAGTTTTGGAAAGGATTATAAGAGATAGGATTTATAATCATCTAGCAAGCAACAATTTGATTGGAGGTAGTCAACATGGATTTGTCAAGGGCAGGTCGTGTCTCACAAACCTCATTGATTGTTTTTGAGAAGGTGACCAAGCATGTGGATGAGGGTAGGGCAGTTGACGTGGTGTACATGGACTTCAGTAAAGCCTTTGATAAGGTTCCACATGGTAGGCTATTGGAGAAAATGCGGAGGCACCGGATTGAGGGAGATTTAGCAGTTTGGATTAGAAACTGGCTTTCTGAAAGAAGGCAAAGAGTGGTGGTTGATGGAAAATCTTCAGCCTGGGGTCCGGTTACTAGTGGTGTGCCACAAGGATCTGTTTTGGGACCACTGCTGTTTGTCATTTTTATAAATGACTTGGACGCAGACATAGGTGGATGGGTTAGTAAGTTTGCAGATGACACTAAAGTCGGTGGAGTGGTGGACTGTGTGGAAGAATGTTGCAGGTTGCAGGGAGACTTGGAGAAACTGCAGAATTGGGCTGAAAGGTGGCAAATGGAGTTCAATGCAGATAAATGTGAGGTGATGCACTTTGGGAAGAATAATAGGAAGGCAGAATACTGGGTCAACGGAAAGATTCTTGGTGGTGTGGATGTGCAGAGGGATCTTGGTGTCCAGGTACATAGATCCCTGAAAGTTGCCACCCAGGTTGATAGTGCTGTTAAGAAGGCATACGGTGTGTTAGGTTTCATTGGTAGAGGGATTGAATTCCGGAGCCGTGATGTCATGCTGCAACTGCACAAAATGCTAGTGCGGCCTCACTTGGAATATTGCGTACAGTTCTGGTTGCCCCATTACAGGAAGGATGTGGAAGCATTAGAAAAAGTGCAGAGGAGATTTACTAGAATGTTGCCTGGTCTGGAGCGAAGGTCTTATGAGGAAAGGCTGAGGGACTTGGGTCTGTTCTCATTGGAGAGAAAAAGGCTAAGAGGGGATTTAATAGAGACCTACAAAATGATCAGAGGATTAGATAGGGTGGACAGTGAGAGTCTTTTTCCCAGGATGATGACGTCGGCTAGTACGAGGGGGCATAGCTGCAAATTGAGGGGTGATAGATTTAAGACAGATGTCAGAGGCAGGTTCTTTACTCAGAGAGTGGTAAGGGCGTGGAATGCCCTGCCTGCCAATGTAGTTAACTCAGCCACATTAGGGGCATTTAAACAGTCCTTGGATAAGCATATGGATGATGATGGGATAGTGTAGGGGGATGGGCTTAGATTAGATCACAGGTTGGCGCAACATCGAGGGCCAAAGGGCCTGTTCTGCGCTATATTGTTCTATGTTCTATCTATCCCTTCCTGGTGTAAAGGAAGCAGGAACAGTGAGAATCCCAAAGTTAAACCACATTGAAAATTCACAGAAATGGAAACTGTTGAACCACTGAGTCTAAATGGATACAGGACCGTGGCTGTGCAAATGTTGGAATTTGGCACTGGACGGTGGTTACTCTATTTAACACCTTCCAGGCTTTTACTGAGACTCAGGCTGCTGGGTCCCAAGGATTAGCACAGCCAAGCTGAGTAATATTAACATCCCTGATGTCACCTCAGCAGTCCACAAGGAGAGGTATAAGAACAGCACACAGAAAGGCTTCTGTGATAACATGACAGAAAAATCAAGAACAATTCGAAATATATATGGGAGGAATAAAACTGCTGCATTACAAAGTAAGCCCATTCTTTATTTACAGAGAAAGTTAGGAAGCCAGCTGTGAGTGGTACAGAGTTCCTTCACATCTCCTTAATGTTCTGTCGATTCTTTAAGCAGATACCTGGGATGGCAGGACTGACATATGAGAGAGAGACTGGATCAGTTAGGATTATATTCACTGGAATTTAGAAGAATGAAGGGGGATCTCATAGAAACCCATACAACTCTAACAGGACGAGACAAGGCAAATGCAGGAAGGATGTTCCTGATTTCTGAGGAGTCCAGAATCAGGAGTCACAGTCTAAGGATACGGAATAAGTCATTTAGGACTGAGATGAGGAAAAAATTTCTTCACCTGGAGAGAGGAGAATTCTCTGCCGGAGACAGCGATTGTGTCCAAAACATTGAATGTTTTAAGAAAGAGTGAGATATAATTCTTAGCATTAAAAGGATGAAGAGAAAGTGGGAACAAAATACTGAGTGTTTGTTCATTCATTCATGGGATGAGGGCATATCTGGCTAGGCAGTATTTATTGCCCATCCCCAATTACCCAGAGGGCAGTTAAGAGTCAACCACATTGCTGTGGGTCAGGAGTTATATGTAGGCCAGACAAGGAAAGGGTAGCAGTTTCCTTCCCTGAAGGCCACTACTGAACCAGAGGGGGTTTTCCCCTGATAATCAACAATGGATTCATGGCCATCATTAGACTCTTAATCCCAGATATTTATTGAATTCAAATTCCACCATCTGGTGTAGCAGGATTTGAACCCAGGTCCCCAGAATGTTATGTGGGTCTCTGGATCAACAGTCCAGTGATATTACCACTAGGCCATCACTTCCCCTAATGGAGTTAGACAATCAGCCATGATTACATTGAATGGTGACACAGACTCGAAAGGCTGAAAGGCCTACTCCTTCTCCTTTTTGTGTATATTTAAGGCTGACACCAATAGATTCTTTATCAGTCGGGGAATCAAGGGTTACAGGGAAAGGGCAGGAAAGTTCACATGGACGATTCAGCCACGATTCTGCTGAATGGTGGAGCAGACTTGAGGGGCCGAATGGCTTTCTTATGGTCTTTAAGGTCTATCCCTGCTTAGCAAACTCTAGTGGGATGGATGTTCCCGTCAGCTTTTGGCTATGCTACAACATGTCTCTTTCAGCTCCTGATGTTTTTCCGCTTGATCTGCCTGTGTTATGATATTATAGAAATACTCACATTTTGCTCTTTTAGTCTGCTCTCCCATTCAATGTGATCAACTCAGAACCCTGTTGCCACTTTCACCCCATACCTAGCCATAAGCACTATATCCACCTCTTTTTTGAAAGCATTCAATGTTTTGGTCTCAATCACTTTCAGTAGCAGAGAATTCCACAGGCTCACCACTCTCTGGGTGAAGACATTTCTCTTCACCTCAGAGTGAAATAGCCTCCTCCATATCCATCCCTTGACTGTGACTCCTGCTTCTGAATTCCCCAGTCATTGGGGCTATGCTTCCTGCATTTACCCTGTCTCTGGCAAGAAATTTATAGGTTCCTATAAAATCCTTACCTTGTTTTTCTAAATGGATCAAAAGGACAGAATTTCAGATTCTGTATGTGAGGTACATCGGCAGTAGCTTTCAGACACAGAGAATAAGGCCAATTTATTTTTCAAAATGAAATTGTGCCTGTCTGAAATGTTTACTCGGTAGAAATTTGTGTTGAAAGACACAGATAAATTTCATGGAAGGAAATGAATTACATGCATTTATTTGTTTGATTATTGGGGTTTGTAATTTTCCATAGCTTAAATACATTATTAACAATCTTGCATCAGTCATTATAAAATTATGACCTTTGAATGATTAATACTAGACAACATATTCTACATATCAACATCTGGTACAATCATAATAAAAAAAGATAAGAATTTGAAGAAAAACGTGGATTGACGCCAGCAAACAAATATGTGAACCAGCTATCTGTGGGAGCTGTAATATTCCTTAATTTGTTAGAATTACTCGAATGACAAATTGTGATATAAAATATGTTTATTGAAGCATGTGACTATTCCCCATTATTGTTTTAAAAGATTTACACAACTGACATTTTTACTCTTCACAAGGACTTTAACATTTAAATATGCAGTGAAATTGTGTTGTTTATATGCTTTGCATGCTTTCCATACACATGTGAAATTTTATTGTCCATGATTACAATGCCATGTGATCCACCTTTAACATTGTGTCATAGTCATAGGGTCGCACAGCAGGTTAAATTATCTCAATGCTGCAACTGCTTCAAGATGACATGACTGCTGCTGTTCTCAGAAAAAGACACCTTCAAAATCAGCCTCAAGGACGGCTATTAATACAGAACCAGAAATTGCTGGAAAGGCTCAGCAAGTCTGGCAGCATCAATGAAGAGAAATCAGTGTTAATCAGGAGAAATCAGGTCGAGTGACCCTTCCTCAGAACTGTTGATAGCCTGCATATTGTTTCAATATAACCGAAGGTGGTTATTCACCTCATTAAAGATCAATTGCCCTCTAGAGTGAGTATTAAGTACCGCCAAGATGGAAACCCTTTAACCTCAATTGCTTTTGCTCCAAAGCTAAGCTGACCACCATACACACATACAGAGTATGCAAAGAGTGGTGAGTCTGTGGAATTCTCTGCCACAGAAAACTGTTAAGGCCAAAACACTGAAGACTTTCAAAAGAAATGTCAACGTTGTTTCACATAAACTCATAGAATTTTATGGTACAGAAGGAGTACATGAGACCCATCATGTCTGTACTGGCTCCTAAAAAAGCTACCCAGCTAGTCCCACTCTCTTTGGGCTCAATGGATATGAGGAGAAAACAGGAAAGGGGGCTGAATTGTATGATCAGCCATGATCATATTAAATAAGCGAGAAGGCTCTAAGGGTTGAAGGCTTACTCCTGCTCCTATATTTGCTTTTATGTGATATTGCTGGGGGGTGGTGGCCCAGTGGTATTATTGCTCCACTGTTGATCCAGAGATCCAGATAATGTTCCATGGCAGATCGTGGCATTTGAATTCAATAAACATGTGGAATTAAAGATCTAATGATGACCATGAAGTCGTTGTCAACTGTTGGAATAATGCATCTGATTCATTAATAGAGTTATTGAGTCATAGAGTCATATAGTGAGACTACAGGCCCTTTGGTCCAATTCGTCCATGCCGACCATGTTCCCAACCCAAACTATTCTCATTTTCCTGAGTTTGACCCATATTTCTCTAAAATTTTCCTATTCATGTACTTATTCAAATGTCTTTTAAATGTTGTAATGACACCTGCATCTACCACTTCCTCCAGTATTTTATTCCACACACAAACCACACATTGTGTGAAAAAGCTACCCCTCAGGTTACTTTTATATCTTTCTCCCCTCCCCTTAAGAATATTCCCCACAGTTTTGAACTTCCCTATTCTCTGGAAAAGACATTTGCTATTCACATTATCTATGCCCCTCATGATTTTATAAACATCTATAAGATCATCCCTCAACCTCATACGCTCCATGGAAAAAAGTCCCAGCCTAGGGGTACAAGTGCATAGTTCCTTGAGAGTGGAGTCACGGGTAGACAGGGTAGTGAAGAAGGCATTTGGTGTGCTTGCCTTCATCAGTCAGTGCATTGAGTATAGAAGTTGGGATTTCATGTTGCAGCTGTACAGGATATTGGTTGGGTCACTTTTGGAATACTGCATTCAGTTTTGGTCTCTCTGCTCTAGGAAAGATGTTGTGAAACTTGAAAAGGCTCAGAAGACATTTACAAGGACAATGCCAGGATTGCAGGGTTTGAGCTATTGGGAGAGGCTGAATAGGCAGGGGCTATTTTTCCTCGGGGCATCAGAGGCTGAGAGGTGACCTTATAGAGGTTTATAAAATCGTGAGGGGCATGGATAGGCTGAATGGCCAAAGTCTTTTCCCCAGGATGGAGGAGTACAAAATTAGACGACGTAGGTTTAAGGTGAGAGGGGAAAGATTTACAAGGGACCTAACGGGCAACTTTTTCATGCAGAGAGTGGTGCGTGTATGGACCAAGCTGCCAGATGAAGTGATGGGGAAGGTACAATTGCAACATTTAAAAGGCATCTGGATGGGTAAAGGGATATGGGCCAAATACTGGCAAATGGTACCATAATCAATTTAGGATAGCTGGTCAGCATGGACAAGTTGGACCTAAGGGTCTGTTTCTGTGCTGTGTAACTCTAAGGGTCAATGACTCTATCCAACCTCTTCCTACAACTCAAACAGTCCAGTCCCAGCAACATCCTTTGGAAAAAAAAATTTCCAAACCGTCTCCAATTTAATAATATCATTCCTATAGTAGGGTGACCAGGACTGGACATAGTACTCCAAAAGTGGCCTCACCCATCATCCTGTACAACTTCAACATAATGTCCCAACTCCTATGGTCAATGGTCTGAGCAATGAAGGCAAGAATGCTAAATGCCTTCATAACCACCCTGTCCACCTGTGACGCAACATTCAAAGAACTATGTACCTGAATTCCTAGGTCTCTCTGCTGTCCTTAGCCAGCCTGGCCCAAAGGTGACTCCAGACCCTCAGCAATTTGATTGATTCTCAACTGCTCTGTGGGCAATTTGTAATGGGTTCACCGCCATAGGTTGTTTTTGACTGGTACAGGTGCGATGGGCTGTAGATCTCTATGATGCTATGACTCTACGACAATAGGTTGAGAATTATCTGATGAGTCACATATGGACTCATGCCAGAAACTTGTGACCCTGCATAGACAACATAAGACCTTAAGATAGCTGCAGAATTAAGCTATTCGGTCTATTAAGTCTGCTCTGCCATTTGATCATGGCTGATATGTTTTCCAACCCTATATCACTGCCTTATCCATGTAACCTTTGATCCCCTTACTAATGAAGAACCTTTCTATCTCTGTCTTAAAGACACTCACTGCCTTGGCCTCAACAGCCTTCTGTGACAATGAGTTCCACTGATTCACCACCCTCTGGCTGAAGAAACTCCTCCTCATCTCAATCCTAAGGAGTTGTCCCTTCACTCTGAGGCTGTTGCCCCGGGTCCTAGTCTTTCCTACTAGTGGAAACATCTTCCCCACATCCACTCTATCCAAGCCTCTCAGTATTCTGTAAGTTTCAATCAGATTCCTCCCTCATTTTTCTTAACTCCATTGAGTAAAGATCCAGAGTCCTCAAGAACTCCTCATATGACAAGCCCTTTCTCTCTGGGATCATTTTTGTGAACCTCTTCTTGACTCCGTCCAACGCCAGCACATCCATCCTTAGATATAGGATACAAAACTGTTCACAATATTCCAAATGCGGTCTGACCAGAGCCTTACACAGCACCAGCAGTACATCTCTGCACTTGTATTCTAGCCCTCTTGAAATGAATGCTAACATTCCATTTGCCTTCCTAACTGCCAACTGAACCTGCATGTTAACCTTAAGAGAACCTGAACTAGGACTCCTCTGTCCCTTTGTGCTTCAGATTTCTGAAGCCTTTTCCCACTTAGAAAATAGTCTACATCTCTATTTTTCTTACAAAAGTGCATAACGTCACACTTTCCCGCATTATTCCATCTGCCACTTTTTGCCCACTCTTCTGATCTGTCCATGTCTTTCTGCAGTCTCCCACTTTCTCAACACTACCTGTCCCTCTGCCTATCTTTGTGTCATCCACAAACTTAGCAACAATGCCCTCAGTTCCTTTGTCCAGATCACCCTTGAATTGAGGGATAGCAATAGTAATGATGTCAGTAAATGTTTACAAATTTAGCTTAACATTTGAAACTTCAGCAATCCAGGCCCAGATGCTATATAATTCCATGTTACTGATACCTGGCAGTGATTGGGTGATGTCAGGAAAAAGCTGTCTCCAGCTCATCAAAGAAACGACCTTTTTATCTTCCAAAGTGGAAAAATTTACAACCCTTACTTTGATTGGGAAGAGCTGAGTATAAAGAAATTTGTATGCAGGAACATTTCTGATTCAAGTGCAAGGTGATGATGAGTTGCTTTATACTGTTTACTGTGCAGTTTCACTCATGCACAATATAGGCTGAGAGGCTATGTGAGGGCATTGATGTACTGTTGTCTACTGTGGGACAACTTTGGAAACTGGCTGAGTCACAGGAAATTGATTGCAACTTCAAGGAAAATAGAAATGAGACTCAAGGGGAGAAATTTATTCACGGAACAGCTCCTACATGAGTGACTATTGCCCCCATGTCTATTGATAGTTCACAGAGAGAAACAGGTTCAAACAACACAGAATCCCGACAGAGAACATTCAGCCCATCAAGTCTGCACTGATGCTCCGAAGGACATCCCACCCAGACCCCACCCTATCCCTGTACAAAACATACAAAAATTGCTGCAGGAACTGAAGAGGGGTCACTGGACCCGAAATGTGAACTCTGCTTTGTCTTGACAGATGCTGCCAGCCCTGCTGAGTATGCCAGTAATTTCTGTTGTTGTTTCAGATTTTCAGCATCTGCAGTACAGCACAGGAACAGGCCCTTCAGCCCACCATGTCTGTGCCGTCCATGATGCCATTCTCAATTCATCCCACCTGCCTGCACATGTTCTGCATTCCTCTATTGCCTGCCTATTCATGTGTCTGTCTAAATGCCTGTTAAACTAAGTGGGTCAATTTCAAAAGATAGTTATGTCATTTTATTTAAAGAAACTACAGTGGAATTATTTACTTTGTTGAACAGTAACATAATCATAGAATCTCTACAGTGCGGAAGGACGCCATTTGACTCATTCAATCCACACCAAATCTCTGAAGAGCACCCCACTCCCCGACCCTATCCCCATAACCCTGCATTTACCATGGCTAATCCACCTAACCTACTTGCTGCAGGATTCCAAGCCTCTTACTTGGTCTTGTAGCCATAGTGTTTATATGACTAGGTCAGTTTAGTTTCTGCTCAATATTAAGTGCAGGATGTTAATAGTGGGGGATGCAGTGATGGTAATGCCAATAACATCAAAGTGTTACCATCGATGGTTGAATTTTCTCTCATCAGGGACAGTCATCGCCTGGAGCTTGTGCAACACAAATTGTACTATCAGTCCAAGTCTGGATGTTGGTCTAGATCTTGCTGTATACAGGCGCAGACTGCTTTACCATATGAGGGTGTTTGAATGGTGTTGACCATTATGCAGTCAATGAACATACCCATTTCTGACCTCATGATGAAAGGAAGATCATTGATGAAGCAGCTGAAGGTAGTTTAGCCTGAGACACTACCCTGACAAACTCTTGCATTGATGTCCTGGAGTTGAGATGACTTTCCAACAACTGTCTTCCTTTGAGGTAGGTATGACTCCAACTGGAGAGAGATTCCAACTCCTCAACCCAGATTGTATTGATTCCAGTTTTCCTGGAGCGCCTCTAACCCACACTTGGTTGCTGTCTTGATGTCAAGGACAATCACTTTCATAAGTTCTGAAGTTCAGCTCTTTTGTCCATGTTTCGACCACGACTATAATGAGGTCAGGAGCTGAGTGGCCCTGGTGGAACCCTAACTAGGCATCAGTGAGGAGGTTATTGCTAAGCAAGTGCCATCTCATTGCAATGTGGGTGACCCCTTCCATCACTTATCTGATGATCAAGATTAGATTGCTGAGTGACATTTAGCCGGGTTTCAATTGTCCTATTTATTGTGCACTATCCATACATCATAAGGTTGATGGCTACAGTTTGGCAAGGGGTGTGGCTAGTTTTGGAGCACAAATCTTTAGTACTGTTGCCTGTTGTCTGAGCCCATAGCCTTCAGAGTATCCAGTGTCTTCTGTTGTTTCCTGATCTCATATGGAGTGAATTGGGTTGGTTAGAGGTTGGCATCTGTGATACTTGGAACCTCAGGAGAAGGACTTCTGGCTGAAAATAGATGCAAATATTTCAGCCTTATCTTGTGCACTGATGTGTTAGACTCATTCGTGGTTTGAAAGAAAATCCTAATACTCACTCCTTTATCTCAAGTTAAACTTATGTTACAACATAGTTTCATGGCTATTGAAGGCTCTAAAGGATGAAAATTTATCTGAGAGTCTAGGTCATGGCTGATGGATCGTGTAGGGCATCATAACTCTATCAGAACCATTATCCAATACAACATCTCGCCTCAAACTTTTATCTCCATAATTAGCACTGATCATGCAGCTATTCAATTACATTTACCACTATCTCAGCATCCAAGCTTTACAAGGATATTGCCAGGTTGAAGGGTTTGAGCTATAGGGGGAGGCTGAATAGGCTGGGGCTATTTTCCCTGCAGCCTCAGAGGCTGAGGGGTGACCTTATAGAGGTTTATAAAATCATGAGGGGCTTGGATAGGGTGAATAGCCAAGGTCTTTTCCCCAGGGTAGGGATGTCCAAAACTAGGTGGAATAGGTTGAAGGTGAGAGGGGTAAGATTTAAAAGGGACCTAAGGGGCAACTTTTTCACGCAAAGGGTGGTGCGATATGGAATGAGCTGCCAGAAGAAGTAGTGAAGGCTGGTATAATTACAACATTTAAATGGTATCTGGATGGGTATATGAATAGGAAGGGTTTAGAGGGATAAGGGTGAAATGCTGGCAAATGGGACTAGATTAATTTAGGATATCCAGTCAGCGTGGACGAGTTGGACCAAAGGGTCTGTTTCCATGCTGTACAACTCTATAACTGAACCTTATCTGATGTTTGTACATGGGTGCCTGCAGCAGGAATCTGTGCCTGCAATCATGTCGCACTGCAGGTGACCCCACCACACTATACATTCTCGCACACGCATACATACAGACTATCTCTCCCTCTCACTCTCTCACACACACACACATACACACAAACACTTTCTCTCTCCCATATGCACACACACACACATACTTTCTCTCTACCCCCTCACAGACACACAGACACAGACACACACACACACACACACACACACACACACACACACACACTCTCTCTCCCCCACCAAACACATACACACATGCACTCTCTCTCTATCTCCCAAAAGCACATGCACACACATTTGCTCTCTACCCCCCTCACTCACACACACACACACATGTGAATGTATGGGGTGAATTTGTATTTGCAAATACATTTTATTTTGTTCAAAAAGCACATAATTTAAAGACAGTCAGTCAGTATGGCATTTTATAAATTCCTGCTTTAGAAATAAAACCAGCCTGACTTCAAATCAAAACACAAACAGACTCTAAACAAGGCCTCGCACCTAACATGCATTTTCTGAAATGTCACCTCTTCTTTACACTGTTAGAACCTTTAGTTCTCTCAGGACTCTGACTAGAAAGGAATTTGGGGATTTACATATACATATTAATCAACTAAAACCTTCCAACTGATTAAAGATTTAGCGGCATCTTCGGTTTGTTTAGTATATCCTCATCAATGGTATGAACCTTTGATCTTTTACTTCTAAATTCTTTCACTAACACCTGAAGAAGGACTGAAGCTCTGAAAGCTTGTGTTTTCAAATAAATCTGTTGGACTATAACCTGGTGTCATGTGACCTCTGACCTTGCAATAGGTAGGATGGACCGCAACTGATGACGTGTGTTTCTTTCAGCCTGGAGACACCAATTACAGAACACTAACCATTACAACTTGAATCAGATAAGTCTACACCAATTTGGAGCCAAATCTAGAGCCACCATGTCACAGAGCCACACATTCAAGGTGCTTCCTGCAGCACTCTGAAAGCTTGTGATTTCAAGTAAACCTGTTGGTTTATAGCCTGGTGTCCTGTGACTTCTGACTTTATCCATTCCATCCAACACTAGCACCTCCACACCCTTTGGATAAGGGTGCTAAACCACACCCCTACCTGTTTTCTTAGATGGACACAGCTCCTCCCATGGTTCAATATGAAAATGATCTTTGTTTATCTCAAAACATACAAAACTTGTCTGCTTTCGGGAATTCTGAAGTTATTTCAACATGATTATTTATGCTTTACCGTGCACAGTTCCCTTCCATACCATCTTGTTGAAAAGAGATGCTAAAAGACACAATGCCTGGGTCTAAGAGCTTCTGTTCACATTATTAGGTCAATTTAGTTCATATTTCATGGGATTATCACTTTCTAATCCATGAAATTGGTTGCAGCACTTCCCTACTTTGGAGGACATTGCAAAAGTAATTCACTCTTCGTGAAGCATTTTAAAACGTCCTGAGGTCCTGTGTGGATTAATGTCTGTCATTGTATGATAAACACTTGTGAATTCTTTTACTGTCAAGAATGAAATACAGTTGACCTCAGACTTTAGGACAACTCTGAAGGTATTGATTATGTGACATTTCTTTCCAAATATACATTCTAAGTGTTAGTTAGATATATGAAATTAGGTTAAGATAATCATCTGCCTTTAATATCACTGAGCGATGAGGATCCTTTGGGTTACTATATTTACTGCTCTCTATCCATACTGAATTGCTTTCTTAACCCTGGAATGAGTGTTAAAACAAATTAATGTCCCCTTTTGAAAGTGGCATTCCAATCTTATTATTATATTCTTCCTATACCCCCTCTTGCATCAGCCAGACATTTGCAGTTTGAAAACATGTATTTTTAGATTTATTTCTGTCGAGGCAGCATTATATGTGATACATGTTTGCGAGCCTAAGGCATGTCGGCTGCAAAATCCAATCAGGCTTCAAAAAGAAGGGTCTAGGTCCGAAACGTCAAGCTTTCCTGCTCCTACAATGCTGCTTGGCCTGCTGTATTCATCCAGTTCTACACCTTGTTATCTCACAATTAACGTGTCTGTTGGTGCCAATGCAGATAGCTCCCAAGTTTAGGACCGTGTGTTAATTTAAATGATTATATAGCACAGCCAGCTACTGAGTCGCTGCCCACTTGAGCAACACATGCAAAATCCTACAAAACAGGCAAGAGATAAAGCTAGCTTGCCTGGGTGCCAGTAAGTCTGCAACTCTTAAAGAAAGTGAACGTTGTGATGGGAACATGTGCCAGAAGTGACTTGCAAATGGTGACGTCTCAACAATGGCATAGCTCAGGTAGAATGCAAGGCTTTTCAACATTGCACTGGAGGCCTTAGTGCTAAAGGGAGAGCAGAAAGGAGATGTGACCTATCCACAGTAGGCTCTTGATGCAAATCCCTGACTATGTAGCATCAGTGTAACTTGCATAAGAAACGTGTGCCCGTCCCAAGACACCCTTTGGATCTCTGAGGCCGTTCATTGCATGAAAACCGACTGAGGAAGCGTCACTGGACCCAAAATGTTAACTCTGATTTCTCTCCACAGATGCTGCCAGACCTGCTGAGCTTTTCCAGAAATTTCTGTTTTTGTTTCTGATTTCCAGCATCTGCAGTTCTTTCAGTTTTTATTTTATGAATTGTTGAATTTTGGGCAGTGAATCTCTCTTTCTGTTTGACATCTCAGTTGCTCTGCTGTGCACTTTCCTTATTTTCTGTTTCGATATTTGTAGGAATATTTTGGTCATTCAGCAGCCTTGGTAATGTTTCCCCCTCATGAGACAATCTAGAATGGGAGATCATAGTTTGAGGCTAAGATTTAAAACAGATAAGGGGAAATTACTACTCTCAAAGGGTCATGAATCTATAGAATTTACTCCCCCAGAGTGTAGTGGATCACAGGAATATCATTTTTTTCTTAATCATAGAATCCCTACACTGTCGAAATAGGCCCTTCGGCCCAACACATCCACACCAAACCTCAGAGCATCCCACCCAGACCCGAACCCCTGTAATCCACCTGTGGACTGTGGGAGGAAACCAGAGCATCTGGAGGAAACCCACGCAGACACAAGGAGAATGTGCAAACTCCACACAGTCATCAAGGCTGGAATTGAACCTGGGTTGCTAGCGCTGTGAGGCAGCAGTGCTAACCATTGATCCACCATGCCACCCCTTCAAGAAGGTAAACAAACTTCTAATTAGTGATGGGTTAAGAGTCATGGGGAGTGGGCAGGAAAATGGAATTGAAACCAAGATGAGGGCAGCCATGATCGTATTAAATAATGGAACAGGCTTGCGGGGCTGAATAGCTTCCTTCTGTTACTCGTTCTTACATTCTCACTTCATGAACCAATATTTTTTTGTATTTGTGCTTTTGCTGTGGATGGATCAAATGATCTTGAAATAACTTGGACGCACTCATAAACAATGTTATCCTACAAAATGGAAATCAATTCTTGCATCATAAATGTTCATCATCATAGATCATAGAATCCCTACAGTGCGGAAACAGGCCCTTTGGCCAACAAGCCCACACCGACCCTCAGAGCTTCCCATCCAGACCCATCCCTCCATAACCCAACTAATCTACACATCCCTGGACATTACAGGGCAGTATAGCATGGCCAATCCACCTAGCCTACACATCTTTGTCTGTGGAGGAAACACACACAGACACAGGGAGAATGTGCAAACTCCACACAGACAGTTGCCTGAGGTTGGAATGTAACCCAGGTCCCTGGCACTGTGAGGCAGCAGTGCTGACCACTGAGCCATCATGCCACCCTTAAACTCAACTCATCCCTACCAAACTTCAGCATAATAACCAACCAACAGAACAAGATACCAGTGGTGGGATTTGAACACATGCCTCCGAGGAGACTAGAGCCTGAATCCAGTGCCTTAGACCGCTCGGCCACACTACCATAGGCAGAGGCACCACTGGGTATAAAAATCAAAATCTACTTTCATCTTCACATTATTATAACCATGATTTTGACTTACATAAGATTTTCTTTTTAAATCCTATTTACATGGTCAGAGCTATATTGACAGTGTAAAGTTAGAAAACAGCATAAGCCAACTGTGTAGACCTTCAGTATTGCAGAGTAATGCAATGAAGCCCCAATTTCAGCTCAACATTGGCACCATGTATTTCAGGAATAGGTTTGGGTTCATCTGGAATATCATCCAATCCTTGGCTTTAGGAAGAAAGTCAAACTTTGGAGAAAGTATAAAGGAGATTTAAAAAAACAAGGACTTCAGCAGTAGGAGAGACTGGAACAGCTGTGATCCAGGTGGACTACATTCGTTCCTATTCAATGAAATCACAAAAGAGGTGGCAGTGGCATGATTAAACTATATTAAAGTTCTTCAGAAAAACAAAGAAAGCCTCAGTTGACTGGAAGTTAGTAAATGACATTCCTAGCTTTAAAGTAGGGAGTAGAAGCAAATCAGGGAAATAAAGAGTATTTAATTTATTATTGGCAATGGGAAAGGTAATGGAACCTTTCATCAAAGGGAAGGGCAAGATTGGCAATTAAATATCCCAGGATATAGATGCTTTAGGCGGGATAGAGAGGGAGGTAAAAGGGGTGGAAGAGTTTCATTACTGGGCAAAGAGGATATCACAGCTGTGCTGAAGGAGGGCACTATGGAGGACTCAAGCAGTGAGGCAATAATGGGCAGAGCTCAGAAATAGGAAGGGTGCGGTAAAAATGTTGGGGCTATACTACAGGCCTCCCAACAGTGAGCGTGAGATAGAGGCACAAATATGCAGACAGATTATGGAAAGATGTAGGAGCAACAGGGTGGTGGTGATGGGAGATTTTAATTTTCCCAACATTGACTGGGATTCACTTAGTGTTAGGGGGTTAGATGGAGCAGAATTTGTAACGAGCATCCAGGAGGGTTTTCTAGAGCAGTATGTAAATAATCCAACTTGGGAAGGGGCCATACTGGACCTGATGTTGGGGAATGAGCCTGGCCAGATGGTTGAAGTTTCAGTAGGGGATTACTTTGGGAATAGCGATCATAATTCCATAAGTTTTAGAATACTGATGGACAAAGACGAGAGTGGTCCTAAAGGAAGAGTGCTGAATTGGGGGAAGGCCAACTATAGCAAGATTCGACAGAAGCTGGGGAATATGGAGTGGGAGCAGCTGCTTGAGGGTAAATCCACATTTGATATGTGGGAGGCTTTTAAAGAGAGGTTGATTAGCGTGCAGGACAGACGTGTCCCTGTGAAAATGAGGGATAGAAAGGGCAAGATTAGGGAACCATGGATGACGGGTGAAATTGTGAGACTAGCAAAGAGGAAAAAGGAAGCATACATAAGATCTAGGTGACTGAATATTGGGAAAGTAGGACCAATCTGAAACGAGGAATTAAGAGGGCTAAAAGGGGTCATGCAATATCTTTAGCAAACAGGTTAAGGAAAATCCCAAAGCCTTTTATTCATACATAAGGAGCAAGAGGGTAACTAGAGAAAGGGTTGGCCCACTCAAGGACAAAGGAGGGAAGTTATGCGAGGAGTCAGAGAAAATGAGTGAGATTCTTAATGAGTACTTTACATCGGTATTCACTGAGGGGAGGGACATGTTGGATGTTGAGGTTAGAGATAGATGTTTGATTACTCTAGGTCAAGTCGGCATAAGGAGCGGGTAAGTGTTGGGTATTCTAAAAGGCATTAGGGTGGACAAGTCCCCAGGTCCGGATGGGATCTATCCTAGGTTACTGAGGGAGGCAAGGGAGGAAATAGCTGGGGCCTTAACAGATATTTTTGCAGCATCCTTGAGCACGGGTGAGGTCCCGGAGGACTGGAGAATTGCTAACGTTGTTCCCATGTTTAAGAAGGGTAGCAAGGATAATCCAGGTAATTATAGACCGGTGAGCCTGATGTCAGTGGTGGGGAAGCTGCTGGAGAAGATACTGAGGGATAGGATCTATTTACATTTGGAAGAAAACGGGCTTATTAGTGATAGGCAGCATGGTTTTGTGCAGGGAAGGTCATGTCTTACCAACTTGATAGAATTCTTTGAGGAGGTGACAAAGTTGATAAATGAGGGAAGGGCTGTAGATGTCATATACTTGGGCTTCAGTAAAGTGTTTGATAAGGTTCCCCATGGTAGGCTAATGGAGAAAGTGAAGTCACATGGGGTCCAGGGTGTACTAGCTAGATGGATAGAGAACTGGCTGGGCAACAGGAGACAGAGAGTTGTAGTGGAAGGGAGTTTCTCAAAATGGAGAACTGTGACCAGTGGTGTTCCACAGGGATCCGTGTTGGGACCACTGTTGTTTGTGATATACATAAATGATCTGGAGGCACATATAGATGGCCTGATTAGCAAATTTGCAAATGACACTAAGATTGGTGGAGTAGCAGATAGTTAAGGGGACTGTCGGAGAATGCAGCAGAATATAGATAGATTGGAGAGTTAGGCGGAGAAATGACAGATGGAGTTCAATCAAGGCAAATGCGAGGTGATGCATTTTGGAAGATCCAATTCAAGGGCGAACTATACGGTAAATGGAAAAGCCCTGGGGAAAATTAATGCACAGAGAGATCTGGGTGTTCAGGTCCATTGTACCCTGAAGGTGGCAGCGCAGGTCGATAGAGTGGTCAAGAAGGCGTATGGTATGCTTTCATTCATCAGATGGGGTACTGACAACGAGAGTTGGCAGGTCATGTTACAGTTGTATAGGACTTTGGTTCGACTGCATTTGGAATACTGCGTACAGTTCTGGTCGCCACATTACCAAAAGGATGTGGATGCTTTGGAGAGGGTGCAGAGGAGGTTCACCAGGATGATGCCTGGTATGGAGGGCACTAGCTTTGAAAAGAGTTTGAGTAGATTAAGATTATTTACATTAGAAAGATGGAGGTTGAGGGTGGACCTGATTGAGGTCTACAAAATCATGAGAGGTATAGACAGGATGGATAGCAACAAGCTTTTTCCCAGAGTGGAGCACTCAATTACTGGGGGTCACGATTTCAAGGTGAGAGGGGAAAAGTTTAAGGGACATATTCATGGAAAGTTCTTTACGTAGAGGGTGGTGGGTGCCTGGAATGCATTGCCAGTGGAGGCGGTAGAGGTGGGCACAGTAGCGTCATTTAAGATGTATCTAGACAGATACATGAATGGGCAGGGAGCAGAGGGATACAGGTCCTTGGAAAATAGGCAACAGTTTAGATAGAGGATCCAGATCGGCGCAGGCTTGGAGGGCAGAAGGGCCTGTTCCTGTGCTGTAATTTCCTTTGTTCTTTGTTCTTAAATAAGTACCAGAAAAGTGTGTAGAAACTGAAAGTGTAATTGAATATATGTGTCGTCATCTCTGACCTACTGTAGCAACAGTATTTATATGGAGAGACCAGTTCAGTTTCTGTTCAATGGTGACATCTAGCATGTTGATAGTGGGGGATTCAGCGATGGTAATGCCTTTGCATGTCAAGGAGCAGTGGTTAGATTCTGTTTTGATGGAAATGGTCATTGCCTGGCACTTGTGTGATACAATCTTACCTGCCACTTCTCAACTCAAGCCAGGCCTTTCTGCAATCAAAGATGGACACTTCAGTATCTGAAGAGTCAAGGATGGTGCTGAGGGTCGTGCAATCATCTGTCAACATTCCACCTCTGCCCCATGATGGATGCATGGCATGGGACAGTGATGTACATCAGGGTCCAATAACTGGTCCTGGGCCCTAGGGGGCGCATTGAGTTCAAATCAGAGGGTGAGGGCAGGGCTACTCTGATCAGATCAGAGGCCAGGGGCAGAATTGAAGTCTTGGACTAGGAGCAGTGTTCTGGCAACAATCACCATCCCTTCCCCTGGTCAGAAGGGATGGAGGTCATCGATGAAGCAGCTGAAGATGGTGGAGCCTTGGACTCTGCCCTGAGGAACTCCTGCAGAGATGGAGTTGTGATGACCAATCTCCCACAACTATGATCATCTTCCATTGCGCCAGGTATGACTCCAGCCAGCGGAGATATTTCCCCCATGTGATGGCAATTCTGATAATGAAAGTGGTAAAATGGAAATAATTTTAAAATGGGGCTATGTTTATTTCCCATGGTAACTTGTGCCTTTGCAAGATTGTCCTGGGAAGAATGATTCTTGATACATTGTCCTGGAAATAAATGGTCATTACAGTTTTGTCACTGCGGGAAGGTACCAGATGCTTGTTCTCAATTTTCTAGAACATGGGCTGTTCATTGTTTTCTGTCCTTTCCTTTGGCGATCACTTCTACAAATCTTTGATCAAGTATCATGTATTTCCCACATTGATTCATGACGAGTCCTGTATCGCTTCAATCTTATTTATGTTTCTTGAATTTGTTTGGTGGGCCAGGGAACATGAGTGGTAATGACAAAGAACCTGATTAGTTGGTTCCAAATAAGTGAGCAGCTTTGAAAGAAAAGAATGGCGCCCCAGATTTAACATTGTGACCTCTGTAAGGGATACTTACGCTTTCCTTTAATCCTCTTTGTGTAAGACCATGTTTTTTACTGTGTAAGGTTTGTACCAAGGTGCTTGTATCTGAGATGGCACCATTAAAAGACAGCCATTGTAAAAACTTTTCACCGTACTCCTATACTTCTGTACTGTAATACAAGTGACAATATTCTATTACCAAACCAGCTGTGCACCAGCAACAATTCAAATTATGTGTCTTGCGTTCATGGGGTGAAGATGGTACATCTACGGGAATGACCATAGGATTATTTTACTTGCCGCTTCTCAGCTCAAGCCTGGATATTGTCCAGGCCATTCTGCATTTGAACATGGAATGCTTCAGTATCTGAGGATTATGGTACATTTTTACTTTGGGGGATGATTTTCCTGGATCGATTGGATTGTCTTACCAAATAGAGGAAAGTCAAGTCTTCTTATTTATTTGTTCACAGGATGTGAGTGTCACAGACTAGGCCAGCATTTATTACCCACCCCTAATCAGCCAGATGCTTTTGAGAATCAACCACATTGCCATGGGTCTGGAGTCACATGTCGGCCAGATCAGGTAAGGATGGCAGTTTCCTTCCCTAAATAGCATTAGTGAACCAGATAGGTTTTTCTGACAATCAATTTTAGTTCCATGGTCAACATTAGACTCTTAATTCCAGATTTTAATTGAATTCAAATGCCACCATCTGCTATAATGAGAACATTAAGGGGTGGTGATGGTCTAGTGGTGTTACCACGAGCCTATTAATTGTGGAAACACAGCTAATGTTCTGGGGACCTGGATTCAAATCCCAGCATGGCAGATGGTGGAATTTGAAATCAATTTTAACAAAAAAAGTGGAATTACAAATTTATTGATGACCATGAAACCATTGCCAATTGTTGGATAAACCCTTCTGGCTCAGGTTACGTGGAACAATCCCTCTTCCGTACCTACACTGGCCCAAAACCCCACCTCTTCCTCCGTGACATTGATGACTGTATCAGCGCCGCCTCGTGCTCCCACGAGGAGATCGAACCGTTCATCCACTTCACCAACACCTTCCACCCCAACCTGAAGTTCACCTGGACCATCTCCAACACTTCTCTCTCCTTCCTGGACCTCTCTGTCTCCATCTCGGGTAACCACCTAGAAACCGATATCCATTTCAAGCCCACCGACTCCCACAGCTACCTAGAATACACCTCCTCCCACCCACCTTCCTGCAAAAATGCAATCCCCTATTCCCAATTCCTTCGCCTCCACCGCATCTGCTCCCAGGATGAGGCATTCCACTCCCGTGCATCTCAGATGTCCTCATTCTTCAAGGACCGCAACTTCCCCCCCACAGTGGTCACGAACGCCCTCGACCATGTCTCCCGCATTTCCCGCAACTCATTCCTCATGCCCCGTCCCTGCAATAACAACCAAAAAAGAGTCCCCCTCGTCCTCACTTACTACCCCACCAACCTCTGGATCCAACGCATCATCCTCCGACACTTCCACCATCTGCAATCTGACTCCACCACCAAAGACATTTTTCCCTCCCCATCCTTGTCTGCTTTCCGGACGGACCACTCTCTCCGTGACTCCCTTGTCCGCTCCACACTCCCCTCCAGCCCCACCACACCCGGCACTTTTCCCTGCAACCGCAGGAAGTGCTACACCTGCCCCCACACCTCCTCCCTCACCCCAATCCCAGGCCCCAAGAAGACTTTCCACATCAACCAGATGTTCACCTGCACATCTGCCAGTGTGGTATACTGCATTCTCTGTACGTTGTGGCCTCCTCTACATTGGAGAAACCAAGCGGAGGCTTTGGGACCACTTTGCAGAACACCTGCGCTCAGTTCACAATAAAGAACTGCACCTCCCAGTCGCGAACCATTTCAACTCCCCCTCCCATTCCTCAGACGACATGTCCATCTTGGGCCTCAATGCCACAATGATGCCACCCGAAGGCTGCAGGAACAGCAAATCATATTCAGCCTGGGAACCCTGCAGGCCAATGGTATCAATGTGGATTTCACAGGCTTCAAAATCTCCCCTCCCCCAACCGCATCCCAAAACCAGCCCAGCTCGTCCCCGCCTCACTAACCTGTTCTTCCTCTCACCTATCCCCTCCTCCCACCTCAAGCTGCACCCCCATCTCTTATCTACTAACCTCATCCCGCCCCCTTAACCTGACCGTCCTCCCTGGACTGATCTATCTCCTCCCTACCTCCACTCACCTTTACTGGCTCCATCCTCGCCTCTTTGATTTGTCTGTCTCCTCTCCACGTATCCTCTCCTCTATCCATCTTCTATCCGCCTCCCCCTCTCTCCCTATTTATTTCAGAACCCTCTTCCCCTCCCCCATTTCTGATGAAGGGTCTAGGCCCGAAACATCAAGCTTTCCTGCTCCTATGATGCTGCTTGGCCTGCTGTGTTCATTCAGCTCCACACCTTCTTGGCTCACTAATGTTCTTCAGGGAAGGAAATTTGCCATCCTCACCTGGACTGGCCGACATGTGACTCCAGACCCACAGCAATGTGGCCGGCTCTCAACTGCCCTCTGAAAAGGCCTAACAAGCCATTCAGTTCAAGGGCAGATAGGGATGGGCAACATTGCTGGTTAGCCTTCAACACCCACACCCCATGAGTAAATAAAAAAGATTAACTGAGTCTCTTAGATTAATATAAAGCAAAGAACTACAGATTCTGGAGATCTGAAACAAATAAAAACTGTTGGAGAAACTCAGCAGGTTTGGCAGCATCTGTGGGAAGAAAACAGAGTTAACACTTCACGTCTAGTGACCCTTCTACAGATATCAATTCTCTGGATTTATCTGCTAGCAATAATACCACTAAACCATCTGAGAAACATGCATCCTATGTTTATTTGTACGTTCATCTAAAAGAGTTGAGAACAATTAACCTCCCTCAACTCATTTTATCAGGGGATTCCACTAGACCAGAGGGACAAACAGGAACATCTGCAACGACAAGGTGCAGAGCTGGATGAACACAGCAGGCCAAGCAGCATCAGAGGAGCAGGAAAGCTGACGTTTCGTGAAAATTTTCTGAAGAAGGGTCTAGGCCCGAAACATCAACCTTCCTGCTCCTCTGATGCTGCTTGGCCTGCTGTGTTCATCCAGCTCCACACCTTGTTATCTCAAATCAATCATGATCTTTTTGAATGGCAGAACAGGCTCAAAGGTCCAAATGGCCTACTCTTGTTTCTTGTTTCTGTTTTCTACAAGGGGCTTTGAATGTGGGCACTGGGGATGAAGTGGGAAATTAAACCTATGTTGTCATGAGTTGGGTTTGCAACATATTTAAGCAGGTAAAGTGACTGACAAAGACTTGGGGACCAATTTCCTACTCAGATTACATGCAGGTTGAGACATGGAAAGAAGAATACGAAAAAACTGCAGGAAGAATGTTTGTACAGCATTAATACTGCAAAAGATTTGGAATGAACTTAATCTGGCTACAGCAATCTCATTCAGATAAATCTGGTATAACAAGGTGTAGAGCTGGATGAACACAGCAGGCCAAGCAACATCAGAGGAGCAAGAAGGCTGATGTTTCGGGCCTAGACCCTTCTTGAGAAGCAGGGTCATTTCTGAAGAAGGGTCTAGGCCCGAAATGTCAGCCTTCCTGCTCCTATGATGCTGCTTGGCCTGCTGTGTTCATCCAGCTCTACACCTTGTTGTCTCAGATTCTCCAGCATCAGCAGTTCCCACTATCTCAGGAACATCTGCACTTGTTTTGAACATCTTTCAAAACAAGATTTTTAAACTCTATGTTAGAAACTGGTTGACTGTATGTTATTAGTGTTGAGTAACCGAGGAATATTCTACAATCTGATTCTAACTAACAGACTGACTGAACCCTTGGACAAATATGAACTGATCAGAAGAAGTCAGCGTGGTTTCATAGAAACATAGAAAATATTTGCAGGAGTAGGCCATTCGGATATTATATGTATGGATTCCCAGAAGGCTTTGAAAAGGTAACACCAAATTAACACAAATTATGGGCAATCTATGTCCATGGGTACACGACAGATTAGAAGGAAGATGATGCAGTATGGGGACTACCAATGACTAATATCTCCAATTAACAAGATACAATTAATGGTGTCCTGCAGAGATCTGTATTGGTTTTCAGTTTTTCAATATGCTTGATCAATGACATAGATGAAAGAATAAGGAGCCAGGTTTCCAGATTAACAGGTTAAGGTGGAACAGCAAGTAATGTAGATGGGAGCAGAAAATTTGCAAATGAGCTTTGATGGATGTTGGTAGGAAAATTGAGCAGATCCAGTTCAAAGTGGGGAAATGGGAAGACATCCATTTTGGACATAAGAGAGAATACGTTATTTTCTAATTGGTAAAAGCCGGGATCTGTGATGGTGCAACGTTATTTCAGTGTCCAGTTGCAGAAATTACCAAAAGCTGATTGACATGGATAAATAAAAAGTTAAAATGGCAAGTAGGATGTCCTTTAACCCAAGTGGCCTGGACTATCAGAGGGTGGAAGTGTATCACCTTTGTATTAAACTCTAGTCAATCACATTTGAAGTATTGCATTCAATTCTGGGTACTATACGTCAGGAAGATATTTAAAACTGCAACACAGGTTTATTAGAACTATACTGGAGCTAAAGGGTTAAGTTAGGAGGCCAAGTTGCATAGACTATGCTTGTGGGAGTGTTTAAAATTATTGTCGTTCTTGATTAGGAAGATAAGGTTATACCACATCCTCTGGGGGAATAAGTTTACAATTATTGTTAGCCTTAGCCAGTGGAAATCTGTAGGTCTGTTCCTTGAAAAGCTGTTGTGGATCGGTTGATCTAAAGGTTCAAAGCTGCAATTGATAAGTTTTGTTGTTGGGTAAGGTTGTAAAAGTGTTTAAAGGTAAAGGAAGTAAATGGAAATGTGGAACAAATCAGCAATTGCAGAATGGGCTTGAGTGGTCCATTTTTGTCCTACTATTCTTCGGTCAAAATTAAGTCAAGATGTTTTTCATTAATCTTTGTTTTTTGATGTCAAAAATGGCAGAGACAAACCACAGAGATTAAACTAAACGCAGCAACAAATAACCCACTGTCACTTCCTTTAGAAGTATGGTTTTTCTAAGAGTCCAAACCATAGTAGTTTGTCAAATGTTTTATGTGAGGTCTGTGAAAAAAAGTATGTACTTACACCCATACAGATAAAAAATAGATTTAGTTAGTGAATTATTAGAAAATATTGGGAAGGGACAGCATCACTCAAGTGTCTGTGCATTCACAGTGCTCATGGTTCATTCAAGGAATTACAAGCTAAATTGTAACTTTTGTTGTAAAAATACCACCCACACTGAAAGTGCAAGAATGGCTCCATCATCTCATGAGAGTGTTCGAAGCTTCCTTTATCTCTTCCTTTATGTGATGGCCTAGTGGTATAATCACTAGACTATTAATTGAGAGATCTAGGTAATGTTCTGGGAACTTGGGTTTGAATCATAGCTACAGCGGATCTTGAAATTTGAATTCAATAAAAAATCTGGAATTAAGAGTCTAATGATGGCCAGGAGACCATTTCTGATTGCTAGAATAACCTGCCTGGTTCACGATGTCCTTCGGGGAAGGAAACTGCCATCTTTACCTGGTCTGGCCTACATCTGACTCCAGACCCACAGTAATGCGGTTGACTCATAACTGCCCTCTGGACAATTAGGGAAGAGCAATAAATGCTGGCCTAGCCAGCGATGCCCTCATCCCTTGAATGAATAAAGAAATAAAAACATGTGACTCCAGCTTCAAAATCTCCCCTCCCCCAACCGCATCCCAAAACCAGCCCAGCTCATCTCCACCTCCCTAACCTGTTTTACCTCTCACCTATCCCCTCCTCCCACCTCAAGCCCCACCCCCATCTCCTATCTACTAACATCATCCCACCCCCTTGACCTGTCCGTCCTCCCTGGACTGACCTATCTCCTCCCTACACCCCCACCTACACTGACCTTTACTGGCTCCATCCCCGCCTCTTCGACTTGTCTGCCTCCTCTCTACCTATCCTCTCCTCTATCCATCCTCTATCCGCCTCCCCCTCTCTCCCTATTTATTTCAGAACCCTCTTCCCCTCCCCCATTTCTGATGAAGGGTCTCGGCTCGAAACGTCAAGTTTTCCTGCTCCTATGATGCTGCTTGGCCTGCTGTGCTCATCCAGCCCCACGCTTGTTATATCAACAGTAATGTGGTTGACTTTTAACTGCCCTCTGGGCAATTGGGGATGGGCAATAAATGCTGCCCCAGCTAGTAATGCCCATATGTTGTGAATGAATAAATTTTAAAAAAGACACCCATTTTAATTAGCTACCTTTTATAGAATTAGAGTATTCTCCCTAAATAGAAACTCAAATAAGCAGCTATTCAGTGATACTATCTGACTATCTTAATTGTTGTCATGGTCATTTGCTAATTCTAAAGGATTCTCTTCGAAAGAAATTTGTCTCAATAGTGATTGTTACGAAAGATGTTGACATTCTCTTTCTGTTATGAAAGATTACGCATTGAGAAAACGAGACAAATTACAACAAAGGATTGTATGAGGGCAACAGACTTGGTAAGAGTAATTTTGACTGAAGCTGATTCTTCAGAACATTTAGTCTCTCCCTTCCTGAATAGCAACTTTAAAGTCTGCCTTCTGCAGATTTACCAATTTCTCGAATAAGCCCTATATCCTGTTCAAAGCCAAATTTCCTGGCAGACCTTCTAGTTGCAGCTCAACAGCTATTTTTATTTCATCTGCAGGCCGCACTGGCTGGGGCAGCATTTATTGTCTGTCCCTAGTTGCCCTTGAGAAGGTTGAGGTGAGCTGCTTTTTTGAATCGCTGCAGTCCACGTACTGTAGTTATCCCACAATGCCCAAAGGGAAGGAGATTTTGGTTCAATGACGCTGAAGAATGGTGACATATGCCAAGTCAGGAATAGGAATGATTTGAAGGGTGTGATAACCCTTGCAAGGGCCATGAGGAGTCACTAATTAATCTCCATGTGGAGCTCATTGAGTATAAGTTCTTTTGGTAAAAGGCAATGGCCTGCCCAGCTAGAACTCATCACCTAAGCCCTTTATAAAGCAGCCCCAGTGCCTTCCTCTGGCACAGTGGTAGTGTCCCTACCCCAGGACCAGGAGCCTCGGGTTCAAGTCCCACCTGCTCCAGAGGTGTGTGATAACGTATCTAAACAGGTTGATTAGAAAAATAGTTTAATAAAAAAAAAGCAGACCCAGAACAGGTGCAGGCAGTGGACTCTGGAAGGGGTCATCTCTGTTGACTGCCCCTCTTCTGGAGTTATGTTCAAGCCCGGGTCATTGGAATGGGGGCACACAGTGTCCATCAATGCTCTCAATGCCTTTAGAGAGATATGGGCACAAGAATAAAAGGAAGAAGAAAAAGAAAGACAAAAAGGCAGATCTGAGTGGGCTCTTTAGGTGCAGTGGTAGTATCTCTACCTTTGAGCCAGGAGTCCCCAGTTCAAGTCCCACCTGCTGCAGAGGTGTGTAATAATGTCTCCGAACAGGTAGTTAGAACATATGATACAGGAGATCCAGTCAGTTTTGTCTGATAACACTTTCAAGTATAAAAAAAAGCAGACCCAGGGATGATTCTACAGATGTTTCTGTTCATCCTGGGCTGGGACTAGCCTATGTAAACCATGAATGGGGGCTCAATTTTGATGTTAAATAATAAATGATGTTCCTTTCCAGTTGGGCTTCCTGAGTTATTATATCCAGGAACTTGCAGGTGGTAGTGTTCTGGATTTTGGTTTGTAGTCTGCCTTCTCTTTGTTCTTATTCAGCTTTGTGTGCTCAGTATCATGGAGGAGGACTCAAAAGATGTGAACTTGTCAAGTGTCTAGTCAAAGCGATGAGTGATGCAGTAGATGAATGTCTCCTGCACATAGACAGTGGGACTGGCCAGAATGACCACTCATTGCCCTTCATTAGCAGGCTCCCTCCTTCCATCCCACCCTCTTGGCTCCTCCAATAGGAGATTCTGTCTCTGGAGGAGCAGCAAGATGAGGAGAGAGGAGATGTCTGGTTGAAAATGCAACTCAATCACCCACTTGCTCACTGTTCTGCTCTCGATTCCTGTCCAGAGCAAATTTGGGTTTAATTGAGAGAGATCACAGGCATGAAAATTACAGAGGTGAGGAAAAGGAAAGGTCCTGGAGGAATTCTAAAAACAAGAATGAGAATTTTCAAGTCAAAATGATGCTTGATTCAGAGATAATGTGGGTCAGAAAGCACAGAATCAATTGAGTAACGGGACTTGCTACAAGTTAAGTCACACCACAGTATGAGGATTGAGAACACGGTCCAGATGGTGGTGTCTGTGGGTCTTCATACTTTTGTGATAGAGCAATGATACTTCGTAAAAAAGGCACAACATTTGTGATTAAATTGATAAACCAAGTTGACCAACGCAATCATTTTTGCCACAATCATCTGCAATGCTCATAAGCCACTAATTTACAGCTGCGTATTTTGATTTAATCTGAGGCTAACCCTCTGTCCAGTCAATGGTTCAGTTTGCAAAGATGTCTCTCACAAAACCGAACAGACGAGAGGTGAGCAGCTGGCTTGAGACTGTGCTAAAGTAAGTGTTAATCCATAATTTAAAAGGAGTAATGCCCTCAAGATGAATTAAGGTTAAGATTGCTTTGGATAAATATGAAATAATTAACATGGTCCTGCTTCTGTAAAGGATGAGTGTTCCAAAAATAAATTTTATTTTCATTTTCATAAATTAAATTTTCAACTTTTCGTAAGGCTTGTATGAGGTACAACAGTACGGTTGTTTTGTTCGAAAGGTTAATTATTAAGTTATTAAGTTGTTTAGAAGTGATGAGCCTGTTGCCCCATTAATACCTTACAGTTCCAGCCTGCTGCAGTACACAAATTCTCACATAAATTTTTATTATAGGCTCCAGTGCTTTGTGTGGACATTTCTTATAAATTAAATGCAGGTTGATGGTAATTGCAGCCTAGTTTCTCTGCTCGCCATCACAGATCCATCCTTTTCATTCACTCTCTCATCAATACTGTCACAATCACAGAATTGTTACAGTGCAGGAGGAGAGCATTCAGCGCCATTGTGTCGGCACAGACTCTCTGAATGAGCTTTATGACTTAGTGCCATGCTCACATCTTCTCCACATGTCCCTGCACGCAGTCTCAGTTGAACCTACCTCCTCCATACTTCCAAGCAGAGCATTCCAGACTCTGACTACTTGCTATGTGAAAAAATTCTTTTTCACCTCAAATTTGCTTCTGCAAAGTACTTTAAATCTATGCCCTCTGGTTCTCAATCCCTTTCCGAATTGGAATAGTGTGTCCCTATCTGCTCTGTCTCCATTCCTTATGATGTTGAAAACTTCAGTCAAATCTCCTTTTAGCCGTCTCAACTGCAAGGGAAAAAGTCCCAACATCGTTAATCATAAGAGCAGGAACAGGCCATTCAATGAGATCATGACTGATCTGTGACCTAGTTCTGTATGTCTTTGGCCCATATCCCTAATACCTTAGCTTAACAAAAAATGTAGATTTAAAATTAACTGATCTAGCATCCACTGCCATTTGTGGAAGAGAGTTCTACATACCTACCACCACTTACTCATAGAAGTGTTTCCTAACATCTCTCCGGAATGGTCTGGCCCTAATTTTCAGACCATGCTCCTCGATCTGATAACTGAAGTTTCTCTCTATAATTTTCTTCCCTCCTACTGACATGAACGCTGTGAACTGTCGAATTTATATCTGAGATTGAGATCTGAGTTGCAGGAAATACGATTGTAACTACTTGGAGGAAATGCTCCATCTCTACGCATGTGCAATATCATGACTCAATTCAGAAAAGTGCAGCGATAATTGAGCTGCACTATTCCACAAACCATCACAAACGGTCGAGCTGATCACTGGCAACTAATGCTTGTGCCACATAAATGCCAGGCAATGGCAATCTAACCAGTGCCCATTGACATTCAATGGTGTCATCACTGAATCCCCCACTACAAATATCCTGGGGGGTTACCATTGACCAGAAACTCAACTAGACTCACCACATAAACACAGTTGCAAGAAGAACAGGTAAGAGACTAGAAATACTGTGATGTGTAACTCACTTCCTGGCTCCTCAAAGCCTGTCCATCATCTATTCTATCATAGAATACTCCCCATTTGCCTGGATGGGTGCAGCTCCAACAACACTCAAGAAGCTTGAAACCGTCCAGGACAAAGCAGCCTGGTGACTGGCACCACATCCACAAGCATTCACTCCCTCCACCACCGACGCTCAGTAGCAGCAGTGTGTACTTCCTGCTGCACTGCAGAAATTCACTAAAGATCCTCAGACAGCACCTTCTAAACACACAACCACTTCCATTGAGAAGGACAAGGGCAGCAGATACTTGGGAACACCAGCCCCTGCAAATTCCCATCCAAGCCACTCACCATCCTGACTTGGGAATATGTTGCTGTTCCTACACTGTCGCTGGGTCAAAATCCTGGAATTCCCACCCTCAGGGCATTATGGATCAACCTAAAACATGTGAACGGCAGTGGTTCGAGAAGGTCATCACCACCACATTCTCAGGGCAATTAGGGATAGGCCATAAATGCTGGCCCAGCCAGGGACACCCACGTATCATGAGTGAATAAAAAAAAGTGTGACTATGCAGTTAAACCACCAAATAGGTCAATTTGCAGGACTAACTGATATTCAGGATAAAAGTGATTCACGGCAGGTTTCATCATGTACAGGAAAACAACTCCATTTGTTGTAAAAGATAATTATTCTTTAACATATGGCAAACATTATTCTTCTGTTCTTCTAAATTTCAAGATGGTGACATTGGCATGGTAGGTAGCGTTCGGACTAAGCCTATTTGCTCCAGTCTGGTTGCATTCTTTGTCTCTCTCTCTCCCCTTCATCATTCTCTTTTTCATTTTTTCATCTTCCTGACGTCGTAGGGAGGCTGGAGTGGTGTCAGTGGTGATTCCTTGAATGGCAGCAGGGCTTGGCTGTAGCAATGGCAGAGCAGAGACTCCTGGCTATAGTGGGCCGGAGATGGACTCATTTGGCGGTGATGGCAGTGTTGGTGTTCGGACTAGGAGCTCCTGGCTTTAGTAGGCTTGGAGTGGGTACCCGGAGCCATGTTGGGACTCTGGTGGATGAAGACAACCTCTTTAAAGTACTTTCTTTTTATTCTTTTGTACGTCAAAATGGTACCTAATTGAGGCGACAGAACACTTTTCACTGTACCTCCCTAGATATATGTGACAATAAATCATTCACTCATCCAAAAATAGATTATTCAGAACTGCTATGCAAATTAAGCCATATCCCTTTAAAACCCTAAACATAAAACACATTCGTTCGCAAATGAGATAAACACAAAGTGACCATAATCACCATGAGCCGCTCAGTGGCAGCACTCTCGCACAGCAAGTGGTGAAAGACCCAAAATATGGGAAGAAGTCCTTCATCATGTCCCGAGCAATCTAACAGTCCTGTTGTCATGGTGAGGATGTTGTTGGCATGGTGAGGATATTGTATTATGGAGCTCCATCAGCAAGGTAAAGGGAATGAATTCAGAACAGAACCAGAAACTTGTCTTTTGCAGTCCATAAGGGACTGTGGGCAACCAGAGGCAGCAGCAGCATTGTAGTGTATGAAAATCAATAAACTCATGGCCTTGTAATTTCTTTCCCCAAATTTCTTTGCTTCATCATTGGTAGACATCTAAGCCCTAAGTGCTGGAATGTCCTCCATAAAACTTCTGTTCTCTCTCTTTTCCTTTCTCCCGATTTGAAACATGTCACATTAAAAGTTCTAGTCGCTTCTGCTGTAACGCGTGTTCCAACAATCTGAATTGGCTATAACGCGATTGACAAATAGAAACGCTATTCCTAAAACAGGC
>JAHRHZ010000020.1:5717753-5737141 GCA_024137785.1 Ginglymostoma cirratum
AGGTCTGGCAGCATCTGTGGAGGAGAAAACAGAGTTAACGTTTCGGGACCCTTCCTCGGGTCACTGGACCCGAAACGTTAAGTCTGTTTTCTCCTCCACAGATGCTGCCAGACCTGCTGAGCTTTTCCAGCAGCTTTGTTTTTCTTCCTGATTTACAGCATCCGCAGTTCTTTCAGTTTTTAAATGTTGAGAGTCCTTCAAGGTAACCTCAGCTGGTGTGGGAATTGAACCCACACTGTTGGAATCATTCAGCATCACAAACTAGCCATGCAGCCTACTGAAATAACCAGTCCCCTCCCCTATTTACTGCAAGATATATAGAGTGGATTCCTGCTTTAGCCGCAGATTAGCTTACTTCTATTTCAGAAGAGGATGGCTGCACAGGAAAGGTAGGCTCTCAAAAGAAGGAAGTTGCAAGGGGAAGCAGACTTGCAATATGATTATTTTTCAGAACTAATCTAGACCGTAATGTTCACATGTAGAAGTCATAAAACTGATGAAAACATAACATCAAATGTACGTACCCCTATTCTTTGCCAGCTATTTTGAGGCTCATTCTTCACAAGTTTTAAATATAATGAAGCAGGAAGAATGAAAATCAGCATGTTAGCAGAAGTCGAGCCTGTACCATAGAAAACAAAGATTATTTGAAATGGATGTCAAACACAGTGCAATGAAAATGAAATAATGAAATAAAACATTGAAAATTGGCATACACTAAAATAGATATTTCAACCTACCAATAACAGCAAATACATCCATTATCGTTGGAATGCATATCACCAAAACGTTGCTGCCAGCGAGAAGGAGGAATGTAATGCAAAAGTGATGCAGCCATCTGAATTTCCCCTTAAACACTAGCAAGACAATTGAAGAACGGACCTGTGCAAATAAAAATGACACCTGCAATTAGCAAATTCTACTAAAATAGTCAGTAGCATAGCCAAATATCTTTCATTAAGTCTCTCTCATGTTGCGGAATTCTCCATAACTTTCTCTATAAGCGATAAAGAATGAAGGAGTTGGATGTAGCACTTGGTGTTAGAAGGATCACAGGATATGGGAGTAGTACCAGAAGACTGGAGGGTGGAAAATATAATTCCCTTGTTCAAGAAAGGGAATAGGGATAATCCTGGAAATTACAGACCGGTCAGTCTTACTTCTGTGGAGGGCAAATTATTGGAGTGGATTCTGAGAGATAGTATTTATGATTATTTGGAAAAGCACAGTTTGATTAGAAATAGTCAGCATGGCATTGTGAGGGGCAGGTCATGCCTCACAAGCCTTACCGAATTCTTTGAGGATGTGACAAAATACATCGATGAAGGTAGAGCAGTGGATATAGTGTATATGGATTTTAGCAAGGCATTTGATAAGATTCCACATGGTAAGTTCATTCAGAAAGCAAAGGGGCATGGGATTCAGGGAAATTTGGCTGTCTGGATACAAAACTGGCTGTCCAATAGAAGACAGAGGGTGGTAGTAGATGGAAAGTATTCAGCCTGGAGCTTGGTGACCAGTGGTGTTCTGCAGGGATCTGTTTTGGGACCTCTGCTCTTTGTGATCATTATAAGTGACTTGGATGAGGAAGTGGAAGGGTGGGTTAGTAAGTTTGCCGATGAAGCAAAGGTTGGTGGAGTTGTGGACAGTGTGTATGGCTGTCGTAGGTTGCAACAGGACATTGACAGGATGCAGAGCTGCGCAAAGAAGTGGCAGATGGAATTCATCCCAGAAAAATGTGAAGTGATTCATTTTGGAAGGTCAAATTTGAATGCAGAATACAGAGTTAATGGCAGGATTCTTGGCAGTGTGGAGGAACAGAGGGATCCTGAGGTCCACATCCATAGATCCCTCAAAGTTGCTACCCAAGTTGATAGGGTTGTAAAGAAGGTGTATGGTGTTAGCTTTCATTGGCAGGGGGATTGAGTTTAAGAGCCGTGAGGTCATGCTGCACCTCTAGAAAACTCTGGTTAGACCACATGTGGAATATTGTGTTCAGTTCTGGTCACCTCATTATAGGAAAGATGTAGAAGCTTTAGAGAGGGTGCAGAGGAGATTTACCAGGATGCTGCCTGGGCTGGAGGGCAGGTCTTATGAGGAAAGGTTGAGGGAGCTAGGGCTTTTTTCATTGGAGCAGAAAAGGATGAGAGGTGACTTGATAGAGGTGTACAAGATGATGAGATGCATAGATAGAGTGGATAATCAGAGACTTTTCGCAGGGCGGAAATGACTATCACAAGGGGGCATAATTTTAAGGTGACTGGAGGAAGGCATGGGGAGATGTCAGACGTAGGTTCTTCACACAGAGAGTGGTGGGCGTGTGGAATGCACTGCCGGCAGTGGTAGCGGAATCAGATACTTTAGAGACTTTTAAGTGACTCTTGGATAGACACGTGGAGGATAGCGAAATGTAGGGTATGCAGGGTAGGTTGATCTTAGTAGGATAATAGGTCGGCACAACATCGTGGGCCGAAGGGACTGTACTGTGCTGTGCTGTTCTATGCTCTTAAAACAGGAACAGGCTATTGATTTGGACGAGCAGAGCAGGCTTGAAGGGCTAAATGGCCCACTCCTCTCTTATTTTCTGTGTTTCCACGAATAGCTCAGCCAAAAATATATATAACAGATCTCTCAAGTCTTGCTCCGTGTCAGAAATCTTAAAAAAAAAAGCTTTCACTGTCAGTAAACCCATCGATTAGCCTAATGAAAAAGTTCCCCAAGAAAGATGCTGATCATCATAAATCCTTCACCTGGTACAAATGGTCTGGGCTTGTTAGCTACTCCATTGCAGTCATTACTATCACTTTGTAAGCAACTCACAGCACTTTAATGTAATTAAGGGAAGTCACTTACCAAATAACATAGGAGGTTATAGTTACTAAGTCTGCAGGTGACACCAAAATTGGTGGTTTAGTGGACAGTGAAGAAGGTTACCTGAGAATACAACAGGACCTTGATCAGATGGGCCTATGGGTCGAGGAGTGGCAGATGGAGATTAATTTAGATAAACATGAGGTGTTGCATTTGGTAAGGCGAATCAGGGCAGGACTTGTACAGTTTATCGTAGGGCCCTGGGGAGTGTTGCCAAACAAAGGAACCTAGGGGTGCAGGTGCATCGTTCCTTGAAAGTGGAGTTGCAGGTAAACAGGGTAAAGAAGGCGTTTGGTACACTTGCCTTTATCAGTCAGTGCATTGAGTATAGGAGTTGGCATATCAAGTTGTGGCTATACAGGATGTCGGTTAGGCCACTTTTACAATACTTCATGTAATTCTGGGTCTCCCTGCTATAGGAAAGACGTTGTTAAACTTGAAAGGGTTCAGGAAAGATTTACAAGGATGTTGCTGGGATGGGAGGGTTTGAGCTATAGGGAGAGTCTGAATAGGCTGGGGCTACTTTCCCTGAAGCATCGGAGGCTGAGAGTTGACCTTATAGAGGTTTATAAAATCATGAGGGCTGTGGATAGGGTGAATAGTCAAAGTCTTTTCCTCAGGGTAGGGAAGTCCAAAACTAGAGGGCATAAGTTTAAGGTGAGATGGGAAAGATTTAAAAGGAACCCGAGCGCCAACTTCTTTGTGCAGGGGGTGGTGCGTATATGGAACAAGCTGCCAGAAGTGGTGAAGGCTGGTACAATTACAACATTTTAAAGGCATCTGGATGGATACATGAACAGAAAATATTTAGAGGGAAATGGGCCAAATGCTGGCAAATGAGACTAGATAAGTTTAGGATATCTGGTTGGCATGGACGACTTGGACCCAAGGGTCTGTTTCCGTGTTGTACAACTCTATAACTCTGTAAACTAAACTGCAAGCTTTTCAATTCAATGAGATATTCCAAATTTAAGTTTGCCCAACAATACAAATAAGACAAATTCAAAAGCTGCGTATAACAAAAAACAAGATATGTCACCAGCATTAAGATTTACTGACCATATGCTCTCAAAAACCACATACGTTATTGTCTAATATGTAAAAGGGCAATGAGATACCTAACTGAGGGGCAGAAATAGGTAACAGAGAGAGTTTGTTAATCCTGTGAGTTAGATAGATGTTTGGTAAATAAGGCAGTCGAGAAATAAGGCAGCACTGAGAGAAGTGCAATCCAGACCACGATCAACTGCTGTGATATTACTGAATGGCCAAATTACTTACTCATGCTCCTATGTCCTATGTTCTGAAAAAGAGTCACACTGAACTTGAAACATTAACTGTTTCTCTTTCGGCAGATATGAATTTCTCCAACATTCTCTGTGAGATTGCAGATTTACTGAGTGTTTAATACTAGACGTAAATTACAGCATGCTACTCACAACTGCACTTTAATAAAGAGTTCTATTGCTGAAGCATCACAGTTGAAGGTTATCCTACAGAATGATACTTTTCTATGAGTATACAAAAGGAAAGCAATCTGAGGACCGCTACAGATTCTGGAACAAATCCCTTAAGACAAAATTGATCAACTGATTCAAATCTTACTGGTAATACTCACAGTGAACAGAAGGACAGGCACAGTCAGAACTACAGCTGTTATTACAGCCAAGCGAAGTATCAAAATGAGTTTGTCACGATGATCACTATAAGATAAAAGCAACTCTGCATTGACTGTGTCTGTGTGAGGAAAGAGAAGGCAACCAGGTGAATAATTATTTCTCATTTTCATTGGCTTGTTTATCAATTTCCAAATAAACCTAGGAAATTCTGAAGCATCATTCTAGTTATTACTATTTCACAACTTATTACCAATCTCCTACTTCTAGGTTCAATTAAATGACCCACACCCATTATAAAAGAAACATAAATATTGTTTGGTAACATACTCAGTCAGCTTTTAAAGAAGTCATCAGGGAAAATGAAAATAATGTCAGTCCAATTACCTTCTCTCTTGTTTTTATGGTAAGAGTACTGAGATTTTGAGCATCCTGAAGGCACTTGTTTGGGTGGATCACGTAGTGGAATCTGGAACTTACAGTCACAGTTTGAAAATAAGGGATCACCCATTTAAGACAGCAATGAGAGAAAACAAAATTCTCTCGGAGAGTTATGAGTCTTCTGAACTCCTTTCCTCAAATGGCAGTGGATGCAGCACCTTTAAATATTTCTACCGTTGAGGTAGATAAATTCTTGATGACCAAGGAGATGAAAAATTGTCAGGGATATGTAGAGTTGAGGTTTAAATCAGATCAGCCATGATCCTACTGGATGGAGAAGTAGGCTTGAAGGGCTGAGTGGCCTACTCTTGTTCCTTGTGCTTATGTTTTCATCTCAACATTTCAAAGTAAAGTACTGACCTCCAATAACCTCACTCAGATAGTAGTCCTTATGATAAGACCATGAGAATAGGAACAGAATTAGGCTATTGGGTGTTAGGCTATTAGGCAGTGGGTGCCTAGAACATGTGACTACCCATTTTTCTCAGAATTAATTAGGCAGCTTGCTCAATTTAAAATATTCTCAACAGAACAGTGTTTACTGTTAAAGTGTTTGTGCCTTCTGTTTAAACGTGCATGTGCTTTGTTACTCTTAAACCAGCGGAGGCGGTAGAGGTGGGCACGATAGCGTCATTGAAGATGTATCTAGACAGATACATGAATGGGCAGAGGGCACAGGGATACAGATCCTTGGAAAATAGGCGACAGGTTTAGATAGAGGATCTGGATTGGCGCAGGCTTGGAGGGCAGAAGGGCCTGTTCCTGTGCTGTAATTTTCTTTGTTTTTTGTTTTATTCAGCCTGAGTCCGCTCTATGTTCAATCACTGCTGACATGTTTCTCAAGCACATTCTCCTGCCTGCTCCCAGTAACCCTTCATGCCCTTACTAATCAAGAATCCATCTACCTCTGTCTTAGATACACTCAATGACTTGGCCTCCACAGCCTTCTGTGGCAATGAGTTCCACAGATTCACCATCCTCTGGCTGAAGAAATTCTTCCTCATCTTAGTTCTAAAGGATTACCCCTTCATTCTGAGGCTGCGCCCTTGGGTCCTAGCCTCTCCTATTGGTGGAAACATCTTCTCCATGTCCACTGTACCCTGGCCTCTCAGTATTTTTTAAGTTTCAATGATACTAACTCTTAACTCCTTTACAACTCTACCACACCCCCACTACAGAAGTAAAGAAAATTGTGGGCAAACTGAAATTTTGGTGGTTTCAGGAAAATAAATATGTACCTTTTGTTTAGAACTGATGAATGTATTATTTGGAAAATTGAACCGTCCGACAAAGTAACTGGAACATGTCCAGGAGGAGGCTGTAATAAGTCATCCTGGTGCTTGCCTTTGAGGTAAAGCTGATGCCATTTCAATTTCTCTCAGAAGTTAAACTTTAGCAATACTGACATCTTAACCATCTTTGCTTTGATGTCGAGGAGTAGTGGAATGCAGTGGTAGTGTTGGAAATCATTTTACAATTTTTCTAAATTTAATGAAATCATGATAATGTCTCAACAGCATATCAACTTATAGGCAGGGAGCTGAGATAATATTAACTAAAAGGGACATGAATAGAGAAGATTTAGAAGGTAGACTGGGTTGGGGTTGGGGTGAATGCTGCACAGGCTACAAAAGCAAAAAGGTTATGATGAACCTTCAGAAAACAGTGATTTGGCCTCAACCAGGCTACTATGTAGAATTTTTGGTGCTGCACTTTAGGAGGGACATGGGAGTCTTTAGAGATAATGAAGAAGAGATTGACGAAAATGGTTTGAGGCACCACAATTATATGGATAGATTGGACAGCATGATCTATTGCCCTAAAGGGGAGGCTGAGAAGAGACTTAACAGAATTATTTGAAATCGTGAAAGATAGACAGAGCAGGTCAGGAGAAACTTCCCATTAACAGGAGGGTCAAGAATCAGAAGACACTGATCTAAGATGATAGGGAAAAGAAACAACGATGATAAGAGAATACGTTTCCATGCAAAACTGGTTAAGATCAGGAATGCAGTGTGCCTGAGAAGGTGAAGGAAAATTCAGTCATGGATTTCAAAGGGAAACTGAAAAAACACTTTAAGACGAATCTGAAAAATGGACAGTGAAAGGGAAGATACAGGGGAGTGAGTCTGACTCAGTTACCTTTGCAGAGAGACAGCTCAAGCATGATGGCCCAATAGTCTCCTTCTTTGCTTTAACCATCCTCTGATTTCAGGAACAAAAACAAAAATTGCTGGAAAAACTTAGCAGGAAAAGCCTCTGCAGAAGGGTCCTCATGAAGAAGGGTCATTGGACCCGAAACGTTAACTCTGATTTCTCTCCACAGATGCGGCCAGTCCTGCTGAGCTTTACGAGCAATTTCTGTCTTTGTTTCTGATTTCCAGCATCCACAGTGTTTTCAGTTTTCTCTGAATGTAGGACTTTGAAAATGCTGTTCCTCATACTTACTGTAAAATGTCAAATACCCAAATACAGCTGTAAGCAGGTAGATGGCAAACATTGAGAAGAAGGATATCACTGAAACAACCTGCATTTTTTTGCAAGTGTGACTGAAAAAGAAAAAAAATCAATTTATGTTCAAGACCACTAGAGTTACAAATTCACATTAAACACATTTTTAATTGAATGTACTTACTCTTTAAGTTCACGATAGATGGGCAATACTGATGGATGACACACGAAAGCAAAGGCCATAGTGGGCAAAGCATAGACCGTCTGGAAATAAAACAACAGTTCAAATTCAAACATAAGTGCAAACCAAAATCAACTACAAAATAAGTTTAAGAGTAACAAAGCACATGCACGTTTAAACAGAAGGCACAAACACTTTAACAGTAAACACTGTTCTGTTGAGAATATTTTAAATTGAGCAAGCTGCCTAATTAATTCTGAGGAAAATGGGTAGTCACATGTTCTCTGGCATCAGTCAAAATTAACCACTCACTAGGGGCAGAAGATGCCCTTGTGGTGTTATCACTGAACTGTTAATCCACAGACCCAGGTAATGTCCTGGGTCCCCAGGTTCATGGTAGAAGGTGGAATTCGAATTCAATAAAAATCTGGAATTAGGAGCCTAATGATGACCATGAATCCATTGCCAATTGTCAGGGAAAAAAAAAAACCCCATCTGGCTCACTAAAAAACCCATCTGCCCTTTAGGGAGGGGAAACTGCCGTCCTTACCGGGTCTGGCCTACATGTGACTCCAGACCCACAGCAATATGGTTGACTCTTGACTGGCTCTGGGTAATTAGGGAGGGACAATAAGTGGTGGTCTAGCCAGTGACACCCTCATCACATGAATGAATTGAAAAAAAAATGGATTACTTGTTATTCTGTAAAAACACATTAGATCCATACTAAGGGGAGTAGTGTCCAAATATTCAGTCACAACTAAATTAACATTGAAAATAATTCTGAAAAATCACAGGAGGCTGAAAGTTGATAGAGCTAAGGTGGTGGAATGAGCAAATAAAGGTTGAGATAGGATTTGATTCCAGTGATTATGGAGTGGGTCGATTTGGTTTTAAATAATTATTCTTTCAATAAATGAATGTTAGGTGATGCTGAAGATCAGAGGGATTTGCACAATCAGGCTCATGTGACTACAGAAGAGTCATACAGTCATATAGATGTATAGCAATGGAAACAGACCCTTCGGTCCAACATGTCCATGACAACCAGATACACTAAATTAATCTAGACCCATTTGTCAGCATTTGGTCCATATCCCTCCAAACTCTTCCTATTCATGTACGCATCCAGATGTCCTTTACATGTTATAATTGTACCAGCCTCCACCACCTCCTTTGGCAGCTCATTCCATACACACATCACCCTCTGCGTTAGGTCCCTTTTAAATCTTTTCCCTCTCACCATAAACCTATGCCCTCTTGTTTTGGTCTCCCCTACCCTGGGGAAAGACCTTGGCTATTCACCCTATCCATATCCCTCATGATTTTACAAACATCTGTGAGGACATCTAAAGGCAACATACTCAGTTTAAAGGCTATCTGGGAAAAGGCTGATGGAATATTGGGCTTTGTCTGGCATGTGGTAATATGATGAATCTCTATAAAAACTATATAGATCCTTAGCTGGGTGAGATTTACTTGGGCAGCAAGAGCCCTGTGATAAACTGGAAGAATGAGAGAAACCTCTGCTTTGTTTGTTTGGAAGAGACATTTTAACTCCATTAGGTACAAAGTAGTTGCTATTGGAGCACCTGTCCATTTAAAAGACAACAGCCCATTCCCAAGAGCAGATAGCCAACTGGAGCTACTGGGGGAGGTGGCCAGTGCTGGGATTGTTCCAGGTTGAGACAGCAGAACTATGGATGTTATCCTCACAACTCAATAAGTGAAGCCTGGGGTTGTCAGTACCAGTCCAGCGTGCCCCAAGTGAGTAAAGGACTGTTGCTGCGCAAGTAAGTTGGTGAACCCCACCTTTCCAAGGCCACAAGAATCACAGAATCCCTACTGTGAGGAAGCAAGCCATTCAGCCCATCGAGTCCACTTCAAAGAGCATCTCATCCCGACCCATCCTCACATTGCATTTCACATGACTAATCCACCTAGCCCACTCATCCCTGAATACTATGGGCAACTTAGCATGGCCAATCCACCAATCCTGCACATCTTTGGACCGTGAAGAAACCAGAGCGCCAGGAGGAAATCCACACAGGCATGGGGAGCATGTGCAAACTCCAACCAGACAGTCACCTGTGGGGGAATCAAACCTGGCAGTGGTGCTAACCACTGAGTTACCGTGCCATCAAAACTTCCAAGGTTCACCTGGCAGTATTTCCACAGAGCAGAGGGCCCAGCTACCACTAGTAAAAAGCCAGCAGTGATGTGAAGAGTCCCTCTTTAACCATTAAAGCAGCTCAGTTTGCTAGCCGTTGGGTGGGGGGGGGTGTCTATGACCCAGAAACATAGATTTAAGATTAAATATATGTGATTTAGCACAGCAAGAAGAAAAGGGCTAAGTTTATGTTATGTTATATTGTCAACATTTGTAACTTCTTGTTCTATAGTGGTTCCTTCCGCCACACACTCTTCTTGCATCTAGATCTTTTCCAGCATCACTCTTGCACTGATGTCTGCAGGACTTAACAGAGCTCCACAGATTAACTATCCATGTGCCCCCCCAACTTTTGTCTTGTGTGTAGCCTATTCATTTGAATGTGGAGTGCTTTTAATTTTGTTGTACAACCAGCTCACTGTCAGCACTTTAAAGGGGATAACTTGGGAGTTGCTTGTTTAGTATCTTCCACGTTGCTGCATGCCGATGCATAAGGGACACTGTTGGCTATTTTGCCTTATCTTTCTCACACTACATGCATTGACATAACATTTACAATCATAAGAATTACAGCGAGTTCTCCCAATGCATATTATTGCGATGGTAATACAGTATAGAGTCATAGAGTTGGACAACACAGAAGCAGATGCTTCGGTCCAACTCGTCCATGCCGACCAGATATCCTAAATTAAACTAGTCCCATTTGCCGGCATTTGGCCCATATCCCTCTAAACTGTTCCTATTCATGTACCCAATATGTATTCTTAGTAATGGGAATACCTAATGAGACGCATTATTACTCTAATAATAGAAACACTGGCATACTTTCAAATTCAAACACTAATCATGAAACCAAAAAAACTGGTACCTTATCATTCCAGACAAAATATTCAGGTGTGCACACAGGTGTACAAGCAAGGTCTGTAATATTAGTTGACACCAAAGTATCACAGGAAAGTTGGGTCTGTTTGTAGATAACCTGAAATCAAGGCAAACAATCACAGTTTCTTAAGTTTATAAGCACAGCTACCAAAATATATTTAACACTTTTCAATCTAGATATCTATCATATAAATTCCACAACTGTTTTCCAACTCTTCCAGTAACGTATTTTTGAGGCATGGTCTTAGAACAAAGTGATACAAACAAAATATTGTGAATACTGGAAATCTAAAATACAAGTAGTAAGTCCAAGTAGTGAACTATACTTGACTCACAATGTTGACTTTGTTTTTCTTCCTCCACATTTGTCGCCAGTCATTGCAGTGTTTCCAACTCAAACTACTTCAGATCAGGGTTGAGGATCTGCAATTGGAGCTACAGACATTGCACTGCACCAGGAAAGGGAAACCTTAAACCTGGACACTTTGCTCCAGGAGGCAGTCACACTCCTTAGTTTAGGTCATTCGAAGGTTGGTCGACAATCAGGGACAGGATGGTGCAAGTGAGGCAGGTATGGGGACTCAAGGATCAGCTCTTGAGGAGCCTCTATCCCTGTAATTATCCAACAGTTATGATAATTCTTACAAGCTGTGTGGACAAGTGACCATGGCACTGTCGCACAGTGGACCATTCAAGTTGGGGAAGTAAATAAAAATGTAGCCATGATCTCATTGAATGATAGGGGATAGCCTACTTCTGCTCCCATGTCTTCTAGTCTTATTTTCAATGCTTTCTATTTTTATTTATAACAATGTAGCTGGTTTAACTGAATGACACAGAATTATTACTTACAACAATTAGGAAGAAAATCATACAGGCAAGTGAAAATCCACTAGTGTATCCAAGGTACCCTACAAAACACGAGAAGACATTATCTTGAATATTGGTGCAATCTACAACAGTAAGATAAAGAAAGAAATTCCATTCTTGGTCCTCATATCCTGAAGTACCTTTCGATCAACAGAAGCATTACACTAATATTAATAATGCCTTTGAATTCAAAGAAATTAAAAGAAGCTAAAAAATGCTACTACTTTTTGGCGTTGCAAAGTTCAATGATCAGATATTACAAAGTATTAATCAATGATCTTCTCAACCACTCCACATTGTCTACTTTGATGCACTCGGCCCCACTGCAACCCTTATCTGATTTGCTTTATTTGAACTTAACTTATGTGTAACTTAACTGAAACATACAAGATCCTGAAAGGGGAAAAGAACAAAGAACTGCAGACGCTGGAAATCTGAAACAAAAATAGGAATTGCTGGAGAAAGTCAGTTCTGAAGAACGTTCACTGAACTCGAAACATGAACTCTTTTTTTTTCTCCACGGATGGCTGCCAGATCTGCTGAGTTTCTCCAGCAATTTCTGTTTAAAATCCTCAGAGGACTTGACCCACTGGGTTTCAAAAGGATGTTTTTCTCTTGGTCACAGTTTAAAAATAAGGGGTCACCCATCAGAGATGAGGGAACATTTTTTCTCCCAGAGGGTTTTGAGTCTTTGGAATTCCCTTTCTCAAAAGGCAATGGATGCAGAACCTTTAAATTTTTCTAAGGCAGAGGTACAGCGATTCTTGACGACCGAGGGGAGGAAACATGATCGGGGATACGCGGGAATACTGAGGTTAAAATCAGATCAGCTATAATCCTATTGAATGGTGGAGCAGGCTCAAAGAGCTGAGTGATTTACCCTCATTCCCTATTCACGTGTACTCAATAAGCTATCATATAAGCCCCAAAGTGAACCTCTTAATTGCCACAGGAATAATCCTTACCCCATGAGTATGCTAGTCTGATGAATTATGCTCAGTTATCGTAATAAATTTGTCTTCACTTACAGAGATAAATTGAAATATGTTATTGCTGGGTCGTTACATACTTACCAATGTTCTTGAATAGACACAAGGGTAGAATAATGATTAAAGTCACAAGTATAACAAGATTATGGTCAACCACATACCATGCTCTGAAAATAAAATAAAAGAGGGTATTAATATCAGCATTACTGAACAACATTTTGCAACTGATTGCTACCTTTCTTCTTCAAAACACTTGCAGACAAGCTCATTTGCAAAGTTAGAAACTGTTAACAGCTGGCTAGCACACAGAAGATCTTTGCAGAGGTGTGCAAAGTACTGAATAGTTCTGTAAATGAAATTAAAAACAAACTGTTTCCTGTGCCAGAAGAATTGGGAACCAGAGAACACAAACATTACAGTAATTGGTCAAAAAACCAGAGGTGACATGACCACCTCCAACCCCAAAATTATTACCATGGAGAAGGTCAAGGGCAGCTGATACTCTGGAACACCACCCCCTACAAGTTTCCTCCAAGCCTTTGACAAAGTGCTGCACAAGAAGCAGTTAAATAAGAGCCTTTGGCGTTACTGCCAAGGTACTGCCTTGGATGGAGGATTGGCTGACTGGCAGAAAGCAGAGAGTCGGGATAAAGGGGTATTTTTCAGGGTGGCAGGCAGTGACTACTGGAGTTCTGCAGGGGTCAGTGTTGGAACCACAACTATTCACGGTCTACATTAACGATCTGGATGAAGGAACTGAGGACATTGTTGCTAGGTTTGCAGATGACACAAAGATAGACTGGGGGGGCAGGCAGGCTGAAGAAAGACTTGGACAGGCTAGCAGAGTAGGCAAAGAAGTGGCAGATGGAATACACTGTGGGAAAATGTGAGGTCATGCACTTTAGTAGGAAGAATAGAAATATGGAATACTTTCTAAATGGGGAAAGGCTTCAGAAATCTGAAACACAAAGGGATTTGGTAGTCTTAGTTTGGGATTCTCTTAAAGTTATTATGCAGGTTCAGGGAGGCAATGGCCTAGTGGTATTATCGCTGGATTGTTAATCCAGAGACCCAGATAACGTTCTGGGGACCTGGGTTTGAATCCCGCCATGGCAGATGGTGGGAGTTTGAACTCAATAAAAAATATCTGGAATTAAGAATCTAAAGATGACCATGAATCCATTGTCGATTGTTGGGTAAACCCATCTGGTTCACTAATGTTCTTTAGGGAAGGAAACTGCCATCCTTACCTAGTCTGGCCCACATGTGACTTCAGACCCACAGCAATGTGGTTGACTCTTAACTGCCCTCTGGGCAATTAGGGATGGGTAATGAATGCTGCCTAGCCAGCGACGCTCTCACCTCATGAATGAATAAAGGAAAAACAAAAGTTGGCAGTTAGGAAAGCAAATGCAATGTTAGCATTCATTTGAAAAGGCTGGAATACAATATCAAGGATGTACTACTGAGGCTGTATAAAGCTCTGGTTAGATCACATTTGAAACACTGTAAGCAGTTTTGGATCCTGTATCTAAGGAAGGATGTGCTGGATTGGAGGTGTTGCAGAGGAGGTTTACAAGAATGATCCTGGGAATGAAGGACTTTTCATAGGAGGAGCGGTTGAGGAGTCTGGTTATGTACTCGATGGAATTCAGAATGAGGGGAGTCGAATGGAAGCTGACAGAAAACTGAGAGGTCAGGGCAGAGTGGACATGGAGAAGATCTTTCCACTAGTGGTAGAGACTGGGACCCAAAGGCACACCCTCGGAGGGAAGTGACGATCCCTTAGAAATGATATGAGGAGGAATTTCTTCAGTCAGAAGTTGGTGTGTCCGTGGGGTTCTTCACTGCAGAGGGCTGTGGAGGCCAAGTCATTGAGTGTCTTTAAGACAGAGATAGGTTCTTGATTAGTAACAGATCAATAGTTACAGGAAGAAGGCAGGAGAATGGGGATGGGAAACATGTTGGGATGACACAGCAAACTTGGCAGGCCGAGTGGTCTAATTCTGCTCCTATATCTGATGGTCTAAGAAACTCACCATCCTGACTTGGAAATATATTGTCATTCCTTCAGTGTCACTGGATCAAGATCCTGGAATTCCCTCCCTAATGGCACTGTTGGTCTACCTACAGTAAACGGATTGCAACGGTTCAAGAAGACAGCTCAGTACCACCCTATCAAGGTCAATTAATGGTGGGAAATAAATTCTGGTCCAGTCAGCAAAACCTTAATCCTACAGTGAATAAAAGAAACAAAAAGTTGGAAGGATGAGTAGGAATGGAGGATTAGGCCAGGTAGCACACCAGGAGAGAGACAATGGTGCTGTGACATACCCACAGAATGCACAGACACGTCTGTCAAAAATTGAACAAGATGAAACTTTGACCATTGCCAACATTGATAAAAAGACATTAAAGAGATCTAGGCTTTTGCTATCCATTATAGTAGGAACTGCAGATGCTGGAGAATCTGAGGTAACAAGATGTAGAGCTGGATGAACACAGCAGGCCAAGCAGCATCAGAGGAGCAGGAAATCTGACGTTTCCAGCCTAGACCCTTCTTCAGAAATTTCTGAAGAAGGGTCTAGGCCCGAACTGTCAGCTTTCCTGCTCCTCTGATTCTGTTTGGCCTGCTATGTTCATCCAGATCTACACCTTGTTATCTCTTTTGCTATCTGATTCTCACTTAACGTGCTGTGTATTTTTTTATATGTGTACATGTCCTAAATTATTAACAATACAAATTATGTTGCAAAACCTGTATAATGACTACACCAATCTTACTTCCCATTTTAATATCGGTGGTATTTACTGAAGCAACTTCCTTGATTGGATTTGGACGTTAAACAAATAAACTAAGTACACTTACTCAGAATTGTCTTGACCTGTAAAGGATTGGATGACCTGAGGTAGTTCTTTCTTGACAACGAATAGGTAACTCAGGATGGCTAAAATAAATGGAGGATGACTTTAAACACATGAACATTTGAAACAGGAGTAAAAGTAGGCCACTCAGCCCCTTCAAGCCTGTTCTGCCATTCAATAAGATTACAGCTGATTTGTTTGTGCTTTGAATTCCACATTCTGACTTTTCCTCAATATCCTTTGATTTCCTCGATGAACCAGAATTTACCTACCTCTGTCTTAAAAATATTCAGTGGACTCCATCACTTTTGGAAGTATAGAGTTCCAAATTCGCACAACCCAGAAAGTGAAAAGAAAAATTCTCTTTATCTCTGTCTTAAGAGGAAACCCTTAATTTTTAAGCAGTGTCTCGCAGCTGTGGACTCACCCACAACAGGAAACATTCTTTCCCAATACTCCTCAGGATTTCGTATACTTCAATCAAGTCATCCCACACTTTTCTTAGCTCCAGTGATTACGACATCAATCCGTCCAACCTTTCGTTATTTGACAAACTGCTCATTTGCAGTGTCAATCTAGAAAGTCTCCTCGGAACCACCTCCAAATGCATTTACATCTTGCCTTAAATAAGGAGATCAACAGTGCACACAGTAGTTTTTTTCCTTATTCATTTACGGGATGAGGGCGTCGCCAACCAGGCAGCATTTATTGCCCAGAGGGCAGTTAAGAGTCAACCACATTGCTGTGAGTCTGGAGTCACATGTAGGCCACACCAGGTAAGGATGGCAGTTTCCTTCCCTAAAGGACATTACTGAACCAGATGGGTTTTTCCCAACAATTGACAACGGATTCATGGTCCCTTAATTAGATCCTTAAATTCCAGGTATTTATTGAATTCAAATTCCACCATCTGCTGTGGATTTGAACCCAGGTCCCCAGAACATTATCTGGGTCTCTGGACTAACAGTCCAGCAATAATTCCACTAGGCGATTGCCTCCCCTATGAGACGTATTTGAGATGTAGTCTCACTAATGCCCGTATAAGTAAAGCATAACATTCTGCCTCTCATAGGCATGGATTATAAGAGCAGGAAGGTCATGCTGGAGCTGTAGAGAACTTTGGTCAGGCCACAGCTGGAGTACTGTGTGCAGTTCTGGTCACCACTCTATGTAATTGCATTGGAGAGGGTGCAGAAGAGATTCACTAGGACCTTGTTTGGGATGAAGTGCTTTAGCTGTGAAGAGAAGATGGATAAGCTTGGGTTGTTTTCTTTGGAGCAGAGAAGGTTGAGGGCTCCTAATAGAGATGTCTAAAAGGTTTTAAAGTAAATTTGTAGTTCGGGTTGTGGATGTTGTGGTTGGTATCACAACAGAGGTGTCTAAAATTAAGACAGGCATGAAGAGTGAATAGAAAGCAGTTGAACCTCTTAGTTGAAGGGCTAATAACAAGGGGACAAACCCTTTCAGTTGAAGGTGGGAGATTTAAAGGGGAGTTGAGGAAATGGCTTTCAGCCAGAGAATGGTGGGTGTCTGGAATGCACTGCCTTGGGAGGATACCTGAAGCAGGAAACCTCACAACCTTTAAAAAGTATTCAGATGACCACTTCAAGGCTATAAGCTTAGTGGTGGACTACAGTAGATTTAGCATAGTTTTGTCAGTACAGTCTCAATGGGCCAAAGGGCCTTCTGTACTAGATAATTCTACAATTAATAACAGATAGCATTCCATTAGTCTTCTTAACTACTTGCTGCACCTGCATGATCTTTGTTTGTGATTCATACCAGAATAATTAGATCCCTTTGCAACTCAAAATTCTGCATTTACTTTCTGTACAGATAATACTTTGCTTTTTAGGGTCTTCTACCAAAGTGAATGACTTTGCATGGTATGACGTCATACCCTACCTACCAAATTTTTGCTCAACTTTTCTAAATCCATCAGCATTATCCCCCATCTCTTCCTCTGTTACATTGATGACTGTTTCGGTGCCGCCTCGTGCTCCCACAAGGAGCTCGAACAGTTCATCCACTTCACTAACACCTTCCACCCCAACCTTAAGTTCACCTGGACCACCTCTGGTACCTCTCTCTCCTTCCTGGACCTCTCTGTCTCTATCTCTGGCATCCACCTGGAAACCAATATCGATTTTAAGCCTACCGACTCCCACAACTACCGAGAATACACCTCCTCTTATCCACCTTCCTGTAAAAAGGCCATCCCCTATTCTCAATTCCTTTGTCTCTGCCGCATTTGCTCCCGAGATGAGGCATTCCACTCCTGAACATTCCAGATATCCGTGTTTTTCAAGAACCGCAACTTCCCTTCCACATTGATCGAAAATGCCCTCGACCGTGTCTCCCACATTTCCCGCAAGCTCATCCCTCAAACCCTGTACCCGCAATAATAACCAAAACAGAATCCCCCTCGTCCTCACGTACCACCCCACCAACCTCCAAATCCAACGCATCATCCTCCGACATTTCCGCCATGTGCAATCTGACCCCACTACCAAAGACATTTTTTCCCTCCCCACCCTTATTTGCTTTCCGGAGGGACAACTCTCGCCGTGACTCCCTTGTCCGCTCCACACTCCCCTCCAGCCCCACCACCCCCGGCACTTTTCCCTGCAACCGCAGGAAGTGCTATACCTGCCTCTACAGCTACTCCCTCACCTCCATCCCAGGCCCTAAAAAGACCTTCCACATCAAACAGATGTTCACCTGCACATCTGCTAATGTGGTATAATGCATCTGCTGTTCCCATTGTGGCCTCCTCTATATCGGGGAAACCAAGCGGAGGTTTGGGGACCGCTTTGCTGAACACCTACGCTCTGTTCGCAACAAACAACTACACCTTCCAGTCGCGAACCATTTCAACTCCCCCACCCACTCCTCAGATGACATGTCCAACCTGGGCCTCCTGCATTGGCACAATGACGCCACCCGAAAGCTGCAAGAACAGCATCTCATATTTCACTTGGATACCCTGCAGCCCAAGGGTATCAATGTGGACTTCACAAGCTTCAAAATCTCCCCTCCCCCGACCGTATCCCAAAACCAGCCCGGCTAGTCCCCGCCTCCCTAACCATTCCTCCCACCTCAAGCCCCATCCCCATCTCCTACCCACTAACCTCATCCCGCCTCCTTGACCTGTCCGTCCTCCCTGGACTGACCTATCCCCTCCCTAACTCCCCACCTACATTTACCTTCACTGGCTCTAACCCTGCCTCTTTGACCTGTCTGTCTCCTCTCACCCTATCTTCTCTTTTATCCATCTTCTATCTGCTTCCCCCTCTCTCCCTATTTATTTCAGAATCCCCTTCCCCTCCCCCATTTCTGAAGAAGGGTCTCGACCCGAAACGTCAGCTTTCCTGCTCCTCTGATGCTGCTTGGCCTGCTGTGTTCATCCAGCTTTACACCATGTTATCTCAGATTCTCCAGCATTGGCAGTTCCTACTATCTCAGCGTTCATCTTATGTTCTGTTCCACAACATACTTTCCTAACTATCTTCAAATGTAACTACAATGTCTTCGGCGCCTCATTGAAGTAATTGATTTTTTCTTATTCATTCAAAGGATGAGGGCATCACTAGCTAGGCCAGCATTTATTGCCGATCGCTAATTGCCCAGGGGGCAGTTACGAGTCAACCACACTGCTGTGGGTCTGGAGTCACATGTAGGCCAGACCAGGTGAGGATAGCAGTTTCTCTCCCTAAAGGACATTAGAGAACTAGATAGGTTTTTCAGATATTTGACAATGGTTTTATGGTCACCATTAGACTCTCAAATCCAGATTTATTATTGAATTCAAATTCCACCAGCTGCCATGGCAGGATTTGAACCTGGGTCCCCAGAATATTACCCGGGATATAAATTGTAAAAAGTTGATGCCCCAGCACAAAACTCTGTGGACTCCACACAGCATGTCCTGCCAATCAGGAAAGAGACCTAGTTATGGATCTGAGATAAAAGGTACTGCAGATGCTGGAGAATCCGAGATAACAAGCATGGGGCTGGATGAACACAGCAGGTCAAGCAGCATCATAGGAGCA
>JAHRHZ010000020.1:5752141-5783066 GCA_024137785.1 Ginglymostoma cirratum
AAAAAAAAAATTCAGTGAAGTCCTTCAACCTGATCAAATATAGGCCCAAACAGGAGAAAATATAGTTTAAAAAAATTTAAGGAACAGTGGAGAAGGATTTAAAAAAGACACAAGGGGCATTTTTTTTTTCACACAATGCGGTTTGTGTGCGGGATGAACTTCCAGAGGAAGTTGTGGATGTGGGTACAGGTATAACGCTTAAAAGACATTTAGATATGTACATGAATAAGAAATGTTTGGAGGATATAGGCCAAGCGCAGGCAGGTGGGATTAGTTTAGTTTGGGATTATGGTCAGCATAGACTGGTTGGACCGAAGGGTCTGTTTCCGTGCTGTATGAATCTATGACTATGAACAGGAAGGATGAGAGATCAAGTGATGCATCAAAATGTTAAAGTTGCCAGAAACAGTATTTATGGTGAAATGTAAAAAGGAGCAAGAGATATAATAAAACACAAAAATTTAAATATGTTAATAACAGACAAAGAACAATTGGGCCCCTTAAAAGCAGTGAGGCTAGAGAGCAGAAAAAGAAGAGGTATGTGCAAATATTACACTTTTTATGAGCACATGAGCAAGGAACAAGAGTAGGCCATTTGGCCCCTTTGAACCTGCAGCACTGTCTTATTTTAACCTCATTCCTACATATCGCCCAATAATCTTTCTTTTGCTTGGTAAACAAATTCCATTTACCTCTGCCTTAAAAATATTCAAAGATTCTGCATTGACTGCTTTTTGAGGAAGGGAATTCCAAGGGTTCACAAAACTCACATTTTTTTTTTGATCCTCATCTCTGTCTTAAATTACTAACCCCTTATTTTTAAATGATGATCCCTAGTTTTGGATTCTGCCAAAAGCAGGACACATGCTTTCAAGATCCATCTGGTCAACTCCCCTCAGGATCTTATATGTTTCAACTAAACCACCTCTGATTCTTCTAAACTCCAGAGCCTAGGCTGTCTAGCCTTTCCTCATAAGGCAATCTGCTCATTTCAGGGATTAGTCTGGTAAACCTTCTCTGAACTATTTCCAATACATTAATATCTTTCCATAAAATTAGTACTGACACCTTTTTTCTGACACCTTCACCACTGAAAAATGATAAGCCTTCTTTCAACAAAGATGCATCTATGTGCCTTAAATTCCATGTAGAAAATAGAGATTCACAGATGAAACTATTGTTAAAAACTGGGGCACTTGAATATTTATCAGATGAAAATCTGGAATATGTTTAGGAGGAAGCTTAGGCAATGCAGCCTGTAGGAAAGAAAGGTGTAAATTTACATTGCTTATTAATTATGATGATTATCTGATACAGTAGTCCCATTGTGGATGGTTATTCATCCAAGGCACAGCCACAAAGAACCAAAATACATTCCCTGCAAGGGCTGGCCCTCACTGGGAGCGCTGATTTTTTGAATCAACTAGAGCAGATGATTGGGAATTGCTGTCTTTACAATTAATTTAAAATATCAGAAACATAGGTCTAATTGTTAAAGGCACTGGGCTATAGTGGAAAAGAACATTTACCATGATTGTAGGCAATAATTCATGGATAACAAGAGTTAATAAAAGGAAACAATAAATGTATTCGTTATTAATGGCACAGTTTTAAATAGGCAGTTTTACACTTTTATTAGTACCACACATTCTGCCCTGAAACTACTGCTCCTCGCAATATTGACAAATAATTCTGATCAAGATGTTAAAAATAGACAGTATATGTTTGCAGGCTATATACATATTAATCCATGAAAGAAAGTAAAAGATTTAGTAGAACACTGCATTAGCATGTAAAACTGAAGTGCACAATTTTGGAAGTAGTGTACACTGACATGGATAGAGAAGCGGTTGGCAGACAGGAAACAAACAGTAAGAACAAACTGGCCTTTTTCTGAGTTGCAGCCAGTGAATAATAGTGTACTGCAAGGTTCCGTACTTGGGTCCCAGCTGTTCTCGATACATATTAATTATTTAGATGTGAGAGCTAAATGTACTATCTCCAAGTTTGTGGATGGCACAAAGCTGGTGAGAAGGTGAACTGTAACGAAAATGCAGAGATAGTTCAATGTGATTTGGACAAGATGAGTAAATGGGCAAATGCATGGCAGATCAGGTATCATGTGGATAAATGTGAGGTTACTTGGTAGCAAAAAACAGGAAGACAGATTATTATCTGAATGGCAACAGATTGGGAAAGGAGGAGTTATAACATGACCTGTGTGTCCCTGTATATCAGGCGCTGAAAGTAAGCATGCAGGTGCCGCAGGCAGTGACAAAGGTAAATGGTATGTTGGCCTTCATAGTGAGAGGATTCAAGTACAGGAGCAGGGATGTATTTTTTGCAACTGCATAGGGCATCAGTGAAACCGTACCTCGTGTGTTATTTAAGTCTCCATATCTGGTGAAGATGTTCTCACTTTGGAGGGAGAGCCACACTGGCTCATCAGGCTGATCCCTGGAATGGCAGCATTAATGTATGAAGAGAGACTGGATCGTTGGGATTATATTTACTGGAGTTTAAAAGAATGAGGGGGATCTGATAGTAGCCTATACAATGTTAACACGATTACAGAGGGCAAATACAGGAAGGATGTTCCCAATGACAGGGGAGTCCAGAACCTGGATGGGTGGGATGGTGCTGGTGGTATAGGCCATTTAGGCCTGAGTTGAGGAGAAATTTTTTCATCCAGAGGGTGATGAGCCCGCGAATTCCCTATCACAGAAAGTGGTTGAGGCCAGAAGGTTGCTTGTTTTAAAGGAATTAGAAATAATTTGTAGTGCTTAAAGGATCAAAGGGTGTGGAGAGAAAGCAGGAACAAGTTTGGCAGAGTTGGATAACAAACAATGATTATAATGAATGGTACAGCAGGCTCAATGGCTGAATAGCCTACTCCTGCTCCTATTTTAATATTTCTATTTATAAAGATTTATAGACATTTAATTGGTGAATATAAATATCTTGCATGGTAATTAAAGCTGATAACCATGAGCTAATACATCCATTTTGATACTAAAATGAGCTGCTTTAAAACAAACACTAAACCAGAAGTATTGACTTGAATAACAGTCCCAAAACCAAATAAGATACTACGGGATGCTAATTTAGATCCTAGAATATAAATACATTGAAGCATTTTTCACAGTTCTGTCAGTAAGATTCTGCCTTCTGAGTTGTTACAGTGAAATCACAGATGGAGCTGTTTGAACATTAACATTAGATTCAGCAAAAAGAAGTGGCAATAATATGGAAATTGTCAAAGATAGTCATGGGATCCTTGGTACGTCAGAATAGATAGGTTAAGCAGCCTTTTTCACCACCTTCATTCTTAAAACAATAACAGACATGCCTGAAGGCATTAGTTCTACTGAGGGCCTAGACACTATGTAAGTTTAAAGAGATAAACCTTCATTTAATCCCCCATAATTCTTGAAGGAGAATTAACAGCTTGTCTGCAGCTAGCCAAGTGTGTTCAAGGTCAGTTATGATAATGTGTTGGCAAGCTCTGAATGCAGGCTTTCACTTTCTCCATAAATAGCAAGATGTGTTGTTTGTTTTACATACTTCATAATGATAAAAGTTTGAGTGGACTTTCTGGCTTTGGCTTTAATGTTACTTAATAAGATGCTCAACATTCAAATAATTTAGATTCATTAATCTTCATTTGTTTCTTATTTGTGTGTTGACAACTCTATCATCTGCTAAGCATTTTATTGATTAAATCAGCATCTCTGGAACAGTTCAGTAAATTTCAAGTACCACTTCTCATTAAAAGATTCAGAAATTAAGTGAATGGAATATTCTCTATTAAATTAAAACTTAACCTTCACACATGTTTTAAATTATTTCGCTTTACTAGGATTACCTGTGATATGCTATGGTATAATTCAGCAAAGTGGATTGCCATGTGTTGACTGGCCTTCACGCAGTTCAAAGATGCCTTGTTGTAATTCATCACGAGAAAGAAAAGCTGCCATACTTTGTCAACAGACTTTACACCTGAGGCATTTAGTGTATCCACACCCAAGGTGGTTCTCGATCCTGAGCAGACAGAATCGCCCCCTAAACATCACAGGTTTTCCAACCACATGCAGGACGAGCAAGCAAGCAATTGTTTGCACAGAGCTGTGAATGCGATGTGTCTGATCTACACAACACCTGAAAACGCATTCTGAAAATTTCAGATACAGTTTGTGATTCAAAGCCATGGTATCAAAAATTACAAAACTTGCCAATGAGCAAACGTTATCAATCATAAAAAAATACAATAACCTCTTCACCAAACAAAGTAATGCTGTGAGGTGAGGGTTTGAACAGAACTTGTTTCTTTCTGATTGTACTAAAATGATAGGAACTGTTAATTTGATCATCCAAAGGTATGAACTATAACAATTACATTTGATACTTACACAAATGGTACGATCCCTGTATTGGCCATTGCATACGACAAGCCTAAGAGCCCAGTGCCAATGATAGCATTGCTCAGGTTAAACACAGACATATACATGGAAGTTGATCCTGCATACTGAAGAAAACAGAGAGAACATTAATGTGACTTTGTCTAACAAATAGGATTTGGCTCAACAAGCCTCTCATGTATAAATAGACACAATTACATCTTAAATGTTCATCAGAATTTTAAACACAAATTACGTGAAATGTAACTAAATTATAAAAGCAAACTGAACATTATAGTGTAGGTTCAGTGTAACATCTCAACTAAATATTTGATTTGCATGAAGGGTTAATCCATTTTCTGTTGCATGATACATAATTTATAAAGAATATGCTATAACCCCTATTTGTGTTACATATGTGAACAAGTTACACAACAATGAAAAGGATTCTGAAAATAACATTAGCACTAGGGCAACATTTTTTGTGCATTTTATAAGACAGCTAGCAATTACAATGTGCACTGTTCTATGTGAATTTGGATTGTTAATTGTATTAGGTCTTACGGAACACAGTTGAGGATTTTTTAAAGTCTGTGCTGCTGGAAGGGTGCTTTAGCTGATGGCAGTGCACAGGTCTACATGACCCAAGATTTCAAGGTCAGTAAAAGAAATGAGCAGAATATCAATAACTCTGTATTCCCCATTCATCTACAGAGGCTCCTCCGCCCCGGATCATCTACACAATCCTCCCATACCAGGTTTACATGCAGAGTTCTCCTACCCCTCAAATATCTATAGAGTCTCCCACTCACTGGATCACTGAAAGAATCTCGCCATTCTGCGATATTGTAGAAATTCTCCTCCTACATTCCAATTAAATGCAGAGTCTCACCTTCATAAACATGTACAGCATCCCCCTCACACCTCTCCGCTGAATCATTTACAAATTCCCTCTTGACCCATTCACTGCCAGGTCCCTCACTAACAGGGGAATGTTCAAACGTGATTCCTCCCGTGACCTCCTAACTCTTGTCATGACCGGGTGGTTAATCTGATCTGATACTCGGACAGGGCTCTTGGTTCTTTTGTTGAAATAATACCTCACTGTTAAGAAGGACAGTGTTTCCACATCCTCAGCCTTGCTGAGTCCCTTGCCTGTTATCAGAGTACCATGTGGATTAATGTGCAGGCCATAAAACAGGGTGGCACAGTGGTTAGCCCTGCTACCTCACAGAACCAGGGACTTGAGTTGAATCCTAACCTGGGATGACTGTGTGTGGAGTTTGTACATTCCCCTCGTGTCTGTGTGGGTTTCCTTGGTGTACTCTAGCTTCCTCCCTTAGACTAGAGATGTGTAGATGAGGTGGACTGGCCATGCTAAATTGCCCTGCAGCATCCAGGGATGTGCAGGTTAGGTGGGTTAGCCAAGGTAAGTATGGTGATAGGGTCTGAGTAGGATGCTCTTTGGAGGGTTGGTATGGACTCAATGAGCAGAACAGCCGCTTTCCACACTGTAGGGATTCTATGACTCCCATATTGCTTGTCCAGGGTTCTGCATTGTGCTGTGTAAAGTATTGGCTCTGAGGGGTTAATGTTCATGTTACACTGGATCCACCCATTCTACTGATGTCACGCACAGTCTGTGAGCATCTATCTGTACCAGCTCCCTAAGGTCCTGGTAATTATTCCTGACCAAATATTGTACTTCTTGCTATCATTCAATAAACCTTCTAATCATCTCCAAACAGTGCCTCTTTGTTCGATACTTGTGTCTCCTTTTTTTTTGCAAAAATATACTTTATTCATAAATTATCCATAAATAAGTACAAAGGGTCCAAAACAGTTGAATCCAGACCTTGCAGGAAATCCAGCACAATTTTGATATTCCTCATTAGAGCATTAATCCAGTTGCAACAAAACAAGGCATTTTATAAATATGGAAGGAAACTATTTACATTACCATTAAGGCTATGAGGGTGTTGCAAAACATAACAGGCCCCCATTATATGTTGGCAGAAAGACCTTAGAAGGCGATCTTTTCCCACTGTGCCTTAGCAGCAGCTGTCCCAAGCTTTAATACGATTCTCAGCGTGTAGTCCTTGACCTTGGAATGGGGCAGTCTGCAACACTCTTCACGTGGAAAGACTAGCATGTTTCAAGCAGACTAATATCCTCTACCATTAATCACTAGATAGGCCCAAGACAAAGCAAAGATAAAGGTGGGAGCACACTACCTCAAATAACCCTTATCCAGTACCACATACAGGTGGAGGTGGCAAATACCGCCAAGTGATCATCTGGGAAAATACCACAGATTACTAGTCCGGTAATATAACTGCAATACAACCATTCCCTTAAGGAATATCTATGTCACCACTGCCAGACTTTGCAACCTCCCCTTTGAAGGTTGCAAATGTGTTCCAACAGCCTGCTTTTGGGGACCATTGGCTACTTACATTTTCCTTCTCTCCTTCATCACTGTTTGTATGGTATGCTGTACGTTCAAAATCAGCATTATCACATTTTCTGGAACACCAACATAAAAAGATCACTTAAATCCACGTGCTATTACACAGTGTAATTTTTTTAACATCCCTAATTATTGGTTAAACTGCATTTTAGACGTCCCTAAATGATTGCAAATGACATAATATAACATTGAACTTGGACAAACCGTTTAATTTTTTCAGAAGGGAACTGGCAATTCCAACATAACATACTAAAACATATACCGCAGTGTTTTAAATCGCTGTTTTAAAACTCTAATAAGAAAACGTAACTGAAAAAGACACAACATACATCCTCCATAATGTGGTTCACTTAGAGGGAGGTGATGGTCTAGTGGTATCATCACTAGACTGTTAATCTAGAGACACAGGTAATGTTCTGGGGACCTGGGTTCAAATCCCACCATGGTAAACAGTGGCATTTGAATTAAACAAAATTCTGGAATTAAGAGTCTAATAACGATATTGCTGATTGTCAGGGGGGAAATAAATCTATCTGGCTCACTAACATCCTTTAGGGAAGGAAACAGCCATCCTGGCCTAGGTGTGACTCCAGACCCCCAACAATATGGTTGACTTTTAACTGCTATTTGGGCAATAAATGCTGCTTAGCCAACAATGCCCTCATCCCACAAATGAATTAAAAAAATCCAACTCTCTAAATATTAATTAGCTTAGCATGGTTGTCAGGTAGAAACAAATAACTTGAGAATTCTCATTCCATAATAAACAAAGCAATTCTGACAAAAATGATTAAGTCAGTATCCATGTTATGATACTAATTTTTCTGAGAATCTAGAGCTGTACAATTTTGGATAACTGGTACTTTCATTTCAATAAAATTAATTTGATATCTGATATGAATATTATTATACAAATTATAAATAGAATAGGCAACAATGATCAAATCATGTGAAGACATTTGTAATTACGTTGCATACAAAAAGTAGATGATAAATGTGTACCTTTGCAGTCCACCTGATGTACAGTCTTTGAGTTTGGAGCCACCAGAATTGTTGCTATCTTTAGATTCCAGATTATCCATTCCAACGTCCAGTTCAGCCTTTGGAAAATTGCAGATGTCTTACCAAAAATTTTCAATTTGGTCTTGCAGTTACTTTAATCTGTTCAGACTGACACATGACAGCATTAGTCAGTGAAAGGAGAAACAGCACATTTAAAAGAAATGTGTCATCGCTTGGCTAGTCAGAGCAAGATCAAACTTTCTATTAATAATCTGTTTTATTCTGCGCAATTAATGAAAATAACAGTGAAATAGAACTTCAGCTAAAGGCGCAGAAGACAAGAAACCCAAAATTAACATTTGACTAAATCGCTCTGGTTTGCTGGAATGTGCAGATGATTCTCTGCAGCAGAATATTCTCTTAGTAAGAGAGAGGCGGAAGAGCCGACAAAACATCCATACAACTGTGTAAACATATAGGTTAGGAGCATCTATTCTGTATGCTTGCTGATTGACAATTTTGCTGAATGTAAGAACTGCAAAGGATTTAACAAAAATGTTCAGCATTTCAAAGAACAATGTGCAGAGATTACATTGAAATAAACCTGTTTATTGTTTGTTTTTAATTGGGGCAAAAGCCTAGAAATTTTCAGAAAAAAAGGATCAATTTAGTCAATCAAAAGCAGAATCTGAAGTGGACCAGGCACACAGCTACTGTGGCCACAACAGCAGTTCAGAGGATGAGTATTCCCCAGTAATTTACTCATCTCCTGTCTCCCCAGTATCTGTCCATCATGTACAAGGCATCAGTCAGATGTATAGTGGGATACACTCCTGCCTAGATGGGTGCAGCTCTAATAACACTCACGAAGCTTAACATCTCCCAGCACAAAGCAGCCTGTTTGATTGAAACCCCATTCATTACTTTATACCCTCTCCATCATCACTGAGCCATGTGTACTATCTACAAGATGCACTGCCTTCTTTGATTGCATCTCTCAAACCCATTCTCTCTTAATAGAGAAAGGCAAAGGCAAAGGATGCTTGGAACACCACCAATTGCAATTTTCACCTGATTCATACCCACATTCTGGCTTGAAAATTTATCAGCACTCCTCCACTGTCACTGGATCAAAACCTTCAAAATCCCTAACTAACAGCTCCATTGAAGCATTATTACCACATTGACAGCAGTGGTTCAACAAGGTGGCTCATCACCATTTTCTCAAAGGCAATTCAAGATGGTCAATAAACATTGGCTTTGCCTGCAATACCCACATTCCATTGATGAATACAAAATAAACACTTGTATTCGACTTGAGTCCACATGTAAAACTTCACCAGAAAAAGGAACACAGAGTTAGAGGGCTGGAGAACAGCTCAAGCAGTTGATATCCTCAGTGTGGGAGACAAAACTAAGGAAGGCTTGGACCAACTAACTGAATATCAGTGTTAGAAAGTAAATTAGAAAAATGTCAGTTAGCAAAACACCTCAAGAAGGAGAATATCAAATATAATGGATTTCTAAAAAGAAATGTAATGTTTACTAAACCTTACTGAATTATTTGAAGAAATAACATGAAGAAGGACAATATAGTGGTGTGGTACGTAGGGCTTTTCAGAGAGACTTCGATAAGGTGCCATAAGAGAAATGAATGACAAAGATCAGGGTGTGTGGACTCAGGTACCCGATTATAGAATGTATTGACAGACGGTGGGAAAACAGATACTAAGATTTGAAGACTGGTCTTTGGGACAGGGACACAGGGGCGCTCCCAGGATTCTGTGCTGGGACTATGGTTGTTTATCATCTGCAGAAATGAGGTAGTACCAGAAATCAGATGTGTGGTATTACAATTTGTAACTGATAACAAAATGGGGCAAGGGGTGTAGCTGGATAAACACCAAAAGACATAAAATGGCCTTCAGACTGGAGGGATAAAGGACAACCGGAAATTAACATATTGAAGTGTGAACTGGTTCATTTTGGCAGAAGGTCACATCTTCCTTAGAAGGTAAGGAACTAAATGGGGTAGAGGAGCTAAGAGATCTATGAATGCAGTTTCATAATGCAATGTTAAGTAGCAACACGAGTCAAAAAGATCATAACGGTTGCAGACATATTATAGTTCTTAACATTCAAAAAATGCACTAAATTATGTAGGTGTCAGGCTAGATCACAATGTGGAGTGTACTGCAGCAGCCTTTCCTTCTGTATGTTTTGACTCTTCCTGCCAATGCAATTTGCCCACTACAAATTGTGAACAGTAGAAGTACGATAGGCTGCAGTAATGAATAACTATAATATGTTATCGAGCGAACATCTAACTAAACATACAGATATACAAATTAGGAACAACAGTAAGCCCTTTGGCCCCTCAAGCCTGCACCACCATTCAATAAGATTTAATAATGGCTGATTACTCTGCATTCCTATTTGGCCCCAGTAACTCACCACCTTTGCTTATCAAAAATACACCAATCCTTGCCTTAAGAATATTTAAAAATTCTGCTTCAACCACTTTCGGGTGCTTTCTTAAGTAAGAAAATCAATACAGAACACAGCTGTGGCATCAACAATGTCCTGCTCCATTTTATTTTGTCCTTATTCATTTGTGGGATGTGGGCATTGCTGGTCAGAATTTATTGCCCATCCCTAGTTGCCCTTGAGAAAGTGGTGATGAGCTGCCTTCTTGAACCACTGCAATCCACGTGCTGTGGGTTGGCCCACAACATCCACAGGGAGGGAATTCCAGCCCAGTGACAATGAAGGAATGGTGATCATAGAATCCCTACAGTATGGAAACAGGCCATTCAGCCCAACACTCCCACACCAACCCACCAAAGGGGCAAAGGGCATCCCACCCAGACTCATCTCCCTACCCTATCCCTGCAGTTCCCATGGTTAATACACCTAACCTACACATCCCTGGACACTATGAGGCAATTTAGCATACACATCTTTGGACTGTCAGAGGAAAACAGAGCACTCAGAGGATACCTGTAGAGAACGTGCAAACTCCACGCAGACACTTGAATTCACTTGAATTTCTGGTCAATGATAACCTGCAGGATGTTCATATTGGGATTCAGCGATAGTAACACGCTTGAATGTCAAGGGACGGGGCTCAGTTTGTCTCTTATTGATGATGGTCATAGCCTGCATTTGTGTGGCGTGAATGTTAATTGGCCCTTGTCAGCTCAAGTCTGGATATTGTCCAGATCTTGTTGCATTTGAACATGGACTGCCTCAGTTTGTGAAGAATTGCGAATGGTCCTCAGCATTGTGCGATGATCAGTGAACATCCCCACTTCTGATCTTATGGCGGATGGAAGGTCATTGATGAAGCAGCTGAAGCTGGTTGGGCCGACGACACTACCCTGAGGAACTCCTGCAGCAGAGGTGACAGACCTCCATCACAAAACCATCTTTCTATTTGCCAGGTATGACTCCAACCAGTGGAAAACTTGACCCCGATACCCACTGATTTCAGAGATGGTAGGAACGGCCGATGCTGGAGAATCTAAGATAACAAGGTGTAGAGCTGGATGAACACAGCAGGCCAAGCAGCATCAGAGGAGCAGGAAAGCTGATGTTTCAGGTCTAGACCCTTCTTCAGAAAAAAAATCCTTGTTAACCTCTTGTTAACCCACTGATTTCAGTTTTGCTAGGACTCCTTGATGCCACACTCAGTCAAATGCAGTCTTAATGTCAAAGGCCCGTCACACTCACATCACCTCTGGAAATCAGCTCTTTTGTCCATGTCTGAACTAAGCTGGCCCTGGCAGAACCCAAACTGGGCGTCACTGAACAGGTTATTGCTGAGCAGGTGCTGCTTGATAGCACTGTTGATGGCACCTTCCATCACTTTGCTGATGATTGGGAGTTGACTAATGGGGCAGTAATTGGCTGGGTTAGATTTGTCCTGCTTTTTGCATACAGGGCATACCTGGGTAATTTTCCATATTGTCAGGTATATCATAGAATCCCTACGGTGTGGAATCAGGCCATTCAGCCCAACAAGTTCACACCACTCCTCTGAAGAGCATCCCACCCAGACCCATTCCCCCACATTTCCCATTTCTAACGCACCTAACGTAAACATCCCTGGGCACTGTGGGCAATTCAGCATGCCCAATCCACCTAGCCTGCACATCTTTGGACTGTGGGAGGAAGCTGGAGCACCCAGAGGAAACCCACGTAGACACGGGGAGAATATGCAAGCTCCACGCAGACTGTCGCCCAAGGCTGGAATTGAACCCAGGTGAGGCAGCAGTGCTAGCCAGTGAGTCACCATGCCACCCCAAATACAGTGTTGTAACGGTACTGGGAGAGCTTGACTAGGGGAGTGGCAAGTTCTGGAGCATAAGTCTTCAAAAATGTGGAAGTTCCTCACTGTGACAGCTCTGCAGGTTGCCCCAGGCACTTGGAGGACCATCGCAGACTGGTTACCTGCTCAGCCTCCGGCAGGAGAGGGCCCTGTGGGGTTGGCAATCAGGGATTTTGCTGCCCTGCACAGGGAGAGACAGGAGCAGACCCAACAGACTGACCGTGGTCCATCTTCTTCAACAAACTGACCCAAACAGCCCCAGGCATGAAATGGCCAGACCACTGACCAATGGCTGTACATCTTCCTGACTATGTTAGCCCTAGCCCACCGCAGCCGTCAGACTGGCTGTTATAGACCTACAGGACTGGCTGTGAGTCAGTACCCAGACTGCAGAGACAAAGACCCCCTGAACCAGAACACATGGCTGAACACCTTGGACTGGTATGGGAGATGACCCTCAACATACTGCCAGGAACCGCTGACTGACAGGTGCCTCCATGCATTTCAGTGAGGACTACTGCCAGAAGAGTAAAAAGCATTCCACTTGATTACTACCAGGGCCTTGAACATCCACTCCCTCCAGCACTGACATTCAGTAGCAGCAGTGTGAACTGTATCTGCAAGATGCATTACAGAAAATCACCAAAGACAGTACCTTCCAAACCCAAAACCTCTACCATCCAGATTGAAATGTGAATACAAATGGATAGTGTTCCAATGGAGACAACCGCACTATGACTGTTCAAATTTTTTTTTCTATTTGCAGTATGTCAAAAGCACTGCCGTGTTTCATTTTATTGTACAAAAACATATTCTGGCCTTCGAACCATTAAGCTTCAATAAATATTACAGCTAAACACCAATTCTCAGCACAGCATATGAAATGTAGAACATACACTTCACTGTTGACAATGTAACATTGGCACGGCAACACGTAGACCCACAGCCAAAACAAAGCATTGCTATGGTACAAGTATCTCATCCTACCCTTCATTCAAGTCTCTACTGATTCAATTTAGTCTGTCATTTAGATTTATGCATCTTAACTGATGCATTAATGCATTGGTCATTGGGCAGTCCATTGAGAGATTCACACATATTTGTAACAATGACATTTATTTTAGCCCATTCCATATTCCATGTTTGCTTATCAAAACAAACAATATTGTAACGTTAAACTTTTGTAAAAAAAAAGTGGGTTTACCAATCAAAATCATTATATGCAAATAACATAAACATTGCTAAACAGAGATTGCTGTAGCAACTCAGCAGGTCTGGCAAGCACCTGTGGAGAGAGAAATAGTTAGTGTTTTGAGTCTAATGTGACTCTCAATCCGAAAGAACAGTCACATCAGACTTGAAATATTAAGTCTGTTTCTCATTCCACAAATGCGCTAGACCTGGTCAACTTCTGCATTCTCTGTTTGTTTCAGAGGATTTTGCTTTCATTTGAATTACATCTAATGTGAAGCTGGGAGGAGAGAAATTATAGACCTAAAACTGAACGTGAGATTTTAATTAGGAAGGAGGACTAATGTAAGCAAAGCTAAAATTGAAACTGGTGATGAGTGAATATTTAGAGATGTTGGCACTGCAGTATGAATAATGCTACGGAAAATTACTTAGTTTAATAATGCCACTACGTAATAGATTGCTACGGTTATTCGCTATAAACAAATAGGTATGGTTATAAATTCTGCATTCAAAATATGACTATAATACCGTATCACCACTACTCTAACCAATCACGTCACTAATTTGTTTCCTAATTTAACAATCCAAAATTAGTAACAATCTCAAGATGAACGCATTCATTTGCTCCATTTAAACCCTGCAAAGCAAAGCTTCCCCGCTGTCAGGGGCCAGCACCTTGTTTTGGAAATTTCTCTCCTCTATCGGCGCTGGGGTTTTTCACCCGTCACATACTAACGTAGAAGAGGAAGAGACATCACTGAAGTTTTTCACCTACACTCTGCTGAGCCCCACGTCACGTGGCGACCTGCGTAATTTTAGCTTTGCTTACTTTCGTCCGCCTACACATCTAAGTCTTTGAATCTCAGCTTTCTCGTCCCCTAAATTCACAATGTTTACGTGTATTGGTGATAACAGTTCTGAACAGTAAATCTACTGATGACTCTTTTATTAAAGCTGAACATTACAATCTTGTTTGTTTTGGTAGGCAAAACTGAAATATGCATAGACTAAAGTAAATGTCATAATTACATATTTAAATCTCTAAATGGAATTTCTGATAGGCAGTCTAAAATAAATGTCATAATTACAAATATACATGAATTTCTAAATGGAATATCTGACGGGTAGTAATGCTTCAATGGAGACACATTTAATCTAAATAACAGGATAAATTGAATCAGTTTAGACTCAAATGCAGGGATAAAGTGGGATATTTGTACTGTGGAAAAATTTTGACTGTAGTGGTGCACTTTGCCATGACAATGACCCACACTTCATATGCTATTCATAGCTGAGAAGTTGTGTATGGCTGTAATACTCATTGATGTTTAATGGTTTGGAGGCAAATTCAGTGTCTCAGAAAGTCAGAGGATTGCATAATAAACACAATCGTTTTCACTCTACTCTTGTAGAAGAGGTCAGCAAGCTGGACAGCTGGTTAGCAACACAGAGTGATAGCAACAGTGTAGGTTCAATTCCCACACTAGCTGATGTCACTTAGAAGGACTCTCCCCTTGCCTGACATGAAGTCACTGCCAATCATTACTCTCAAATGACAGAACACTCTTTTGGTTTGGTAATTCTATAATTCCACGTCAATAATAAATGGGTGGAAACGATAACTAAGAGTTGTTCACGGCAGAAAAAAGCAAAACGATAATATTTTGTTTGGCATTCTATGCAATTTAAAGTAATAAATGAAAACTCTGTGTTAATGGGAGCCTTTTGTCAATATTCGTTGAGTGTTTTCCCCTTGTAACATAAAGATCAATAATTTGTGTGTGGCATCTGGCCAGATGTTTGCTCATTGGTCTTGACTAAATTAAGGCAGCAAACATTGGAAAGACTTGTGTGTGTATCTGGTCCAGATCAAAAATGATACAATAATATTATAATACCATTGGGTCGTACTGTTGTATGATCATAAATCAAACATGACCTCCTGACCCTCACACTCCCACCAATGTAAGACACTCACTGGAGCGAATTTTCAGACTAGAGGATGGTGGACATTGATGTACTCCATTTTAGCAGAAGGCAGAGGGAGAGAAAGTATATAGTTAACAGTACAATTCCACAAAATGAGCAGAGACAGAGAGACCTGGGAGTTCATGCTCCCAACTCTAAGGTGCCACGATATATTGAGATAACAAGCATGGGGCTGGATGAACACAGCAGGTCAAGCAGCATCATAGGAGCAGGAAAACTTGACGTTTCAGGCCTAGACCCTTCATCAGAAACCTGAACCTTCATCAGATTTCTGATGAAGGGTCTAGGACGGAAACGTCAAGTTTTCCTGCTCCTGTGATGCTGCTTGACCTGCTGTGTTCATCCAGCCCCATGCTTGTTATCTCGGATTCTCCAGCATCTGCAGTACCTTTTATCTCTATCTACGATATATTGAGAGATGGTTAGCAAAACTTGTGCGATCTTGGGCTGCATAAATAAGAACATTCCATTGAAACCTTATAAAGTTCTGGTCACCACATTTTAGGAGGGATGTGAGGGTCCTCGAGAGGCCACAAAGGAGATTTACCAGACTGTTCCAAGAGTGAGGGACTTTAATGACAAGGTTAGGTTTGGGAAACTGGAGTTGTTTACATAAGACAGACAAAGAAATGCTGTTCCCATTTGCTGATGGTCCTAGAATTAAAGGGCATAGATGCAAGGTTTTGGCTATCAGATACAGGAGGGATGTGAGGGAAAATGTTTTTATACAGTGTACAGTAATGACCTGGAACTTGTTGCTAATGAGGGTGATGGAGCAGAGACAGTTAATAATTTCAAAAGGGAATCAGATCAGCAGTCTGGAGGAAAATAACTTGTAAGGCTACAGGGACAGATGGGAAATGGGAATAACTGGATCAATCTACAAAAAGCCAGCATGAACCCGATGGGGCCAAATGGCCTCCTTCAGTGCCATAGATACTCAATGACTAATGGTTTGGATTCAGAATGAGGGGGTTTCTTTAAGCTTAGAAAGCCCATGAAATGTTTTAATCGAGAGCAGAAAGGGTAAGAAAGGGATTTTTGCCAAAGTTTTAGTGAGCTCAAAGTTTACGTCTAGAGTCAGGCAGCCACGCTGGACCATCATATCATCCCATCTTCAAGGCAGTATTTAAAGGAGATGTAGGACTGTAAAAGCCCTGGTGTGAAAATACTGTAACTGTAAATCTTCCAAGGGAAATTAAAACAAATTCCACCCAGTATTCAGGGGATGTTTAGTAACGGCCAAGTTGATAGTGTGCATTTTATGCTAGCACCCACTGGTAAAATTTAGCACGCTTCCTTTCAATGCTCAGTCCTTTGAGTATAGGAATTGGGAAGTCATGTTGAGATTGTACAGAACATTGGTGAAGCCTCTTCTGGAATACTGTATCCAGTTCTGACTGCCCTGTTATAAGAAGGGTATTATTAAATTGCAGAGGGTTCAGAAAAGATTTACCATGATGTTGCCAAGTATGGAAGGTCAGAGTTATAAGAAAGGCTGGATGGGCTGGGACGTTTTTCACTACAGCGTAGGAGGTTGAGAGATGACCTTATGAAGTTTATAAAATGATGAGGGTATAGACAGAGTTAATGGTAGGTGTCTTTTCCCTAGGATGGGGGATTTCAAGACAAGGGGGCACATTTTTAAGGTGAGAGAAGAGAGATTTATAAAAGACATGAGGGGCAATTTTTTTACACAGAGGTGGTTCATGTGTGGAATGAACTTCCTGAGGCAGTGGTGGATGTGGGTACAATTACAATGTTTAAAAAACACTTAGATAAGTACATGAATAGGAAAGGTTGGAGGAATATGGGCCAGGAACAGGCAAGTGGGGCCAGTGTATTTTGGGATTACGTTCAGCATGGACTGGTTGGACCGAAAGGTCTGTTTCTGTGATGTATGACACTATAACTATGACTATATCATAGAGTCATTCAGTCCATCTTGCCTGTCTGAAGTATTCACATTAAATTTATTGTGTTTTTTTTAAACACTGTTCAGTCCAAAGGGAGGATTAATAGCAGGAGCAGAATCTGGCCTCAGAACTATCTTCCCAGTCCCAAACAAAAAGTATGACTGCTGTCTGAAGGTTAATCAAAAATGCGTGAGACAGGGGGAACAGGAGGAAGAGAAAGGGCACCACTCAGCTTTCAGTCTTTTCTTTATTGTATTAAGGGTGATCGTGATTGATATAACAGAGCAATGAGTGAAACAATGCAAAGAGGCTATGCTTGAATGGCACAAAACGCTGCTTAGATCACAACTGGAGTACCGTATGCAGTCCAGTCACCATTGTATAGGAAGGATGTGATTGCACTAGGGAGAGTGCAAAAGTTACCTAGAGGGTCTAAGCTGTGAGGAAAGATCGGAAGGGCCGGGGTTGTTTCCCTTGGGAGTTGTGCAGATTGAGAGGGGTCCTGATAGGGGTGTGTACAACTATGAGGGGAGTGGATAGGTCAGATAGTAAGGCACTTTTTTCTCATTAGCAGATGGGTCAGCAACCAAGAGGCATGAATTTAAGCTAAAATGATGGAAAGCTAAGAGGAAAGCTCAGGAGCGAGGAGAGTTGAGGAGCATTTTTTTTCACTCAAAGAGTAGTGGGGATCTGAACTTCCTGAAGGGGGTGGTAGAGTCAATAATTTATGTATTGCAATCATAGCAAAAAGTACAGGCATTTTAAAAAGTGAATTATAAACTCCCAACACACCAACTAATTATATTAGTAAGAAAGACGTATGATTACATAGTGACTTACTATACAACTGTAGTATATAAACCTTAGGATACGCCAATGTACTGAACAACCATTGAAATGTTTTTGAAGAGCAGTGCAGTACACAGCTTGAGCCTCCCAACTGAACTGCCCAGGGTATGTACAGTTTGGAGCTGATCTCCAGTGAACCTGTTCACAAGAAGTTTTAAGTCTAAAATTTATTTGTATATTCGGCAAAGTTGAAGTTTTATCCTATAAAATTGCTACTCATGTTCACAGTTGCGAGGAGATAGATAGGCAGTGAGGTCACTTGGAGAAGTGGAGTGTGTGTGGTTTAAGAGGGAATGGGGTTAAATGCACAGAATTGACAATGCACCCGGGAAGCTAACATCATTCTGTTGACTTTTGCATTTGCCTGCACAGTACATTAGGCAGCATGCTAGCAACCCATTCAAGAGAGAAAGTAGCGAGTTAAATTTGTTAATAACACATTACAAGCTCTCGTACAGGGACTTTGGGATTCAACTGTGGCTACACGAGTTTCCTGGGCTTTTCTGGAGCTCAACAGTGAGCATAATGTGAGACAGCTGAAGAAATGATCGGCAAAAAAAGAAATTAAATCCTCTAGCTGTTACCTCACCTGGTTTTGTGAAGAGTTTCTATTCATAATGCTTGTTCTGATAATTTGCTTTTGCTCGTTTCACTGTTTTGGAAGTACTTTCACATGGGATGTCTGTGTATCTGTTCTTGGGGTTGCCACCATAAATAGCTGATCAGCATGCATGTTGATTGTGCTGTTTTAGTTTGGACCTTGGGTAATGGTCAAGATGACCAACATAATTGTTAGTACCAAGAACAGCAGAAAAAGATACCAGAAACAGTAGGAAGCCCACCAGCCAGCAACATAAAACGCACACCTACATTTTGTCCACAAAAATGACCCCGATTTTCCAGCTGCCTGCCACTTCTCTACACCCTGTGTTCCCTGGCCTACGTCTCTGTCTCAGCCTTGCTGCAGTGCTGTGGTGAAGCTGTGCAAGCTGGAAGAACAGCATCTCATTTTCCACTTGGGGACCCTGCAACCTTCTGGACTCAGTATCGAGTTCAATCATTTTAAGGCCTGAGCACCTTCTCCCATGTCCTTACCGCAACCCTTACACTCCAAGCCTTGTTATCACAAGGGCTGCTACTATAGCCAACCCATTGTTAGCCACTAGCATGCCCATTAGCAACTATTCATTCTCCCAGGCTGACTCCATATATTCCTTTGTCTGCCCAGCTGTTTTTCTCTCTCTCTGGGCTCCATCCCCACCTATCGTTTACTCCTCCTGACTACCCCACTCCTTCTTTAGCATATATACCAATCTTTTCCTAGCCACAATCAGTTATGAAGAAAGGCCACTGGGCCCAAAATGTTAACTGTGCTTTCTCTCCACAGATGTTTCCTGATTTGTTGAGTTTTTTCAACAATTTCTGTTTTTGTTTATGATTTCCAGCATCCGCAGTTCTTTGGTTTCTCGTTGAGGACAAGACATGCCCTCTAACTTGTCACTCCACAGCGGAGAAGGAATGAGCAAAGATGAGCAGGCCACAAGAGTCAATATCCATAAAATGGCCTGTGCAGACAGAAGATCATCTTTGTAGACCTGGCAGGGTCTCAAGGCTCTGTGCCAGACATTCGCAGCCTGCTAGGCAAAGGCTCACAGACAAGTGGATCAGATGGCTGCACATTATATGGGGCTGTCAAAGTCAGCACTGTCCTCAGATCTAAGCATAGAGCTGGAGGAACACAGCAGGCCAGGCAGCATCAGAAGAGCAAGAAAGTTGACATTTTGGGTCGGGACCCTTCTTCAGAAATGGGGAGGGGGAAGAGTGCTCTGAAATAAATAGAGGGGTGGGGCCAAACCATCGTCTCTCAGAGCATTAACAACCCCATCACCTCAGGTGACCTCTTACCCAACCTCATCATTCCCCAACCCCACTCCACCTGGTTGTATCTCCTTCCCAAAATCCACAAACCTGACTGCCCCAGCCGACTCATTGTCTCTGCCTGCTCCTGTCTCACTGAACTCATATCGGCTTACCTTGACTCTGTCTTCCCCCACTGCCCACCTACATGTGGGACAGCACCCACACCCTCCACCTCCTCCAAAACTTCCAATTCCCTGGCCCCCAAAACCTCATCATCACCATGGACATCCAATCCCTGAACACTTGTATACTCCATGCAGATGGCCTAAAAGCCCTCTGCTTCTTCCTCTCCCACAGGCCCGACAAGTCCTCCTCTACTGACACCCTCATCCGCTTGACCGAACACGTCCTTACCCTTAACAATTTTTTCTTTAACTCCTCCCACTTCCTACTGACTAAGGGGGTGGCTATAGGCACCTGTATGGGTCCAAACTATGCCTGCCTCTTTGTAGGATACGTGGAACAGTCCCTTTTCTGCTGTTACACCGGCATCATGCCCCACCTCTTCCTCCCCTAAATTGATGACTGTATTGGTGCTCCTTGTGCTACCAAAAGGAGCTTGAACAGTTCATCAATGTTATTAACACCTTTCACTCCAACCTCAAATTCACCTGGACCATCTCCGATACCTCCCTCCCCTTCCTGGACCTCTCCGTCTCCATCTCCGGTAACCGTCTCTGCACTGACATCTATTTCAAGCCCACCAACACCCATAGCTACCTTGACTACACCTCCTCTCACCCACCCTCCTGCAAGAATGCGATCCCCTATTCCCAATTCCCCCTCCTCCACCGCACCTGCTCCCAAGATGAGGCATTCCACTCCCGGACATTCCAGATGTCCTCCTACTTCAAGGACCACAACATCCCCCTTCTGGTGATCAAAACTGCCCTCAACCGCATCTCTTGCATTTCCTGCACTTCTATGCTCACTCCTCCTCCACCTAACAAAAATAAAGGCAGAATCCCCCTGGTCCTCACATATCACCCCAGCAACCAGTGCATCCAGTGTATCATTCTCCGCCACTTCCGCCACCTACAATCCAACCCCACGACCAAAAATAGATTTCCCTCCCCACCCCTATCTGCCTTCTGAAGGGATCGCTCTCTCCGCGACTCCCTCGTCCGCTCCACACTCCCCACTAGCCCCACCACCCTGGCACCTTTCCCTGCAAGCGCAAGAAGTGCTGAACCTGCCCCTACACCTCCCCTCTCACCTCCATTCAAGGCCCAAAGCAAACTTTCCATGTCCAACAGGGGTTCACCTGTACAGCCTCCAACATGGTATCCGTTGGTCCCGATGTGACCTCCTCTACATCTGTGAGACCAAACAGAGACTCGGAGACCGCTTTGTAGAGCAACTGCGCTCTATACGCCATAATCGATAACAGCTTTGGGTCACCAACCATTTTAACTCCCTCTCCCACTCCCTGGGTGACATGTCCTTCCTGGGCCTCCTCCAGTGCCACAATGACGCCACACGCAAACTAGAGGAGCAGCACCTCATATTCCACCTATTCCTATTAGCCCGATGGCCTAAACATAGAATTCACCAGTTTTAAAATCTCCCCACCCCCGGCCTCATCCCATGTCCAATCCTCCCTCTCATCCCCGCCTCCTTGACCTGACACAACCCGTTCATCTTCTCTCCCGCCTATCTGCCCCACCTTTCCCACTGACCAACCTCTACCACTCCTTACCTGCACCCACCTATCACCATCCCACCTACCTTCCCCCAACCCATCCCTTTTCCCCTATTTATTTCCCAGCTCCCTTTCCCCTCACCATTTCTGAGGAAGGGTCCCGACCCAAAACGTCGACTTTCCTGCTCCTCTGATGTTGCCTGGACTGCTGTGTTCCTCCACCTCCACACTGTGTTATCTCTGACTCCAGCATCTGCAGTTCTTGGCTATCTCTAAGCTGGTAATATTTGCAGGATTTCACAGCTGGTTTCCCACAGATGCATCAAACTGGTGCCCAATGTCATGTTTTCCAGGGCTGAACAATGATTACACTGTGCTAGGGATGATACCAGTCGGAACAAGTGATGTCTGAGGCTCTGGCTGGTTTCCCACAGATGGTGGGCATCGCTAATTGCATATGCCCAGCAATGAAGGTCACCAGCTCCCCAACTACTCCCGGTGACTCCAGCTTGATTGTGAAATGCAAGAGGTTCTACTCCATCAATGTACAGCTAGCGTGCAATCCTGATTATTGGAGGCATACACAACATTCCCAGCTACCTTCCGTGAAGCTTTGGCCTCAGTCCACTCTCCTTGATCTTTTTACACACAGAAAATAGCTGTTGATGGCAAATGAGGAACCTGAAAATAGAAAAGCCCAGGATTGCGAGAATGCGATCAAGATGTCAATCTGATATGTTATTGAGCAAGCAGTCGGGATGCTGAAGATGTGCTTCGGGTATGTTGACAGACATCTTGGTGTCCCTCGGTGTGCTCCAGCCAAGCCCTCCAGAATGGTCATGAGGGGCTGCATTCCACAGGAAACTATCCAGGTTATGACTTTCACAAGAAGTTAATAGCGCAGAGTCCCACCAGAAAAGGAATGTCCCACAGCCAATGTATGAACTATGGTATATGTAATTGTCAGGATGACCATGTAATGGCAATGTTTGGTTTGCATCCATTTGGAGGCCACATGTTACACATACAACACCACCCCCCACCAAGTAATTCCTTCCAACAATTCAAAGCAGGCCTACAATCCCCCAGTCATCCCTTTCCAGCAAACCATTGCTTAGCATTAGATATCATAATGTATCCATATTGAGAAGACCACTGCTAGGCAGCAGGCGAAAATGAGATTACAAGAACACAAGGGACAGGAGCAGGATTTGGCCCATCGAGGTCGCTCTGCCGTTTAACACAATTATGGCTTCAACTCCACTTTCCCACCCTTTCCTGATGGGCTGATTCCCTGGAAGGCCAAAGGTCCACCTATCCCAGCCTGAAATGTATCCAACAATGAAGCAGCCTCAACTCTCTGTGATAGAATGTCACAAAGCTTTTCAACGAAGAGATGTACCTTCACCTCAGTCCTAAACAATCATCCCATGCAATGTAGGTTGCTGAGTGGAATAATATAGTGCAGTTGTCTTCTGAAGGCTGAGTGAGGAGGTTTAAGTATATATATCCAAGATGGTGACAGAGTAGGACGCTCCGGTTGGAGCTCCTCTGCTCATCAGGTCCTTTACCCCCTTTCCCTCTCTGTTTCCCGTTCGCCCCAAGAGTGTGGAATTGCACAGGACTGGAGCGAGCAGGCCAAGACCCGTGGAGAACTGGAGGGAGCAAGGGCCGAGACTTGCGGAGAACCGGAGGGAGCTGTGTGCCCTTGCACAGTGGGGCCTCGAGGTGCATCTGTGAGCCCCAGAACACATGAGCAGCACGTGGGCTGTGAGCCTGGGGCAGCGTGGGGAAGAAGCCCCACAGCAGCACACGGGAAGCAGCACGCAGGCAGTGAGTCCTGGACAGAGACCGGACTGAGGGGGCAATCCTTACCTTAGAACATGGTAATGTTAACCCCTCAATACATTCCTATTTTTAACTTATTTTGAACTATGTAATTAAGCAATTACTGTTATCCCTCTGCTGTATCTGAGAATTATACCTAAGATGTCGCCATAAGAAGGCAGACATTGTAAAGGTTTTTCAGTGTACTCGTACAATAGGGCACATGTGACAATAAAAAGGATATTGATATTGTAAAATGATTCAGAGGAAGCATTAAGGTTTAGTAAAATATTGATCAAAAGATGTGCAGCAGGAGTGTGGTGCCAAGATGCAACTGAATGTACTAATTGCATACAGTTTCCTGACCCACTTCGGCCATCAAAATTTTTCAGCATTGAATTTGGAGTATGGCAGCATACTTCTGCTGCTGATCTCTTAAGCAATCATTTGCTACTCGTTCTTGCTTTCAGTGGCAGGCTATTTTCTCCTATTGATGGGGAAGAGGATGTCCTACAGGGACTTGAACACCATAGCATTAAATTCAGGGAAGCATCAGTGAAACAAGGCATATACTTAGCACAGTAAAACTCATAACAACACTTAGTTCACTTGGTCCCCTCACCACCCCACCTCCCCCCACCCCAACCCGTCTCTGCAATCCAACAACTAGTATCTTTGCAGTTTCACTTAAAATAGTGCAACTGAATATTAGTCAAGTGTGTCGTCATCATCAAACTTGCTCATTCGAATTGGGTCAAATCCAGGAGTTAGACCCAAATGCAACGACCAGGGCTGCATTGTACTTTTGGGCTGTCTGCCTGCTGTTGGACACTGTCCCCTTCCTGGAACATTGTTAAGTTAAATTTTGTTTCTTAGAGTCTGAAGAGCATTTCTACGAATTCTAAATCTCTAAGAAAGGCTCGGGTTACCAAGAACAGGAAACCAAACAGAAAATTGTTGCTTTATTTTTCTACACTAAATACACACTTAGAAGTGTGCTGGTGGCAAGCTAAATGCAAGACTTTGATACATATTGATATGTACAAAGTTTAATTTGATTACGACTACCTTTATTTTATTAAGTCAATTGAGGAGAACTGTTTTGTGTTGAGGTGTGCGGAAGTTTTCATTGAAACTAATGCTTACTGTGTGAGTAATCTTTTCTATGTAGGTAGCGAGAAGTTTCGTTTTGAAGAGAGAACTTATAGTGGGAAATGGAATGGAAGGTTGCTCCACTTCTAAGCACAAAAACTCAAACGTTTACAAGATGGATGGAGGACATTCAAAATATATAGTTTTTTTCAATAGTCTCTATTTTACTTTTACCATTCTCCTCTTAAAAGTTACAATGGTCTCTGTCTCCCCATCTCCTATTGCATGCTTTTAACAATGCTCATAGAGTCCTAGGAATCTACAGCATAGAAAAAAAGCCCTTCAGCCCATCAGGTCTGTGCCAGTCAAAACGAACCAACTTTTCTAATCCCATTTTCCAGCATGTGACCAAGACCCTTGTATGCCTTGGCATTGCACATTTAAATACTTCTTAAATGTTTTGAGGGCATCTGCCTCTACCAGCCTTACCAGTTGGTGAGTTCCAGATTCCCACCTCCCTCTGGGTGAAAAGATTTTCCTCGCATCAACTCTAAACCTCCTGCCTCTTACCTTAAATCTGGGGTCTCTGGTCATTGACTCCTCCATCAAGGGGAAACATTTCTTCCTGTCTACTCTACCTACACTGCACAAACAATTTTCCCCTGACCTCATAACAGGGATTTTTAGAAATCCCTCTTGATAATTGCCTGTCCAACTAAAGTAACCTTTTCTTGTTCACCCCATAAAGAGTAACAAAAGTTTAGAAACTCTTTCATGAAATATCCTTCTACTGAGCTCTGCTCCAGTGAAAATACTTTCAAGATTTCAACAGCCCAATGGATACAATGAAACAAGATGATCTGATGCAACCTGAGTCCCAGCACTCTACATAAGCATTTCTTCAGAAGTGCTTTTTTTTTTTGCAATGCCTTTTTCTGAAGTATTTCCACCCATAACTACCTCATTTGTAAGCAAGAGCTTCTGTATGTTACATGAACATATATGAATCAAAAGATATTCTAAAGCTTGAATTTCATGACATAAAATATGTGCTATGAACTCCAAATGAAACACTTATGCTGCATTTACCCTTCAGTCAGAGATGAAAAACTGCTCCTTCCTTGCCATAAAGATGGTGAAGATGTCGAATCAGCTCCTATCTGAGGTTTAATTTCATAAAAATGCTACGGAAGTGTACAGAGTTTTGATACCATATGCTGGTTCAGCTTAGAAGGACATTATACCGTTATGCATGTGTCATCTCTTTTCAGAGCTGCTCAATTAGTTCTATTTTCCTGTAGCCCCTGTATTTTTTAAAATCAATTTCAAGTAATAATCCACATTACTTTTGAAATTAATTATGACCATTGAATTTAAAAACAAATGCAATCATGGTTGTTTTGCTGTTCAGCCTGAATTTGCTTCCTCTGGTTACTAACATTCCTGCCAATCTAAACTGTGCCACAGTGTTCACAATGGCCAGACAGTCGTTAAACCAGTGTAGATGAGAGTTGCACATGGGGACCCTGCAGAATCCCCATCGTAGCACATTCTGAAGGAACTGCCTGAGAAATTGAATCTTCCACTGGGCAATTCCTGTACCCCTGGAATCCTCTGTAAGTCTCCATTCAAATCAGAGGGTTCTGATGAAGGTACGTAAAATAGTTTCCAATGGGAAGTTAAGACTGTTAAACTGACTCCATAGTTATGAAACACACATGGAACTACACCTTCCCTGGACCCCTTCCAGGTCCCAGACCCTGACTTGACATCGCCCCCAAGATCTGACAACCAGGATCTACAAGCTCTGGACAGCTCATACTTCCACCTCAATCCACATTCAAAACCCCTCTCCACTGGATCTGACCCCCAAACCAGCTCCCCCACCACTGCTGCCACTTGACCCAATATTCCCCTTACCCACCAACCACCCATTCCCCAGCCCAATCCAACAAGCTCCCTCCCTTTGCTGAGCCTAATCCAGCCCTTCACTGTTGGACCCAAACAGCACCAGACACGTCATTCACCATCCCCACATCCAGCCAGACTCAACATTCCCACCATCACAACCAACCCTAAATACTGTATTACTCACCTGGCCCCTTGCCATCTGACACCCTATCCAGTAGTCCCCTACTTACTTGGCATTTTACCCATTAATCATTGGGCACCCTACCTTGCCAGCACCCTAAAACTACACTTACCTTAGAACACTTGCTCTTTGACAGCAGCACACAAAGTGGTTGTCAAGACCTTTACATTTCAGATAAAAAGACTGCGGTTAGCCTTCCTCAGACAGTTCTATACCAGCGAAGAGCTGTCAGAATGGATCTACATTTCTGAGGGAGATCTGAGCAGAATCTCCTCCCAGGGGAGGCAATGGCCTACTGGTACCATTGCTGGACTGTTAATTCAGAGACCCAGCTAATGTCTGGGGCCCAGGTAATGTTCCGGGGACCTGGGTTTGAATCCTGTCATGGCAGCTGGTAGAATTTGAATTCAGAAATATCTGGAATTAAGAGTTTAATGATGAATCCATTGCCTGTTGTCGGAAAAACCCATCTGGTTCACTAATACCCTTTAGGGTAGGAAACTGCTGTCCTTACCTGGTCTGGCCTACATGTGACTCTGGACTCACAGCAAAGAGGTTGACTCATAACTGTCCTCTGGACAATCAGGGATGGGCAATAAATGCTGGCTAGCCAGCGACTCCCTCAACCCGTGAATGAATAAAAAGGAAAAAAAAATGCAGAGCTACCCTCTGTCATCAGAAAAAAAGGGGTGCAGTGATAATCTGGGTGAGATTACCACCTGGAAAATCTGGCCCAGTTTCTTTTTATCAGAACCTTTCATGACTTCGAATGCTGCTGTTCAGGAATGATGATGATGAAGTGGCAACGTTAACAACACATATAGAAGTCCAGGCTAATACGCTGGGGACATAGGTTCTGATGCAATTTAATTTCAATTAAAATGATCTGGAATTGAAAGCCAGACTCAGGAATCATGACCATGATGTTGATTCTTGTGAAAACCCATTTGGTCCTTCAATTAAGGAAATCTACCAGAATTATTTGGTCCGGCCTATATGTGACAACAGACCCACAGCAATGTGGTTGACTCTTAACTGCTCTATAAAATGGCTGAGCAAGCTGTGTAGGGAAAATTGATTAGGGAAACAGGATGCCGATGCCCCATCAATTACCTATTTTTTTTAAAAAACACCCCTAGCAAATGGTTATTTAAACTCCCCTGCTCTAAGGAAAAGACAATCCAGCTTCTTCAATCTATCCACATAACTAAAATCTGTCATTCCCTGTCCCCAGCCAACCTTGTCTATCTCTTCAGAGTATATCCCATTTTCTAAGGGGAGAGAAGACAAGTATTTGGTGCAGAGGAAGGCACAAAAATACAAACGAAATTTGAATTTATCGATGTATGCCAGTGGTGAAAGGTCCCTATGTACAGAATCTGGCGAATTGCTCTGGCCACAAAATGCAGTAGAATCTGTCGCTCTGCTTATAAAAGGATCTTCAAAAGAGCTCAAGAGCTGAAAAAAGAAAAACTATAAGAAATTGGAATTGCCGAATATTGCGTAATGGAGAACAGCTCAACACATCACTATTTCCACTCTTGCCGATGATGGAGAGAACTGAAATTTTCACCCATCCTGGAGTTCCCACTGAAAGCCCCTCAGGTTGTGAGATACAACATGGAAGCTGCCATCACTCTCCTCAAATATTCCTTTAGGGATGATTAAACTTTAACAGTTAAGACAATGAAAACATGGTGTTTGATCTTCACATGGTCGCCCCCACACAAGGAACACGTTAGGTTTTCTCAACTTCCTGCCTCTATGTGTTGCAAAATGTGGATTCTCATATATTTACTGCATTATTAGTTAAGTAAATTAATTGAAAAAAAAACATGAAAATAAAAATCTGTTTTTTTTTAAGAAAAAAATCCAATTTTGGTGCTGCCCACATCTTTTCTAAAATGCTGCAATTCCCTCTTCCAAAACCGACCTCTCCATTCTCTGACACAATTACCCCCAATCCTCGAGTTTTATGAAGAGAAATGTTAAATCAGACATGTAACAAAAGCATCTTTTAAACATCATAACCCGAAAGCGCGCTCAGAGAGTCAGATATAAGTTTGAAAGTCCTCTTTTACCTTGTAATTTTGAAATTCCCTTCCACACTTGCTTCAAGTCACTTTTGTTGCTGATGGATGAGACTGGTTTGTAAAATGTTTGCTCGTGTGGATCTAGTTCAATTAAATTCGACTGGTAGATCTGTCTTAGAGGGTTAATATTGGCGGGAGGATTTGGCTGAATGAAGCAGTATCGTGACGGAGAACCACGACAGCAGTTCCTCCTATAAATAGCGGGACTTTTACCCTTTCTCACAGCGCCTCAGCAAATCTCGCGACACCATCCAAGCCCAGTGACACATTACGAACAAAATAGAAGCTCACGATTCATGACACAGTGACACAAAAACTTCTGGATTGTAAGCCATGTCCTTGCAGCTTTCCAGGGAAATAAATCACTCAACAGACAAAAAGAAAGTAGTCAGCATCTCTGGGTGCCAAGGTGAGGCTGTGGACAGATGGTAGTAGATGGGTCCATCCTTGGCTCAGATTTCCATCATCTGCAGTATTCGCTTCCCTTTTGATTTTGGAGGAGATCCAGAGGGGTTGATTTGCTCCAGGATACTTTTCACCGAGTCATCACCATCATTGGCGGTCCCTCACAGACAAGGATGACTCTCTTCCACTCTCAGGACGCAGACAAGGATGACTGTGTCCCACTCTCTGGGTGTAGGTGGTTCTACAAACCAATGCCGATACTGCAGGCTTTGTTACGCTTGGGTAAAAGGTGGTTGCTGAAGGGGTGGGTGGGGCGTTGTTGTGGCAGTACACTCCCTTCGCTGGTTTCGCCAGGCTTTCGCTTTCTCCCAACGGCAAGTCTCGAGGTGCTCAATGCCTTCCCAGATGCTCCTCCTCCACTTTGGATGATCTTGGGCCAGTGATTCCCAGATGTCCGTGGGAATGCCAGACTTGGCCAGATTAACCCTAACCCTAACCATAACTCTAACCCTAACCACCTGGGGCTCCCCTGCTGTTTCGAAGCTGGGAGTACAGCACCCATGTGGGAAGTCTTGTGTCAGTCATGTGGATGACATCTCAGTCCATCATAGATGTCAAGGATGGTTGATTTGCAGGATCTTACACCAGCGGCGTTGGTGGTACTGCTCCAGTGCCTTGAGGTGTCTGCTATACACAGTCCACGTCTCAGAGCCATATAGGAGGGTGGGAACCACCACAGCTCTGTATTCCATGAGCTTGGTGTTGGATCTAATGTTGTTGTTCTCTAACACCCTTTTCCTCAGGCGGCCAAAGGCTATGCTAGCACACTGAAGGCGGTACTGGAACTCTTCATAAACACCTGCTTAGGCTGACAGGACACTCCTGAGGTATTTGAAGTTGTCAACCTTCTCTAAGGCTTACCCATGAACCTCAAGGATCAGGGGTTCACTCCACAATGCCAGGCCAGGTTAGTAGAGGACCTTTGTCTTGCAGATGTTCAGGGTGAGACCCCTGCTGTCATATGCATCTGTAAAGGTGATGATGATGGACTGGAGTACATCCCCTGAAATTGCACATACACACAAGCAACATCTGCGTACTGCAGCTCGATGACGCTGGTTGGGATGACTTTGGTTTCGGCAGAGGTTCAATAATTTCCTGCTGGTTCTGTAGGTTAGTTCCACTCCAGCAGGGAGCATGCTACCGGTGAGGTGAACCATTGCAGCGAGGTAGATCAAGAACAGTGTTGGCGCAATGACGCAGCCCTGCTTGACACCGGTCCAAATGAGAAATGCGTCAGTGATGGAGCCATTTGTTATTACTGCGACTTCCATGTTGTCAGGGAGCAGGTGAACAATGGTGACAAACCATGTAGTCATAGTGGGGCTTCATAGAAACATAGAAAATTGGAGCATGAACAGGCCATTTGGTCCTTTGAGCCTGCTCTTGCCATTCAATATGATCATGGTTGATCGTCCAACCCAATACCCTGTTCTGGCTTTCCCTCCATATCCTTTGATCCCTTTAGCTGTAGTCAACTCCTTCCTGAAATCACACAATGCATCACCATGTACACATCGTGCAATTTTTCCATAAGACAACTGCCACGTAAATGGATTCAGAGATAGTAGGAACTGCCGATGATGGAGAATCTGAGATAACATAGTGTAGAGCTGGATGAACACTGCAGGCCAAGCAGCATCAGAG